>JAPWTK010000474.1:320000-342261 GCA_029963805.1 Aromia moschata
AAGTTGCTTTTATCGGATGCCCAGGTTATTTAGATTAACAGAACTTTTTTATCGTACGACACTGACCTTATTGGACAAACATTTATAAAACAATGATGTTTTAGCTACAAGTTTGACCTCTTGCAATTTTGCGCTAACTGTGATGGTTTTTGAGATATTGGTCATTTTTAGTCTGATGGTGCATCTCCTTACATGGCAGCGGAAAAAAATTTTTGTTTTATTTTAGTTTTCATTTTATCTTTTTAAAGAAGTGACCTGGGCATCCGAAAAAAGTAACATCCAGTATAGTATTTTCGATAAGAACATTAAAAATGTTGATCTCATCCATGTTAAGACATGTCGTGCATCGAAAGAAATGACACTTTAACACCCTCTATAGCTAGCAAGCTAGATAGACCATGTTTATTGGAACTTTTTTATCAAAATTATTAACAAAAATCCAGAGAATAACAAAATACCAACCTTTTTTGTAGCAAGACTTTAACAATTGATAGAACATGATATTTTGAGAGAAAAAGCTACTATAAACATATGTAGGATGTTACTTTTTTCGGATGCCCAGGTCACTTCGTTATAAAATAAAATGATCAAAAATATTTTTTTGTTGCTATGTAAGGATATGCACTATGAGACTAAAAATGACCAATATCTCGAAAACCGTCACAGTTAGTGCAAAATTGCAAGAGATCAAAATTGTAGCTAAAACATAATTCTTTCATAAATGTTAGTCAAACAAGGTCAGTGACGGACGATACAAATAAAGTTCTGTTAATCTAAATAACCTGGACACCCGAGAAAAGCAACTTCCAGTATAGTGTTTTCGACAAAATCAATAGAAATTGTTGCTCCTATTGAGGTTAGAACGTGTGTAAAACATTAAGCGAAAATACCATTCCGTTCAGAAAATACTGTCAAAAAAATTAAACAAAAACTGAAACTTTAACACCCTGTATCTCCTTTATGAAGTTAGATAGACCATATGTTTATAGGAACTTTTTTTCTTAAAATATTGTATTCTATCGAATGTTAAAGTCCTGCTACAAAAAAGTGACTCACCCTGTATAAAGTGACTAATTCTTATGTTCTCTGAAAAAAAGTGTATAGTTTTGTAGAAGTAGAAACTAGAAAATTAGATGTCGCGTAAGCCACAATGTACAAAGAGTCAATTAGTAATCAATTAGGTTTTTTTTTGTTTTTTTTGGCAACTTAAAAACATTCATACTGAAAAAATTAAATGATATTTCTGGAATACGTATTACTTATCGATGTTTCGATGTTTACAAGTAACATCGATGTTGAAAATATAACATCGATGTTTTAAACATCGATGTTCAGTGGAAAACATCGATATTTCAGAAACATCGATGTTAGGTGCCCATCCCTATTCCGGACCTGTGTAACGTATCATGGTCGAGTTGGCTGTCGGTATTCAGTCGTCCGTTCCGGAGTAATCTCTCACATGTATCGGAGTGTGATGCTTGTCTTTTTCTTTGTCCTGTTCTCAGCTGCCGGTTATCTTACTTAAAATGCACCAAAAGTGCCTCAAATTGTTAGTTTATCGTTGTCACTGTTACGGTTTTAATCTCTTTTCTGGTCCCACCGCCAAAGTTTCTCGAACGCGCCTCGACCCACTTGAATATTATTCACCTCAATGAAATTTTTCATAGTTGAGGTGGGGGAAACGAGGGCGAGCCGTCGCCTTTTCTCGTTAGAACCTTAATTAAAGGACCCCGCACAAAACAAGTGGTTGAGGGGGTATAGTCAAATGGACTGAAAATTTAGTATGTTGTACCTACTTCATGACATCCTGATCAAAAGTCCTCATGGAGAGAACGCCTGAAAATCAATACTTTTTGAGATACGAAGTTGCAAAGGACTGAAATATTGCAGCACCTACTAAAGGCATGCTTGAGTTTATTATATCGTACAAGGAGTTGTTTAACACTTACTTATTATTTTACATTGATATTTACGAAGACATTTTCACTCGATCATTAAATTGACTCGAGAATGACCTCGAAATATGACTTAAAGGCGAAAATCAAGGTCATCATGCTAATGCCGACGGTAGCATGATTACAGCAGCTGATGTTTTGATGATTTAGGTGAACTCTATGATATTGGATTATTGGGGTTAAGAATACACCAGTTTTTTAGTTTTGATTTTGAATGACCTTGAAATGACCCCTAGTTAACCTTTAGGGATTAAGTAAACACCGAATTTGGATTCAGAGACCCCAAAAACATATACATCTACTTTCTCGGATTTATATAATCGTTTTATTTTCGCTTGACCTTGACATGACCTTGATTTTCGCCTTTGTCATATTTCAAGGTCATTCTCTAGTGAATTTAATGATCGAGTGAAAATGTCTTCATAAATATCAATGTTGTAAAATAATAGTGTTAAACAACTCCTTGTACGATATAATACACTCAAGCATGCCTTTTGCAGGTGCTGCAATATTTCAGCCCTTTGCAACTTCGTATCTCAAAAAGTATTGATTTTCAGGCGTTCTGTCCATGAGGACTTTTAGGATGTCATGAAGTACAACATACTAAATTTTCAGTCCATTTGACTGTAACCCCGCACCCACTTGTTTTGTGCGGGGTCCTTTAAATAAATTAAAAACAAAAAAATTGTAGACAAGCTTTTATTTAAATGCTCTAAAAAGAAGAAAATAAACTTTAAATTGAATCAAACCCATCAATTTATTAGACCACACAATTTATATGATATTAAAGCTTGTCACGAGATTTACTTGTGTAGATGTATTTACCTATTTTATAAAATACATACTTTTTTCCTAGATTTTCTCATGTCAAGATCAAGTTACATAATTATTACATTTTTGTTTATCTACACAAGTAAATCTCGTGACAAGCTTTAATATCATATAAATTGTGTAGTGCAATAAATTGATGGGTTTGATTCAATTTAAAGTTTATTTTCGTCTTTTTAGACCATTTAAATAAAAGCTTGTCTTTACAGTTTTTTTTTTATTTTTAATTGATTTTTTATTTTTTAGTTATCGTCTTGTTTTTGCATCTAAATGTTTCTCAACCTGTTCATTTCATTTAATGCGTCATTGTTGACTGGTCGCTTGCCCGTTAATTTAGTACAGTCTAGTTCTTCAATAAGGACACCTTCTAGTGATTTGACTCTACTTAAGGCCACGTACGTCCCTACATCATTTGTTCGAGCACCACTAAACTATCCCTAACCTATACCAAGTTATAACTCTTTAAAATTGGTATGGTGGCCATCTTGTTTTTCGCCATTTTGAATTTTTTCACCACCGCTAGAATTTGCCTAGGGTATAGGTTGATATTAGTTAAGACACGACCCCGCTAAGTCTTACTGTTTAGTCGGGCAGTAGTACACCATCTCCTCGAAGGGTTGAACGCAGACGTCAGTTTATTCGTATTCTTCTTAGCAAACCCTTTCATTTGATACCCACATTATGGGAGTGCTTAAAAATAACTAGTCTGCCATATTGGATTTAGTGTGGTCATTTTTTTTTCGTATTCTTCTCAGCAAACCCTTTCATTTGATACCCATATCATGGGAGTGCGCAAAAATAACTATTCCGCCATCTTAGATCGTCCGCCATTTTGAATTTAGAATGACATAACTTAGCTAACCATGCATTGTCATCCAAACTAAACGTGTATGCAAAATTTCATCTCAATCGGTCGAGGATAACTACTTTAAAATTCAGTTGCAAGATTTGACCCGAACATACATACAAACAAACATACATTGCAAGTTAAATAAAAGCGTGTAAAATTCCAATAAAAGACTACTAAAATTCTAAAATTACGTTTAAATTCATAGTTCTATAGTTTCCTTGAATATACAGTGTGTCACCCAACGAATTCTTCACTGACATGTTTTAGGATCCAAATGGAGCCAGTTTAACCCAACTTGCTTAGACAAAAAATGTCGCCATGGAAAGTTACAGTGTTAAAATTAAATTCTTTATTTATTGTTTTCTCTATACCACTACATTCTATATCAGTAGAAACTAAGCCGTACAAATTTTGTTCAGATTTTCTGGGGTCGGAGTTATAGAGAAAACAAGAAATAAAAAAGTAACTTTAACATTCTATAACAACTAACTTTTTATGGCGACATTTTTTAGCAACTTGGTTAAACTGACCCCATTTGGATTCTAGAACATGCTGAATTATGTAATATTCGTTGGGAGACACACTATACAGTGTGACCCATTAGAAATTTGTTTTGTTTCGATTTATATGTGTAAGTCAATAACTAAAAAAGTAAATGAAAACCTAACATTTTTTCTGATCTGTATTTTTTGTAGTCTATAACATTCACCTAGTTAAGATTTTCTCAGATATTATTTTAGAATTATTTTTAGCGAAAATGTATCACAGCTACATATATTCGAGATCGCTTAACATGACTGTACCAGTTTTGACTACAGGATGTTTTTATTAACGTTTTTGTTCAAATTTTTAGTTTGTAAGTTTTTAGTAATAAAAAATTATATAAATTGAAAAAAATATATTGTCTTGCTTTCACGCAAACACTCTGTATTTGAAGGAGGTTTGGCGAAAAGTAAAGTAGGTAAGTTTCTAATAATGTTTTAGTGAAGTAAACCCATGGTTCACTAATTATAGTAACGTTATTTTTCGAGAAGCAAACATCCACTTATGTTTTAAAAACATACGGAGTGTTTGCGTGAAAGCAAGATAGTGTATTATAGTGCAAGTAGATAGTGCAAGAATAGCCCTGGCAAAATTTGACTACACTGTATTTAAACACTCTGTATATAATAAGTTAATAAATTCTACAACTGAGACTATTGGTTCACCCATATGGTATTTCAGCATTTAAACTTCTTAGCTTTCTTACTCACCTTCCATACCCCAACATACAAAAAAAATGGTTTAATTACCTGTTAAGACAACATTAAGGGAGGGGTCCCAGTTTAATTACAGGAAGGAAAACGTTACATCAGTTCCATTATTGTCATCATAAAATCATTACTGCAGGGAAAAGAAATTATTGTTCCCTTACCTTTAGGTTTTGTCGGTAATAAGACGCGAATTAGTTTTAACCTGCAGGTGTTCCTTTTTGATATGGCACACCATCGAGGCAAGTCGTATACTGATCAGTTCAATGTAATTTGAGGATTATATTAACCACATTAATCGAATTAATATTAAATAAAGAATAAGAAATATTAAATATAAGAATAAATTGAATTGACCAACCTGTTTTTTTTTTCGAAAACTGCTAAAGAGAATTATTATATTCCTTCCGTCTGAGACCAGAATTTGGTTCATAATGTATAGTATACAGTATGAAACATGGCCTACTGTTAAATATTTTGAAACATGAATATGAAGTATAAATAATCTTCATGCTTCAAAATATTTAACAATAATATATCATGTTTTTTAATGGAGTGGTCTTACCCAAAATTACGGTAAAATGAAAATATCGGAACAAAAACAAAAAAATGTTGCTAGGTATATATATACTTCTTGAAAAATATTGCCTACTGTACACCACAAGCACCAACAATTTTTAGTTTTAAATTCCACATTTTCAGACACTATGCAGGAATACCATGTTATTTCTAGAAAGTAGTAAAGGGGTGGTAAAGTCAATAATCTTTAATACTGTTAATTTCCATTAATTCCATTAATTTTAATACATTAATTACATTTGTTCGACAAAATTTGACCACAAAGTAGGTTTGTCAATTCAAATGTAAGCCTTTGCTTAGGGTTAGGCATAAAATTGCTGTTTCGCGATAAGGCGTTTGAGAGAAATTTAAAAAAAGACTTACACGGTCCTTAAATAATCTTGGTTCTTGGTGACAACAACCTGGATAAACATTCTGATTGAGCATAGTTCCACCTCAGTAGTTATCTGAATTCGCAGAAAATAAGGATGTGTTCGATAAACCAGACCATTTTTCTGCCGAAGCTCCTCTTCAAGGAAGTTGGTGTTTGGTATGCTATTCTCCTTTGGTGTTATTTTGGCCCAATTTGTATTAATGAAAATCTGATCGCCGAGGAATATAGGGCAGAAATTTGTAGGGTCTATTGTTGTTTAATAGGTAGGGTCTAATTTTAGTTGAATTATGTACGTGGTAGGTACGTACCTACTTATTTATGTATATTGCTGTAAAACCCTAATTTTCACGTTTCGGCATGTACCATTTGTGCATTTCTGTAAATACGTGACAAAGTGCTGGTACAGCCTCTTTCGGGTTTGGTTTTCCCAAACTGACCTGCGGTTGGGCTTTCCCCTAATTCAGTTTACAACTGTTTATTGGAGACTGGTTTCGGGGAACCTACCGACCTAACTAGGTCTGTGTCTAATTATTGGTTTAGGGGACTTTACTTTCCGTTTGGACAGTCACTCTTCGGGAGTCCCTCTTTAGAGTTCATCTTTACCGTTCACCGGCTCCACACCGGAGTCTATCTCCGCGTTTTACCGGAGTTCCCCGGTCTCTCATATCTTGTAAATATGTAAATAAATAACTGTACATATAACCGATTTAAGTGCTTTACTTACCACACCACCCATCGCCATAAATTATTAGATACACCTTTCGTAAATCAGTTGGATAATGATGAAATTGCTGCAATTTACTTCCAGCAAGATGGTGTTAAGAGTACACACCGAACTTAACTTAAAGAACAACGTGTGCCATTTTCAACCATTTTTGTAATAATAAATAATTTTGAAATGTTTTAAACTTGTTTTTAATATAATCTATCTTCTTTTAATTATTCTGTAAAAACAAAAAAAAATTATGTTGCTGGGATCTGGAACAAATTCAAAGGCAAAAACTACCAACCCATTACACAAAACTGCCTATGGCTCAAGCTGACACCCATTTGTTTACTTGCCAGCCATATTGGAAAAACATTCTTTTTTCCACAGCTAACTTGTCATTTAACGAGTATGTTTTATCGTCGGTTGTAGAATTCGAAATAACTCGAGTCCTGCCCTGCCCCGTAGATATTACAAATACAATATAATGTATCTAATTGAAAGTTCTGTCGCTTCAAGTTTCCTGGGGTTCTGCTCACAACTCGGGATTAAGATGGCATGATATGGCTAGCTGAGTAAGTTTTACCTTCTTTCCATTATACCTACCTTCAGTAACAGATAGCCGGATGCCTCTTAAACGCATAATTGCCTCACTAGTTGGCCTTTTGTTAAATATTCGTAGCTCACGATTCTATATTCGAAAGACCCATTCACAATTTTTTGTTTGCTGTTTGCTTTATTCTGCTTTTTTATTCATTCGATTCACTGTAGCCGTTCAAGAATATAATGCGATGTAACTTGTAACACTAGGTACTTATGAGTAAGTGATTTTACGCCGAATATAAGCTTAGGTAACTTTCCCTGTTGCTTTATGGCAAGATAAGATGTTTTGCTTTATAGGTATTTATATTTAGAATTCACGTATATTGTTTATATTTATTTATGTTACATCAGGTGACTTGTAGTTACATAAATTTAATCATAACGAGCCATCCAAAAAAATGTCATCAAAGTTGGCTGAGCAAAAAAAAGACGTATTTCTATTATATCTCAAATTTATAAAATTATTTAATTGTAATTATTTGTTTTACAATTGTGACAGCCACTTTTTTCCATATCTCTCATTCCTAGCCAGATTTGATTTGTTTTTGTCAGAAGATGTACTATGCAATGTAACGCTGGGGTTTGTATTGGCAACTACCCGTAGAGCTTACAGAATGTAGCTCCAGCTAGCGCAGGGGAGTCATGAGTACGTGATTTGCTAGTTATTATCTAACAACCGTAACCTGAAAAACAGTTTATTGGGCGCCAGCTAATGAAAAGACAACACGACCATTAGGTTAAGATAAAATTAATATATTTAAAAATTCAGGTACATATATAAGAGCTGCAAAAATTGTGTACAACTAGTAACTTTTAAAAAATATTTTGAACGGTAGATGGAGCACTTCTTCTGGCAAGAACTTAGGTACGGAAGGAATTTACCCTTGTTTCCGGGGGAGATGAGATTTGGTGGTCTGTTGTCTGGTGGTCTGTCGATGACTTAAGCCCACGGCTTGGTGACTACACGAGTCAGCTGGTCAACAATACCTTCGTCGAACGAGGGGATCCACAGCCTTAATCTCTTACAGCTTCCACGGGCACTCCTTCCTTCTAAGGTCAATGGCTCAGCAAGGTGGCATGAAAAGTTCAAACAAGAAATAGTCACAGAGCTAGACTTGAGGTTTAGATACAACAATATAGCAGGAAAACTTTAATTAATCAGTGGAAACCTATATATCTAAGATACTAATTACATTAAAATTCAAATATTATTAGGATACCAAAATTACAGAGGACACCTGGTATATGAAACCAGAGTACCAAAGTTAAAAATTAAGCCAAAATTTAGTTTAACAAGAGAAAATTATTTTATCTGATATAAAAGAAAATTTGAGTGAAAATAAATACAGAATACCAAGCTGGAACGAGAGATATTTGCTATAGCTATCAAAAAAATAATTCCTAGATAAATTCAGGTGAATTCAGGTAAATTCAGGTAAGGTTTTGAATTGTTTTAGAAATTTTGATTAAAACAACGGTATATAAACCAGAAAAACAATGAACCTTACCTGAACTTGGAATTCGGTGACCTCGTGGATGAAGTTATTGACCTCGTTATTGAAGTCTATAGCCTATATCACTCGTGTAATACTACTAACTACAACAATTTCCGCACCCAAAATATCCGTTCTATACGGTAATAAACATGAAAATTAGGCCCACGAACGTCCTTTGAAAAAAAACTCAAAAGGCACCTCGTGTCCACCGTGTAATTCCTAAATAATAAAATAAAGATACCAAAAAATATTATCACACACAGCTAGAATTCGTTACTCTACCAAATATTTCATGATGAACAGAAATAACCAAATATCTAATGATTACCGAAAAATAAAGTCAGATTATCATAACATTCATCAAACCAAATATATCGTTAAATCATCCACTTACCCCTTGAACGGTCGTCTCTCAACTCTCATGTCTGCCGTTTTCCCATGCTGACTTCGAAAATCTCACGACTGCGCAAAGCATAGAAGCTAAAAGTATGTGTAGAAGGCACATCATGGAGTATATTAATTTATAGACGCATATACCAGCTGAAATGAGACAACGTATTCAGACATATGCTTACCCTTTTCCTTTTTAAAGCATAGTACATACCTGATAGAGGCGAGTGTAACGAAATTAACGAAAATTTCGTTACCACTATTGTGAATTGACACACTGACGTATCTTTTTATTGCCTTTAATTTTGTGATGAAGACGGTGTAAAAATGTGTCCATTACTTCACAATATAACTAACGTACACATAACTACTAAATGAATTTTAAAAAAAGTTTGTTATGTGTTTGGAATTAAGTTAAAAAGTTACTAAATTTAGATTTTTACATACAAAGATTTTTTGAGTTTCAATTTGAAAAAAAAAGATACTTTGAGCATTATTGATATATCATAGTTTCCAATGGAGCGTCTGTTACATCTATTGGTTCTATTGTTACAACCCCAAAGATCGAATACTTACCAGCTATCAGAACTGGACATTCGCATAATATATGGAAGGGGTTTCTCCACACCTCCTACATGGATGTGGCTGAGTAGACAGTGCCTTGTGAGTGCCACTGTCCATCTCACCTGGTTTCTGCCAAGTTTAGTTAAAGTTTTTTTATTTATTCCAGGATGGTTCATCTGTAATTTCCTCAAACGAGAAACCTCCCTCAATTGAGATGATTTTTTTCGGAACAGGTCCTTTATAGTCACCCTGGTTGTTCGGTAGACCAAACCACAAGGGTGTTCTGGCCCTATCAGTAGAACTTCTGTCCCATTCTTTGAAATAAATTCCGCTCGTTCGTTCCCTTCGTGACTCTGGTGTTCCGCTAGTTGTAAGGAGTAGGAAATCCATACAGTCTTTAACTACCTGGACAGTTTCTACTTTCGCAACTTCTAGGGTTTGCAGTACTGCATAGCTATCAGTACGCTCCTGGTATTTATTGGCTGCGCCCGCTCTAGTGGCTTGTTCTGTGTTAGACCTATCTGTAGGTTCCGTTCTGCTGATCTAGCATGTGTCTGTTGTCTTCCTCTCTCTCGCTCACTACACTCGTAGTCACCCAATTAGGTTTTTGGAAGATTATGACAGCAGCATGCTTAACATGCCTGTTTAAATTTTTAGAAAATACGGTATGGTGTCACTTTCTCGTGGCGGTTATTCAACATTCGGAAATTTTCTTCTTATACACAGATACCAGAACCTAACACGATAGTGTGTCGTTGTAGTTGGCTTGTCGTTGAAGAGATTCTAGTAGTGCCTTGTACATACGTAAATTATATATAGGGGCGTTACAATCTTAATGGGACACCCTGTGTATTAGATATGTAAACCAAACGAACTGTCTTGTCTTGACTTAATTGTGCATTTCTAAATTCAACTTTATCGAAAATAAAACTATAACTTTGGCACCCTGTATCTTAGTTACTATTACTTTCTGGAATAAACTAAATTACTAAGATTGGACCAAGACGATACAGTGTAGGCAATGGACTAAAGACATGCAATTGACCATCCTCTTTGAAGATTCAGATTTTTGTGCCGAACATTTTGTCACTAAAATTGTTCAAATTGAGTACTGAATAAAAAATAGGGGTTCTTTTTTGGCTCTTAATTGGTGATACTGTGGAATAAGCTTCATTTTTACTATTTATTATTTTTTATTTAGTAGTTGTCAACGATAATTACACAGGCCGACAAGATTTTAACTCAGAAACCAGAATATATTTTTCCAAAGGGTTTTGATGAGCTGAATCCGAATCCGAGGTCCATATCTCTCAATTGGCTCTGGTTTTCGAGATATCCTAACCTAAAAGTGTAAAAAGCGATTTTGGCCTATATTTGAGGTTATGTAGCATCGCAACTTTTTTTTCTCAAAAAACTATGAACAACATCTTAAAGTACATGCCTTGCCCTTTTAAATAACGTCGAGTTTACTCTTTTTTTTCGCTGCGATATTGCATTTTAAAATGTTTAAGTTTGTGAATTTCTCTATAATTGAAAACCTATTTAAGGATCGCGTGTACATCAAACAGTCTATTGGTTTTTTGACTAGAAAACACTGAAAATATTTGAAATTCAATAACAGGTCAATGTTTTCTTATGTAAAAAGATTTGCTCGTTCAGAATTCAGAATCTATAATTAAAATTTTCCATAAAAAAAAAACATTTCGAAACATTTTGAAAATCTGACCTTGGATGAGTTTTCAAATATAGAGAAATTCACAAACATAAAAATTTCAAAATGCGATATTTCAACGAAAAAAAAAAAGAAGATATTTGAGAAAACTCAACGGCATTTAAAAGAACTAGGCTTGTACTTTAAGATGCTGTTCATAGTTTTTGAGAAAAAATAAATTGCGATGCTACATAACCTCAATTATAGGCCAAAATCCCTTTTCTTGCACTTTCGGTTAGAATCTCGAAAACCAGAGCCAATTGAGAGATTTGGACCTCGGATTCGGATTCAGCGCATCAAAAACCAAAATATATTCTGGTTTCTTGGTTAGAGGGTCGGCCTAATTTTGTCGGCCTGTTATTGTTGTAGTTCTCAAAAGTTAATCGCACAATGATTAGTATTTAATACATAATTAGATTTTTGGAATCTGAGAATTAGGATAACTGTCAATCTCCTAGAAATATCATATCTCTTAGAGTATTCAAGAGGATTACCAAAGGATCATACTTAACGTGTTTAACGTTTCACCATTCAACAATATAACGCTTTACTGTATATTCAAAATACTTCTTTTTCTTCACCCCGAAACACTTATATATTATATTTGTTACTTCTTGGAAGTACTGCTACCACTGGTGTCAGTGACAAGCACTATATCCGCAGCCAACATGTCTTACTAGAACTGTCTTTTGTACCCATGAAAAAAACTAAATAGAGATAGAGATTACACGCCTGACAGGTATTGTTATTTATTGAGGCAACTGTATACCGCTAGATGAAACTAACTACTTAAGTAGCTTACAGGAACCCCGAGTGCCAGGGGTGGTCTTAGTTTACTGCTAATAACGGCTTATCTTCTTAATTTTTAACCTGCCCTTTGCGTGTCTCTTATCATCCTCTAATTAACGATAAAAATGGACGGCAGCTTGTTGGTAAATTGAAATTGATTAGATATAAGGCTCGATTTTTAGGTTTCCTTTCTTTAACCCCAGCGTTTATGTCTCAAATATGGCGGAATTACTGAAGATTACTTATCATTGTTTGACAGTAAACGATTATGTAAGGCTATTAATTATACTTAATTAAGTAGGTATGCAGCGTTTCAGGATAGGAATTTATTGTGGTCAGTCTTATGCGCATACTTTGTGAATCGTTTTTCATGAGAATGAAATCCTTTATGTTGGTTGGATGCTCTGTTAAGAAGTGAATATACGTGGAAATACGTATAAAGTGCCTTACCCAAAAATTGAGAGTCGTATTTAATATTTTGCAGAACTTCATTATGTGGCTATATGGAAGTCTTATACTTGTTGTAACTACACTTTTAATCGGAATATAATGATTTTTTATCAGTTTAGTCCGCCGATGATGACCAAATGCTGTAAAAGTTTGACATTATCTGGTGATATCAAACTATATACAACTATAATGATTTCAAACATAAAGTTATTTCTCAAGGCTGTTGTCCAATAGTGCGGGTTTTGCCGCGGTCGTCTAAATTGACTTGACGTTTCGCTGATCATGCTGTCAGCTTCTTCAGAAGGTTTCTAAAGACTGGTGTTGTCGTCTTTTGCTCCTCGTTATATACCTTGGCTCTGCTATATTTGGTTGCACATCCGTCGAGCTCGGTTGACCATGACATTCCAGGTCACTGGTTCTTGGTTTCGCTAATCTCCATGTATTACTCACTCGATACCCGTCCTCCCTATTAAAAGTATTATTGTTTTTCATGATCTCCAGGGATTCTCTAATTATTCTTGGGTAATATCTTGTACTTTTGTCTAACACTCTGATGTTCTCATAATCGATTTTGTGGTTCTCGTTGGTATGAACATGCTCCGCTATTGCTGACTTGTCTGTATTCCCCAGTCTGGTATGTCGTTGATGTTCTTTGATCCTACATTGTATACTTCTTCCCGTCTGTCCAATGTAGCTTTTCCCACAGGTACATTTTAACTCGTAGACACATTTAGTTAAAAGTCTAGGAACCTTGTTTGAGGGAAGCACCAGCTGTATTTTCTTTACTGTGCGAAATCGTATACCAATTTTCTTTTTCGACAATGTTTTCTACGAGTTAAAATGTACTTGTGGAAATGGACTACATTGGACAGAGATTACCGATACCAAGAACCAGTGACCTGGAATGTCATGGTCAACCGAGTTCGATGGATGTGCAGCCAACCATAGCAGAACCAAGGTATATAACGAGGAGCAGGAGACGACAACACCAGTCTTTAGAAACCTTCTGAAGAAGCTGACAGCATTATCAGCGAAACGTCAAGTCAATTTAGACGACCGCGGAAAAACCCGGAAGAAATAACTTCATCAAAGACAAGCTTGTATTTGTATATGGTGTCTCATAATTCACGCAAGATTCGAATTTAACGCAATTGGTGCGGTAAAGTGTTAGTCACTAAAAAAAAAAAAAGGAAGTAGGGTTAGAAAAAGAAGTCCCCAAAAAAAACTTTTATTTTATTTAAAATATAAAGTTGTTAATGGGGTAAAGAACCCACCTTAAGAGGAATTCAATAACCACTGTGCTAGGTCACAGTGGAATTCCTGGAAACGAACATGCTGACGAACTTGTAAGGTTCAGTAACTCCATATATTGGCCCAGAACCAGCTCTCAGGATGACAAAAAACCAGGGTCCGAGGACAAATAAAAAACAACCAATATAAGACACATTGGAGTAATACTTCAAAAATAACACAAAGCGAGGCTCTTATAAAGGACATGTGCTAAAAGAGCTGGAAATCTACTAAAACTTAGTAGGAACTAGTTGAGAATATTGTAGGGTCTGTTGTTGTTTAATAGGTAGGGTCTAATTTTAGTTGAATTATGTACGTGGTAGGTAGATACCTACTTATTTATGTATATTGCTGTAAAAACCCTAATTTTCACGTTTCGGCGTGTACCATTTGTGTATTTCTGTAAATACATGACAAAGTGCTGGTACAGCCTCTTTCGGGTTTGGTTTTCCCAAACTGACCTGCGGTTGGGCTTTCCCCTAATTCAGTTTACAACTGTTTATTGGAGACTGGTTTCGGGGAACCTACCGACCTAACTAGGTCTGTGTCTAATTATTGGTTTAGAGGACTTTACTTTCCGTTTGGACGGTCACTCTCCGGCAGTCCCTCTTTAGAGTTCAGCTTTACCGTTCACCGGCTCCACACCGGAGTCTATCTCCGCGTTTTACCAGACTTCCCCGGTTTCTCATATCATGTAAATATGTAAATAAATAACTGTACATATAACCGATTAAAGTGCTTTACTTACCACACCACCCATCGCCATAATAGTTATGGGCTATCTAACTATAAAATGGGGATATACAATGGAGATATCAGCTGCACATTACGTGATAATGAGATTCTCCATATTGCATCAGACTGTGAGGCATTGGATCCTAGGAGAAAGAAAGAAATAAATCTTTGAGGATTCAAAGTGCCCTTGGGAACATACAGCACCCATCCCGTGGACTTGTGTGTATCATATTTTGAAAGACACCAATGTACAGGAGTGGGTGGAGTACTATAAGTGTTTAGCATAATAAACAAATAAGCTGCAGTGCCCTCGACAATAAGGACAGCTCCTATAAAGGAAAAAAAAACATATTTGGATCCTTTCCCTATTAGAAGATTAGATTTACCTATCAGAAATTATAAATCATGATCCTGTGCAAATTTAATATCATCTGATAAAAAAGTAGTAATGGTTTTTTGATATTTAACTTAGCAAGCTGTGAAAATATTGGATGTGGAAGTGATGATGCCTTAGGCGCATCAAAATGATGTTATACGAGAAATCTTGAACGTTCTATTCCATTTCATTTCCATATGACGGTTTGTTGTTTGTTAATGAGAGACATTAAAAAGCGGTCTTATAGAACAGTTAATCATGTGACTAACAGCCGGAATAGTTGCACTTAACAATACGTTTCGCTCGCACACCAAGTCTTGAATATATTACTGCATAATTTATGGAGAGTGGAGTAGCAGGGTCTCCAACGTGTATTCATCTTCATTACCTAATGCAAAATGCTACTAACACATGTCACGTGACAAAATATCATGTCCGTCATGTTTATGCATTATTTATCTACGTAATATGGTTACCGCAGGGGGTTTAGAATGTAATAAATTACGCTGTTTAATATTGAAATTACGGCAAGATTGATTATAGTATTACGCGACTGTCTAATGAAAGATGATTTTGACGAAATCAAACGAAGCATAATAAATCTATAGTGTGTACTTGGATTATTACTGTATATTATGTAATATTGACGCCGACGACATAAACAACTCGAAACACTAATAAATAATAATATTGATAGAGTCTGCCAGACGGTCGGGAAAAGGAGTGAAGTCTCTCTGTATTGCGGCCTGATCTGCCCACCTTAGTAATAATAACGTCAGCGTATATTTATGATAGATTTTCTCGTACTTTTCTAACAAAACTAAATTCATAATATACCAGACATACATGTGCATACATATGTACAGCTTAATCAAAATGTTATATATCTAGCAATATATAATTATATATATAGTGTGGAACAGCCAAATGGAATAAATTCAGTAGCTCCATTATTATGCATTGTTTTAGAAAATTCTGAGAAAATGTCATTTTCTAATTCTAAAATGACATCTTGCGACGTAAAAATGTCATCCCTAAATTCAACCCCTTCGGGTGACAGCTACAACCCCTAAATTTTCAAATTGGAAGTGGGGGCTTGTGATACGTCATTTGAAAGGTCTTTTCAGTATCTATTCGAAACTGCTATGGTTTTAAATTTTATTGCAGAAATTAACAAAAAAAAGATAAGTTTCTCCAGCGTAGGGAATTCGTTACATTAAAATAAAACACAAATCATTATTAATGCAGCAGATGTTCAAAATGCATGCCTCCAGCATCTTGGCAACATCCTAGACGTAAATATAAATGTCTTCTAACGTTAGTTAACATCTGCGGGATAATCGACCTAATTGCAAGTGTTATTCTTCTTCTTAAGTCAGCTAAATCGGCGGGTTTGGTTTTGTAAACCATACTTTTTAGATATCCGAATAGGAAGAAGTCTAACGGCGTGAGATCAGGTGATCGTGCAGGCCATTCTACAGAACGACGTCTCCCAATCCAGCGATTTGGAAATATTGTGTGAAGATATTGCCGGACATTGACTTCGTAATGTGCTAGTGCACCATCCTGCTGGAACCATATTGCATTACCTGGAAGTTGTGGGCTTCCTTCAGCTGGATACAAGTTTGCCATCGTCGGTACAACATTATTTTGGAGCAGGTTTCTTTGGAGCAAGTTTCTCCATTCAAATTGTGTCAATGAAGAAGGGACCAATGTTATTTTATCCAATTATTCCTGCCCAAACATTTACTTTCTCAGGGGTTTGCGTGTAGCGTGTAGTTCTCTCATCCAGTGAGGATTTTATCTCGACCAGTAACGACAGTTTTGGCGATTAAAATGGCCGTGAAGTGTAAATGTAGATTCATCCGAAAATAAAACATTTTCTATTTGTAAAGTATTGTCATCTATCAATTACATCATTTGTTAACAAGAGAGAATTCGTCTATCAAAATCGTCTTCCGCGAGCTCATGAGTTGGTACCAGTTTAAATAGGTGCATCTTTTCAGTTAATACGCGGAGAATCGCGGAATGGCTAATACTTTTTACATCATTACATTACATCAAATTTCTGATCATCATTGAGTGTATTGGGAGGATTTTTTCTTTAGCTGCCGTACATGCCCGCGTTCCCGAAACTGCTTCTCTATTTTACTTACGGTATCTTGAGATATCGGCGGCAACTCCGGATATTTTTCTTGAAATAGGCGAACAAGTTCGGGCTGCGTTCGTGTTTTGTCTCCGTAACCAATCATCTGCAGAATCGTTATCTTATGCATTTCTATTAGGTAAACCATCTCTCTGAATTGCAACATGAAAACTAAAGCAAAAAGTTTAACACTGATAACTGTTAACTACTGTTACAGTGACAAGCACGTTTCTAGGTAATTTCACTAAAGCGGATAATGGCCAACTTCATAAATTTCAGATTTGTTTTTTTTTGCTGCTTGCTCGTTTTTGTGTTCGATTGTCAAGCAAAAAATTGTACATATTTATTAGTATGTTTTTATCTTATAGTATGGCATGTCGGCAATTACAGACATTTATATTTTGTTTTAATTAAAATTTCAGAACCTAAAATTCCCCTAAAAGCCCCTACTTCCAATTTGAAAATTTAGGGGTTGTAGCTGTCACCTGAAGGGAGTTGAATTTAGTGATGACAGTTTTAGGTCGCAAGATGTCATCAATTAGAAATTGACGTGTCTCAGGATTTTCTAAAAAAATGCATAATAATGGAGCTACTGAATTTATTCCATTTGGCTGTTCCACACGGTATACATACGTATATTATAGCCGCACTATAAGAATTATATAAATACACGCATACATAGAAAAGGGCATGAGAAATAAATCTTCTGGAACGTCCATTGGTCGATGTATCCTCCATTTTAAGGGGAATTTAAATAAAATTCCACTTGACTTCTCAGTGGATTTTGTTATCAAAATTGACGAGTGTAAATGTCTATTCACAGGTGTCCGGAATGCAAATTTTACAATTGACAAATAGGTCTTTGGTTTAATCGTCTTATTTGTGATAATAAAGCGTTAGTTATGGTAAACGTTAAACCCCTTCTGAAAAGTTAAGTAAACCTTTATGTACTTTGTTGTGTTGATAGTTGGATAGTTGACAGGTAAGTAATAAATATATTGTATAATGCCTACTACTTTGTTAACAGAATGGCTTTCAAGATTTGAATAGTAAACTGGACAAACCTTAAAAAATTTGTCAGCTCTAAAAGGCAACCTGTGTGCCATCTTGGATATCTATATCTAAACCATAAATCATAGTACGTAATTGGTATTATACTTATGACAGTAATCTACAAAATTTAGAATACGCATAAAAATTAATTGCTGTCTACTGAACACTAAATAACATTGTCGTTCAATGTGGATATTTAGTCAAAAATAATTTTATACGAAGAACTGTTAATTACAAAATCTTGGAGCAGAAGAAGTGATTAAGGGGTTGTAAATATAAAGACACTCAAGAAAAAAAAACACTCAAAAACCAACGCTTTACCAGACAAAAATTAGATTAATTGAATTAACAACGATTATTTCCCACGGATTAGAAAAGGGGCCAAATACTGCAGGAAAGAATTGTTATTTGAGGCCATGAACAATGAAGCAGTTGTGTTGTTTAAGAGGATAATGGTAAATGGTAAACTGTATCAGCTTTGGAGTATTTTTCAAATTTTGTTTTAATTTAAGCGAAATAATACATGGTCTAACTATTCTTAGATTCTTAAATACATACATGCAGATGAAATAATTGCTACTTTTGGGTTGTATAACATTGTTTGTCCCACCATTCCAGTATTTTCGACTGTTCCAATTCTGGATCTGCTTACTGGTTACTTACTGGTTTATCATGTAAATCATGACATCATTACTGATCTTTTAACTGACTAAAATTTCAAAACATTTTTGAAGTCTTTGTGGGCATCCCTTATTGAACACACACAGTTTCCATTGTTTTGAAATACGGTGTTCCTACTTAATTTTTGTTTTCCTAAGCTAGTGTACTAAAGAACGACACCAATTTTCGCCTGTTTCGAAATTCGACTTTTAATGTGTGCCAAATGATAGTTTATGATATGATGAGACTTTGATTTTAAAAAAGTCAAAAAGTTTCAAGTTGAAGCTACTCTTCACTTTTCAGATATTGGGGACTACATTTAACATTTTTGCACGAGCTCGCATTAAGAAATATGACACATTAAATTGAAATGCAATTGATATGAAATAACTTTGGAAATTCTAGGGGTTTTTAAAATTGCTGATTGTGAATATGAAGTCACAAATTTGAAATAGAAATTAAAATTAAAAGTCACTAAATTTTACATTTTCAACATAAGGTCGCTACCCGATCTGAAATATGTCAATAATCAATTCTACAACTGAATAATATTCGGCTATGAGGTTTCGGGGTTATCGGATGGCGGTATTTTTCGGACAACACGAGTCAGCTAACACTATTTTGTTGTGGACGTCTGTTGAATAATAAGTTTTCTCAAAATTCGTGGTTATGCTCACTTTGACACCTCGAATTATTGGGTTATAGGGTACTCGTAGCTTGAAGGCAGTAGAATTATGAGGTTACATGAGTCAGACGATCCTTGATTTTGTAGTCTCAAACGATATTTGTCATTCAAATTCGAGGGTCTTTTCATTCTATATTCAAGAAATCCTATGACTTTAAACTTTATAGCTATTATATTACGAGTATAATAATTGACAATAAAAAAAATGTCTCACTGACGAAATTTGCTCCAACAAACTAAAAATTTAATAGCCAATGCCGTTTCATTCTTGAAAATCAGAAGGCAAGCAAAAACAATTTCCGTACTATTTTTCGATAATAGCAACTAAAAGGAAGACAAAACCATCAGTTTTTCATAGTTGGGCTTTGTTATTTTTGTAGAAAACGTAGCAACTTGCTGTATTATTGTGACAGCATTAAATTGTTGTCAGTGTTGTTGGATTTACAATTTAAAGGTTTGGGGGCGGCAACTGTCACTCGAAGGGGGATTTGGGGATGGAATTTTTACGTTGCAGGATGTCACTTCACATCTAAAATTGAAGTGTCTTGGGATTTATTTATAAATATGCATGCAATATGCATTTTTATAAATATGTCGTTCAGTGTGGATATTTCATCAATACGAATTTTATACGAAGAACTATTAATTACAAAATATTGGAGCAGAAGAAGTGATTAAGGGGTTGCAAATATAAATACTGAAGAAAAAAACACTCAAAAACCCACGCATTACCAGACAAAACTTATCATTTCGAGACAACGAGAATTATTTAAAAAAAAAAATCTTGATACAGATAAATTTTAGATTTTGAAAACATCCTGCAACGTAAAAAAGTTCATCCCTAAATTCAATCCCCTTCGAGTGATAGTTGCAACTCTCAACATTTTAAATTGAAACTAGGAGTTTGTGATACGTCATTTGAAAGGCCAAACAAAAACAATTTCAGAACCCTTTTTGATAATAGCAACTAAAAAGAAGACACAAAGTTATGTGCATTCTTCATAGCTGAGCATTGTTAATGTTGTAGAAAACGCCGTAGCAATTTGCTGTGTTATTGTGAGAGCATGAAATTGTTGTCAGTGTTGTTGGATTTGACAATTTAAAGGTTTGAGGTCGCAACTGGCACTCGAAGAGGGGATTCGGGGATGAAAGGACCCCGCTCATTTTTTATGGGAAGTGACCCCCAGTGAAATTGGAGTGGGGTTGAATATATGTTGTTCCTCTTGACCACAGGACCACCAAGTTCAAAAATGAACAGTTTTTCAGATATTATAGGTTAAAATACCATTTTTCGGCATATTGCCACTTATAACATATACAGGTATTGTTAAAATGAACCGGAAGAGTTCTCTGTGAGTTGTCAAAAAATGTGTCAGCTGTCACAAAATGTGTCAAAACGTATTTTTAATCTTAATAAAATGGTTATCAAAACATACAGGCAAGATATTTTATTTACTTAAATGCATACATGTTTTGATAATCATTTTATTTTATGTTTTTATTTTATAAGTTTTAATACGTTTTGACACTTGTTTGACAGCTATCAACTGTCATTGATTGTTATTGTTCGTACCATCTAAATTAGCAATCGCAAAAATCCCCAGACTGAATCAGGCACCAAAACTTCCACACACCATACTTATGCAGAATATTTATATCTCTTGGGTATATTCACATCATATTTTCAGAAAATACAGCTCCGCAAAATTGCCGAGGGTGTTATTTTCCGAGGTACCGTTACAAAAACCGTATATAAATGACAGAGCGATAAACAGACAGCGAGAGTTATTTAAAAAATAATCTCGAGAGAGGTAAATTTTAGATTCTGAAGGCATCCTGCAACGTAAAAATTTCATCCCTAATTCAACCCCTTCGAGTGATAGTTGAAAGTCTCAACTTTTTAAATTGGAAGTAGGAGTTTGTGATACGTCATTTGAAAGGTCTTTCAATCTCTATTCAAAAAAATGATACGGCTTTAAACTTTCACATAATATTAAAATTAACAATAAAAAAATCTACTGATTGATGAAATTTGCTACAACAAACTAAAAATGTTCTAACCAATACTGTATCATTCTTGAGAGTCAGATGGCAATCAAAAACATTTCAGAACCCTTTTTCGATAATAGCAACTAAAAAGAAGCCAAAGTGTCAACATTCTTCATAGTTGAGCATTGTTATTTTTGTAGAAAACGCCGTAGCAACTTGATGTGTTATTGTGAGAGCACTAAATTGTTGTCTGTGTTGTTGGCAGTGGCGGTGCGTGATATTTCAGTTAGCCATATCTTGAAAACGAAGCATGGGACCCACTACACTTTTTAGGTGATGACTATACACCTCTTACAAAAAGGATTTATAGTGAAATAACCGTCAGCAAAGTTTGCGAAAAAAATTTCAAAAACACTGGAGCACTCCCTGGGTTCTCAGTAACGCTCTGTGGGATATTTGCAGTATATTTTTTTCATAATCTAGAAACAAATATAAGGAGACGTTTTTCGATTCGTTGCAAAATATTTTTTTTTTCAAAAAGTTATGGCCATTTTAATTTTAATTTTATAGGAACATTTTGTTTCCCAAAATTAAAATGGCCATAACTTTTGAAACAAAAATATTTTGTAACAAATCGAAAAACGTCTCCTTATATTTGTTTCTAGATTATGAAAAACAAAAATATACTGCAAAATATTCCACATACCGTTACTGAGAACCCAGGGAGTGCTCCAGTGTTTTTGAATTTTTTTTCGCAAACTTTGCTTTTTTGGTTACTTTTGT
>JAPWTK010000475.1:0-340207 GCA_029963805.1 Aromia moschata
GTACAGTTAAGTCAAGAGATAAAACACCTATATAAATTAAGATAACACGTAACAATGGTAACACTTACCCGACAAACGTCAGCGTTGAGACAAGGTTCCCATGGCAGGTTGGCGGTGGTTAAAACATATTATTATGTGCTTTTCTAAGTGTTCTGGACTGAAACGGCGACGTTTATCACTTAATATTAACTTGTGTATGGAAAAGGACCGTTCAACGTCTACTGTTGACAATGGACAGCTAGTGGGTGGCTGTCACTAGCAGTGTCACTTTTTAACGCACCAATTAAAAAAATCGTCTATAATAAAATACACGAAATTGTCCGCAATGTCTTCGCGTATTGATGTCACTACATTGTTGTAAACCCGATCGACATATACAAGTCTTAACGTACTTTCTTATCCGTTATTCTTAGCTATAATCTTAATTAATTTTCTCATGTTCAAACCTCTCTTTACTGAGGGGGAAATTTAACAAACGGTGGTTTAGAAAATTAAAACTTGCCATTTAGTTTTGTAACAAGGAGCAAATAAAGTCGTTTATTATTATTATTATTATTATTATTATTATTATTTTATGTTGAAAAGGGTGGTGTGAATCGTTGGGAATATATGTATCTAAGAGTCGCGGTTTCTTTCCTATATACATCAAACCCTAACTTATTTTTACTATTTCTAATAACTAATACATCTAAAAATGGTAGCTGTTCATTGTGTTCCACTTCATATGTAAATTTTATGGTAAGGAAACGGTTATTTAATTTGGCAACAAAATTATCTAAACTAATTGCTTTTGTATCAAATACCGCGAAGATGTCGTCCACATACCTGAACCAAACTCTAGGGAAATACTCGAATTTATCTTTTACTTACTGTCTCAAATTTATTCATAAAAAAGATTTGCAATGAAAGGTGACAAGGAGTTACCCATTGCCGTTCCTCATGTTGTTGAAAATATTCACCATTATACTGAAAACAATTTTGATTCACACAAATACTAGTAAACCGAACGTATTCCTTAATAATTTTATCGTCTAAACCATTTAATTCGAGTAATTCCCTGAGGTAGTTCAAAGTTTGCGGGATTGGAACACTTGGAAACAATGAGCATACATCAAACGAGACCAAAATTTCACCTTCTTGCAATTGGATTTTTTTGATATTGTCAATGAACTCACTAGAATTTTTAACTGAAAAATTCGTTTGTGCAATAGGTAGATTTTCGAACTCGTTCGTTAACCATTTGACAAATTATAAGTTGGGGACCCTATCGCTGAGACAATTGGTCTTACAGATTTTCCTGGTTTATGTATTTTTGGTAAACAATATAATTTAGGTATTACTGGACTGTATTTTTTTGTCTCAGTGATGGAGTAATAAGGTTGTTACATTCTTTTTAAAGATGTTTTAACTTCAGTTGTCACTGTCCAACAGACTTTTTTTTTAAGACAAACTGTGTTGCAGTGAAGTATTATTAATTATTAAATCCTGTAATATGTCTTAAATAATTATGAGTAAGGTTGGCTTATGGTGACGCGACACCATAATATAGTGTGATTTAATTTCATAGTAAAATATGGGCAATGTGTGAAAGGCTATTAGTTGCTTTTGTACATTAAACTTATGATGCGCACGCGTTTGTTGTGCGACTGGTTTCTGACAACTTAAATTATGAATGTGTGTGAACTCATGAAGATATTAGGTTATTATTAGAATTGCCATAAAGTCGGTATTATTTTATAAGTAGATTATCGCCAAAAACTCCTAGATTTTTCAGTTCCATATCATTTATAGTTCTCCCAAAACGTTTAATAGGCCACTCACCGTGGAGCACCCTGTATGCACATAGAAATTTCATGGTCATACGTGCAAATAATCACCTCCGGGCGTGTAATGGAGAGTCCTTGACAGCTTTGTTCCGCGTTCCGCTGACCTGTGAGTGCTTACGTCACAGAAGATTACGTCAAATCTCTCAGGCCTCCTTTCTCGACGGTAACACCACACTGACGAGCAATAATAACGACGAAACCGGTCTGCAGTGTTCAGATCTACATACGTCTGGAAATTACGAATGAAAATGGCAGTGATCAAGGCCCGTCGCAGTCGCGTGCCATTCCAGTAATTTTTAACAAAGTATTCCGGATACGGAGATGCGACGCCTTGAATTTTAATAAACCCGTAAAACGAGAACTTATTAAATATCCCCATCTCCATCTCTCGCTATCGAATTAGCGAATGGCTCCGGTAAAAATTTTATTATTAAAATTCGACTCTTAAAACTGCATTCCTCTTTTATTGCCTTACTTAATACAAAGTTTCCCGTTGCACGCGAGGTATTTTTATGTCGAAGGAGGGTTTCTCCTTCGCGGAGCTCTACTCTCCGCCATATTAGGAGAGATATTCTCGGAGCGGGACGAGGAGGGGGAGGGACGCTGCAACTTTATGAAAAATCATATTTACCCGGGCACGGGGCGTGTGTGTTTTGTGTGCTCCAGTGGCGGGTGGCTCGCAGACTGCAAGAATTATCATGCCTCTTAACCCTTTAACGCCTAAGTGCACTGTCAAGAGACATGGACTTAGAGGCTCATATTACTGATAGAAAAAATAAAGAAATAACTAAAACCATGTGTTCCTACGTTTTCGAGGTCGCTCTTTCGAATGGAATCGTTAAAATTTGCAAAAATTCGTTAAAATTGATGTGACCTTCAATTTTTAAAAGAAACTATTAAAAAACGCGATTTTTTCAAGATTATTTTTTTTTAATCGCAATTTCAGCTCTGTTATCGTCCTTTACACTACTCAAAAACACATACAGACGTGCACGTGAGACGCAATGAGAACAATATATTTTTATCATTTTTGAGGTTAAAATAACTATATATGGCAAAATTCAAAGGGTGATATTTCTCGTTTTTTACCAGTTGCGGGATCATTGATGCAAAAGAAGAATTTTGAAAAATTATTAGTACTTTTGGGGTTTTTGGAGTCGCTGATGACGACCCTGATGTCAGAATTTCAAAATTTAAGATGGCGGATCCAATATGGCCACCATCCCGAATCAAATTTCAAATTTTTCGATTATTTTGCCTCAAAATTTGTAAACGAGGGGTTTTCGGGGTCGCTAATCACGATCCCGATGTCAGAATTTCAAAATTCAGGATGGTAGATATGACATGGCGACCATTTTGAAGCAAATTTCGAAATCCTGAATTTTGAAATTCTGACATCGGGATCGTGATTAGCGACCCCGAAAACTCCAGGTTTACAAAGTTTGTGGCAAAATAATCGAAAACTTGAAATTTGATTCGGGATGGTGGCCATATTGGATCCGCCATCTTGAATTTTGAAATTCTGACATCAGGATCGTGATCACCGACTCCAAAAAAACCCTAAAGCACTAATAATTTTCAAAATTATTTTCCGTCAATGATCCCGCAACTGGTAAAAAACGAGAAATATCACCCTTTGAATTTTGCCATATCTAGTTATTCTAACCTCAAAAATAGGTCAAAAGGCCTGAAACGTCAAAAAAATTGTTGGAAGCGGATTTTCATCTTTTTAAGGTTATTTTCGGATTCTACGACCTCAAAAACGTGGGTTCATCGAGTTTCGTCAACAGAAACAGATCAAGGGTAAAGTTGAAGGTCATGAACATAAAGATATAATTTTACTCAAATTTTCCAGGCATATACCTTTGGGTGAAAAACACATTTTTTGGGCGACCCTTCAATATTGGCTCCAAAGTCCGGATCCAGGGTAAATCGGATAGGCTGATTCCGTTTCTGACATTAATTTTGTGATATCTCTTACGGTCGAGCTGGTATGAGAATTTTTTTATCTAACGATATTGCCGCTGGTTAAATCAATACTGGTAGGTCCAAATTGACCTCAAATTTGGATTCTACGATCCAAAACACTCCCGGAAAATAATTATTGTCGCCGTAAGAAACGTACGATTTTTTTTACGAATTTTTTAAAAAGATGGTTCTCGAAATTTGATAATTTTTCTTACAGTCCGTCAAAAAAATTATTGGAAGCGGATTTTCAGCTTTTTCGAGGTTATTTTCGGGTTCTACGACCTCAAAAACGTGGGTTCATCAAGTTTCGTCAACAGGAAAGGATCAAGGAAAAAGTTGACCATAAGATATAATTTTACTCAAATTTTCCATGCATATACCTTTGGGTGAAAAACACATTTTTTGGGCGACCCTTCAATATTGGCTCCAAAGTCCGGATCCAGGGTAAATCGGGCAAGCTGATTCCATTTCTGACATTCATTTTGCGCTATATCTCACGGTCGTGCTTGTATGCGATTTTTTTTGCCTAAATGTATTGCTGCTGGTTAAATCAGGACTGGTAGGTCCAAATTGACTTCAAATTTGGATTCTGCGACCCAAAACACCTCCGGAAAATAATTATTGTCGCCGTAAGAAGCGTACGATTTTATTTACGAATTTTTAAAAGATGGTTCTCGAAATTTGACAGTGTTTTCTTACAGTCCGTCAAAAAAATTATTGAAAGCGGATTTTCAGCTTTTTCAAGGTCATTTTCGGATTCTACTACCTCAAAAACGTGGGTTCATTAGGTTTCATCGACAAGAAAGGAAAAAACGAAATCTGAAGGTCATTGAATTGTCTCTGAGCAAACAAAAAATAGCATGTGTGTTTAAGGTTTGGAAAGAAGTACAAAACTGATACATTTTTAGTAGCTTTGGAGAAAAAAATTGCAGATTAGAACTAGGCGTAAATGCTGTAGGAATTAAGAGAAGAGTGAAGAAGAACTTGTTAGTAATTTTATCTTCAGTTCCTTTAGAAATGTAGCGTATGTGTTGGTTTAATTTACCAAAAGAAAGAAAGCTTGATATTAAGTGATGTTTCTCAAAATGTATACAGCACATTAAAAACTAACTACATTTACTAACGTCAGTAAAAAAGATACGACCGTCGAGTATTTTCATTAATTAACTATGATTATGTGATCCGTCTATTGCAACATCCTTTTATTAATTTAATTTTCAATCATCTTTTTCAGTCTATTCACAAATGGTAATGACTGTGCCATTATTGCAAAAATCCACACAAAGTCAGATAATATGTAAAATACACTGCACGAACTCTAAAAGAAATACGTACACGGTGCAAAATACGTATGTACACACGTCTATTAGTTAATCACTCACGACACATAAAATTATTTTAAACTCGGCCGTCGTCCGTCGTGCGTCGGGCTAATACTAATCGAACAACGGAACGCTCGCTACGCTATATGGATAAATTGTGGACGGAAGAATTGCAGTGCGTGTTACCAGGCACGGTCAGTGGCGTACGTATGCACGGGCAAGAAATATACGCGTGTTGTAGTGTCGATCCTGCGTTGTAGTACACTTAATAGTACATACGGAGACTAGTGATAAGTCATAACATTTATTTTTGATGGACTGTAGTTTTTAGTTTTAAAACATTAATATACCGTTTATATTTTTTTTAATTTCGAAGCGTTGCCTTAAAAATAAAGCTAAAATTAGTCGCATAAGAAGATAATTAGCGACGTTCGTCCCCGTCCAAAGACAGCGACTCGGAAAATTATTAAAATTCTAGGTAAAGCCCTTCTGTCACGCGTAAACCCCCTACCAGGCAGACGGCGAAACAGGAAAAAACGCCGGTATATAAAACAATTAAGGAGCAATCCCTAAAAACCATTATAAGTGGGATAAAAACTTCCGACGGCCGTGCATCCAGTCGGGGATTTGTCCGGGGACACGAAATATATTTTGTGGGGATGGCGTCTTTATCAGTCAACTACAGGGTGCGCTCACAAAAGTTTCAAACGCGCGCTGAAACTAAAGTAACGGATTTGTCTGACCATCGTTCGACTGCTCGGCTAAGGGTAGCCCCACATTTAGTGCCAGGATACGTAATTTGGATTTAAATGAATCACTTAAAAAGGAATCGGGAAAATGTTTTTTTCTTCAGGTAGCCCCTTCCTTAATTACCAAGCCTGTTTAGAGCGCGAACGGTCACTCAGTGTGTTTACAGTAGCTGTTAGTAATAGGCGACCTCAAGTGTGCTCGGCGAATTGTACACTGGAAAAAATAGTGGAACAACGCGTTTATTTAAAATGTTGTGACGCAAACGAAATTTCGTGATGCCGATTCATTGAGAATGTTAAATAAGGCCTTTGGTGATTCGTGTATGTCCAAAACACAGGATTACGAGTGGTATAAGGAGTTCAAAGCGGGCCGTGAATTCGTCGAAGATTTGCCTCGCTTCGGGCGGCCATCGACCTCTACGACAGCCGATAACATCGACAAAATCAAAACATTAGTGCTTGAAAATCGCCACATGAGTGTTAGAGAGTTGGCTCAAGAGTGTGCCATATCGACAATGGCAGCTCATGGTATTTGGAGTGATATTTTTACATGAAAAACGTCGCTGTGGTTCCGAAAGAGGTGAATTTTCTTCAAAAAAGCATCGGAAGCAGGTTGCTCTTGACATGATTTCCAGAGCCGATAGTAAACCAAACTTCATGAAACGCATCATAACTGGAGACGAAACAGCGTTTTTGCGAAAGTATCCGTCGGAAACGGCCGGAATTGTAGAAGGAAAATTCTTTGATTTTGCACGACAACACGTTGGCATAACTGTATTGCACTCGATGGAGCCTGCTTTGAAGGGGACAAAATAAAATAATTCGATGAATAAATAACAATTTACGTGCTTTTTTTACACTTTCTGGGTACTTTTTGTACGTAGTAGGACATATTTTATCAAATAATTTACAAACCTAAAACCCACCACTCCCTACTGAATTTCTTGAATCTGGGTCCAGATCAGGCGATCTTGGTGGCCAGGAATTTTCACTTTATTCTTGTTTGCAAATCCATTTTCTTTAAATTCAAAACCCTGTGAATTAAACTTGTGTTTTCCATATACATGGCAACTAGATTCCAATTCCTTTTTGCAATGACTTCAATTTCCTAAAACTGTATCTAGAACTTGAAGCGTATCCCAGACTTTATGATTCCCTTGTACATTCGCTAAATATAAAAGTATACTTTGAGTTCCCCACCCTGTCGTTCGATGGCGTCTCGCGTCCCCTGTCTATCCGTCTCTCTCCTTGTCGGAGACATTTTTTGGCATCAGGTTGGCACATCAGAGCACAGGTGTACCGGCGGCATCAATTTACTCGGTAATTTAATGTGTCGCCTTACATATTTCAGATTTATGGGCCTGCGTCGGGCTTAGACTGTCGCAAATTCCCCGGCATAAACCCCTCCGAATAATTAGTTGGGGCCTTAATACAAATGCCTCACAATACGGCCAAATATTGCGTGTGGGTATTCCTGTTGCGTAGGTGGAAGCGGGGCAAACGGGTAAATGAGCGTTATCACGAGGTTCCTGGTATTTTGAAATGATCTGGCGACGCTGGCGATAGCGTACGATATGATATGCAGACCTCTGTAGACCAAGCGGTATACGAGGTGTGGCTATTAAATAACCGAACTGATGCTGGCACCAGCGCGCTGGGCTTTTGAATACAACTGTGTCTGGTGATACTTGATACCCTGAGCTCACTGGACAAGCCAGTGGGTCGCTCAGTTTGACTGTAGCGGTCATTTGAATTAGTCTACAGTCATTTATTCATTTGAATTAGTCTAAAACTTTAACAGAAGCTTATGCAATGTTAAAAGAAGTGTACGGGAATGAATGTTTATCCCGCACACAAGTTTTTGAATGATTTAAACGGTTTAGAGAGGGACGCGAAATGACCGAAGACGATCCGCGCCCCGATCGGCCCTCAACGTTAAAAACATTGAAAAAAGTGGTAAATTAATTCGCAAAGATTGTCGTCTAAGTATCCGAGGGCTTGCTGAAATAACAGGAATCGACGAAGAATGTGTTCACCAGATTTTGCATGAATTGTTCAACATGCGCAAAGTTTGCCAAAAAATGGTGCCAAAACTCCTCACTCCCAAACAAAAGGAATCAAGAATGAACATTTGCGCTGACATTCTAAACAACATTGACACTGATTCAGGCTTGTTAGGCACCGTGATTACCCGTGATGAATCATGGTTTTTTACTTACGACCCCGAAACAAAGTGCCAACTCGCCAAGGCAAGAACAAAGCCAGTATGAGCAAATCCAAATTCAAAGCGATGATGATCGTCTTTTTTGACATTCGAGGCATTGTTTACGTTCACTGGGTGTCGAGGGTCAGACGGTCAATCAACATTATTACATCGAGGTCCTGACGGCCCTTTGTGAGCGTGTGAGAAGACGAAGACTCGATTTGTGGAAGACCATATCATGGAAGATTCACCAAGACAATGAACTTGCTTTGTCTGCGAAGGCGTTTTTTGCAAAATACGACATTACTGTGTTGGAACATCCGCCATACTCGCCCGACCTTGCCCTCTGTGACTTTTTTTTTATTTCCCAAGATCAAATCGACGCCGAAGGGGACAAGATTCGAAAGGTTGGAAGTGGTCAAAGCAAAAGCGACGAAAGCCCTGCTTTCAATAATGGAAAAGTCGTATGGAGTGGTGGTGAGATCGCCAAGGGGGAGTACACTGAAGGCGAAAAAGTTGCCACTGTAATTGGTAACGAATAAAAAGTGTTATGACAGAAATTCGGTTATTTAATAGCCACATCTCCTATGTTTTGAAATGAGGACTTTGTCAGACCGATTTAGACAAAATTCGGTGTATTGTTTTAGTCACTGAGTCACTGTTTAGTTTTAGAGTCACTGAGTCACGATCTGAAGGTTGTACGTAGACGTAAGTTGGAAGCAGTATACCTTATGAAAAACAAGATGATTATTCAACTGTTTTTCAATAATCTGAGGTGGCAATTCAAAAAACATAATATTTGTATATTGTAGATAGCGAAAACTTATGATACTGTCGTCAAGTAAAATTATAAAACATAACACCAGGAGCATTAAATGACGAACTATAAAAAATATGGGTGTATTCAATTATATTTTTAGTTAATCTCGGTGATTAATCGTGGAAACTAAAATACAAAGGCGGATTTTATATTTAGACGCTCCCGTTTGCCCCACTTCGTCCCACACGTAAGGTGACCGAGCGAGACGGAGACGGAGAAAGAGGAGGACGAGGCCCATTACTGTTTCATAATTATAATTACTTTTATATCAACTGAGCCTCCCAGTCCTGAACGACCGCCTTGGGGGAATTAGTGTTCTTCTTAATAGGTTCTTAGTAAGCCGAACACTTAACGAGTGGGGGAATCGGGGGGCCAATTTACAACAATAACTCACTTTTTTTTCTTTTTAATAAACAATAAATGTTTTAAAATGTGCACCACAATTTAAATCGCAATGATAAAGGGTCGGCCATCTATTGGTTTCTTTTTAAACTGAGTGTTATTTCTACATTGCCGACACTGATTCACTTGACATTTGACATATATGTGGTGTCTAACCTCCGCTGTAAGAAATGGATCGTTTTACGCTTCAACAACGTTGGGAAATATTGAAAAATTATTTCCAAAGTGAATGGTGTGTTGCAGAAACAGTGAGAAAATTGAGAACAATTTTTAGTCGAAATGAAGCTCCGTCAGCGCCTGGTGTAAGAAAGTTCTTAAGGAAAGTTCGTGAAACTTGAAACTTCTGTTATCCATGCTTATGGATAACAGAAGTCATCCACGTGCTCATCCGGTGCGCACAGCTGAAAGAATTGCTGCTCTTGTCCAAAGTGTGCGTGAAAACCCAAGAACCTCAACTCGTCACAGAGCACAACTTAATGTCAGTCGTTCTTCTCTGAGGAGAATATTGCATAAAGATCTTGGATTATTTGCTTACAAGTTGCAACTTACTCAAGAAGTAAAGGAAAATGACATCCACTTCGTTATCGCTTCTCCGTGTGGGCTTTAAATGATTAAAAAGTTATCAAAAACTTTTGGCGCAATTCGAAAAAATGTTTTCAAAAAATGGCCTTGCAATTGTCAATAACGGTCCTACGGTAATTTTTCAAAGTGCGTTTGGTTCGTGAAGAGGTGCTCTACAATCATACAATGGACCAAGTTTGTCAAATTTGAGGAAGTATATCAAAACCGACATTGAAAACCGGGCTGTTTTGCGTTTCGGGCGCTCGGGCACTCGAGCGAAGGGGAAAGGCCACATGGTGGGAGAACTGTCGACTGCTTGGCGCGACTGCTTTCGTGCGCTCGAATTGAGAGAGTTCCCCCACCATGCGGCCTTTCCCCTTCGCTCGAGCGCCTGAGCGCCCGACATGCAAAACAAACTGGTTTTCAATGTCGTTTTTGAGATACTTCCTCAAATTTGACAAACTTGGTATATTGTATGTAGAGCACCTCTTCACGAACCAAACGCACCTTGAAAAATTACCGTAGGAGAATTGACAATTACCGGGCCATTTTGTTTACGTTTTTTTTACATTTTTTCGAATTGCGTCAAAAGTTATGAATATTTTTTGATAATATTTTTACTGTAAGTAGCCGCCGAAAAGAGCTACAATTTGGTCACCGCGGAAGTTCCTACGACTTTCGTAGGCCGAGTAATTAGATAGTAAAAAAAGGTCAATTTTCGAAGGTTTTTATTTATTTTTTTTTTTTTGCAAAAAGTTGTGAACCGACTTTAATTTTTAAAAACTGATTTTCTTCGTCTTTTTAAGCGCTATAACGTGCTATTTTTCGTTTTTCTGAAATAATTTTTTTTGGTACTTAAAAAGTGAAAAAAAAAACGGTTTTTCACACATTTATGAATTTTTTTGGTTATGTTCCTACAAACCGATTTGATCCGAAACTAGTGCACTCAAAATCGCACTATTTTTTTACCTGATTATCAATTTTTTTTTAACGCTTGAGGCTTGGCTATTTTTCCTAGGCTATAAAAGTTGACTCAATATCGTAGTTACGTTCGTGTATACTTAGTAGTCGTATACTCGCTGTAAATTAGGATTTCTCGCCGTATTTTCGCCAACTTCCAGAACGTTCCGCCCCAGTTCTCATCCGCCTCATTACACCTATAACACGCATATATTCGCGCCGCTCCCCCTGCCCCCTCCGCGCCTATTATCACGTCCTAGAAAACAGCGGCGAAATGTCCCCGAATCTCGGCGGCGGCTGCGGCGGTGGTCCATTATGGCACCCAACTTTGCTAATATGCACGTCATTCCGCCGCGCGCGCCATAATGTACGACGGCTTAAAATTTTAAAACTTCTCTCGCATCTCGGGAAGTACGAAAGTTTGCCTAGGCACAACAATGTATAGTTCAACCAAGAGATAACGAAATGACTCGCCGCGAATCGTGGGCTCATCGCGCGCGGACCTATTCCACGATAGTTGAGATATTCAGTGGTGACGTGGGAATCTGTTTTTTTCCTGGCTTTAAGCGTTACCCACGGAATTCATTTATTTGTATTTGAAATACTAATTATGCGAGGTGTGTAAATTAAGTAATGAGACTGGCAACGTAGCGCCCGATATAGCAACGCTGCGGAGACGGGACTTGGAAGGGCGGTAGGTTAACATGTAATGCACCTTCAGTACAACTTTGGACTTGTTAGAGCATTTTGTTCGTTCTTTGTGACTGTTTTCGTAAACTGGGTTTTCTAGTGCGTTTTAAAAATGAGTGACATTGATTTGGAGCAACGGTGTGCTACCAGGTTTTGCTTTAGACTTGGACACAGCGCAACGGATACTTTTGCAAAATTTCAACAGGCCTACGGAGCTAGTTTTTTTTTTCAAGAGCCCAGGTTTTTCGGTGGTTTAAGGGCATTCTCAGAAGGAAGAGAGTCGATTGAAGATGAACCACGCAGCGGAAGGCCTTCATCTTCAAGAACCGATGAAAATGTCGGTAGAATACGGGATCTTATGCGTTCAGATCGTCGGTTGACGACAAGAATGATAGGGGAAGAGTTAAATTTGAATCACACCACTGTTCATAAGATTTTAACGAATTGGGATGAGAAAAATTTGCGCCATTTCAGTAAACGAGTTTTTAGCCATTAAAAACATTCCTGTGGCTCCTCAGCCTCGATATTCGCCTGACTTGAGTCCTTGTGACTTTTTCTCTTCCCGAGATTGAAAAATCACCTCACCCACGTCATTTTGGGACCATATGAAACATTCAAACGGCTGTAACCGACCAGCTGAAGGCTATTCCAGTATATGAGTTCCAGCACTGCTATGAGGAATGGAAGAACCGTTTCCAGCGCTGTGTGGCTTCCCAAGGAAGTTTTTTTTGAGGGAGACAGTACTCAATTGTAATTGTATTCGAAAAAAAAAAAATTAAAAATCATTACCGAATTTACACACCTCGTGAAGCATTGTTATATGTTGTAATACTTCCACCTTTATAGTATAAATAGGGATTAATGTTAATTCCGTCGAAAAGAAAAATTACGTGTTTTTTGAGTCAATATTCATAACAAGGCTTTTTTTTTCGTTAGTTATATCGACAAACACAATACAAATATTGAAAAAAACACTCAAAAACTACGTCGATCTAATCTCAGACATGTGAGTGCTTACGTCACAGAATATTACGTCAGAGCAAGCAGGCCTTCTTTTTCCACGGCAACGGTTTGTTGCGGACGTCATGTCATTCCACAATAGATGAGATATTTAGTGGTGACGTAGGAATCTGATCTGTCACCAATTTATTTCGTTTAGTATCAATTTGAATATTAAAGAACCGTAATTATATAGTTTTTTATTTTTATTTTGTAATTTCAAAGATCATATTCTGTCTAGCGTCCTTAAGCTTAATTTCAACTCCTTCTACTTCACCACCTCCGGGGCGGATTACGAAACGGGGTAATTGACACCGTACCCGGAACACTCTGCTAATCATTTTAGAACATGAGGGCTTAATGTCGGCCCCGCGAGGGGGAAGGGGGGACGCGCGCGGGTTTATCAGGCCGCGCGTCGTTAAAATTAAGCGATGAAACGGGGAAAATTTAAATGAATCACGATGAGATTGCGTCGTCGTGCGCTTTGAGGTCGCAAGACGATATAGCCTAGGAAAGATAAAAAAAACTGGACGTTTTCCACGAAACTATTACACTTTTCTCGACGCGCGTTTCGCCAACCAAGTTGGCGTCTTCAGGGAGAAGATTAAAACTTCTTCAGTTTTAATCTGCTCCTGAAGATGCCAACTTGGTTGGCGAAACGCGCGTCGAGAAAAGTGTAGTAGTTCGGTGTTTCGTGGAAAACGTCAAGTTTTTTGTTTCTACGCCGAAGGTTCCGGTACCCACTCTAGGAAAGATAGCCAAAATAGGTCCAATTTTTCAAAAAATTCCTCAAGCGTTAAAAAAAAATTGGTAATTAGGAAAAAAATAGTGCAATTTGAGTGCACTAGTTTTGGATCAAATCTTTTTGTAGGAACATAACCAAAAAAAATCATAAACCTGTGGAAAACCGGTATTTTTTCACTTTTTAAGTACCAAAAAAAATTTTTTTTGAAAAACAAAAAATAGCACGTTATGGCGCTTAAAAAGACGAAGAAAATCAGTTTTTAAAAATTAAAATCGGTTCGCAACTATTTGCAAAAAAAATATTTTACCTCGCAAGGGGAGGAAAAAACGACGCGCCCCCGCCGCCGCCGCCCGTCGGATCTTTGCGAGAGGGGCGGCGGGTCGAGGCGAGGGCAACCCCTTTCCCGAATAGTTTCGGCCGTATCATTTGATGTAATTAGAAAATCTGGCCGCCGCAGAGGCCGGGATTGTTTCGGTCGGGCCCCCCGGCTTCGGCGGCGGCGGCGGCACGCGAGGGCGCGCCGCCCCCGGGCCGCATAGCAGTTTGATACACCGCGCACGGTTGTCTGCAGATTTGATTACGGACGCGGTAGCGGACAGGGGCGTGCCATGTCTCCAAGAACAGTAAAATTGTTACTTACGGATGTTATCCGTTGTTTTTCCTCAGACTGAATTAGTATTGACTATTGTTAAGACTCGCAGTTTGCTTTGTTAACCCGTTTCGGCCGAAAACGCCACTCCCGGTACATCGCTATTCAGGGCCTCATAACTAATACTCTTTGCGACAGAAAAATTTGACAGGGACACATTTTTAAAGCTTAAGACATGCCCTTTCCGATGGTGTCCATAAAATTCCCCCAAAAAATTATTATTTATGAAAAAAAGCACATTTTTTTTAAATCAAATTTTCAATTTCAATTGATTTTTTCCCTTATGCGTTCAAAATGGCGCCTGAACCGCAAAATTTTTTGCAGTTCAGGCGCCATTTTCAGTTCCATTCAGGCACCATTCAACAAAAGAATTTTTTTATTGGAAAATGATGCACTTTTACAAAGAATTGTCAAGAATAAAAAGTTCTTCAAATTATCCAAAGAATTAAAATCACTCAACTGGAATTATCTCAAAATTTTTGGAGCAACTTTTCGGAAGTTGCAAATTGTCATTTTTTGCAAAATTTAAAAAACTTAAAAAATTCTGAAAAAATTCCAGTGCATTCTTTGAATAGAATTTTTATCCTTGACAATTTATTGTAAAAATGCATTGTTTTCGAGAAACAAATTTATAAACTTCGATTCTAATTTGATCTAAATTTTTTTTTCGAAAAAATTGTCAATTATCTCATTTTTATTATAAATTGTCAAGAATAAAAAGTTCGTAAAATCACCCAACGAATGCAGTGGAATTTTTTTCAGAATTTTTTAAGCGTTTTTTTAAATTTCACAAAAATTGTCAATTTGCAAAATCCAAAAAATTGCTCAAAAAATTTTGATTCAATGAGTAGTGATTTTAAGAACTTTTTAGCCTTGACTTTTTTTGTAAAAGTGCATCATTTTCCAATAAAAAATTGTTGAATTTTTACGCAAAAATTTTGCAGTTCAGGCGCCATTTTGAACGCATAAGGCAAAAAATCGATCTCTAAACCACGTATACTTAAAGTTCAAACATTTATTCCACCGGTTAGTGAGGTTCCAGGTCCATTGCAGGCCGGAAACCCCTTGAAAATTTGATTAAAAAAATGTGCAAAAAACAGTTTTTTTTTTTTAATTTTATTTCATAATTAACAATTTTTTTGGAGGAATTTCATGGAAACCATCGGAAATCACACGTCTTAAACTTCAAAAATTTGCCCCTGTCAAATTTTTCTCTCGCAAATTGTATTAGTTGAAGAGCGATGTACCGGGACTGGCGTTTTCGGCCGAAACGGGTTAAATGGTTTTTTTGATGGTCGATCGATGACAGAAATAGGAGACATTTTTAACGAAGAATGCAACTGATGATCGCTGTTGTCACATACGCACGTGAAAAATAAAACCTACGTCGAAAATTAATGGTAAATGTTTCGGTTAGCACGATTCGCTGTTAAATTATGATTTTGGTCCTTCGAACCGCATCGCGTATCTTATCAAAAATTGACACTCTCTCGCCGTGACGGCCCTGCATTCTGCCGTACGCCGCTGCCTAATGCCATTATGATTACGCCGGGTGCACGGTATCTATTTGTTTACATTTCTCTCCTTTGTAGGCCCTCCGTTGGGTCGTACGTGATTTCTAGTCGGACAACTGAATTAGATGCTCGGTCGCCGCGCCGTCTTAGTCTGTCTTAGTTTCCTTTCTCTTGTCGGTATGCTGCGCGTACGCTGCTAATATGTTCTTCTAGAACAGACAATGGCGCGCGCCAAATTGAGAGGTAATATACCGAAGGGAAAACGGCCGAATAAAACATAGCCTTTGTGGTCTTAAGCACCAATAGGTATTTTATCGACATTAATCATAGGAAAGTATCTCTACTTCAAGGTCGTCCGTTGGCGAATTAAGAAAAGTGGGAGGAGTTTTGACGTCACAAAGATACCCTGTGGTGACGTCTCAAAAACAGACGAGGTTCTGGCGACCGCCTTTATTTTATCTAACCACAAACTGTCTAAAAAATGTGACAACTGACGTCATAGCTCCGGTTACACAGACAAAACAAGCCGACCGTTTAGTTCATAGACGGTGATCCGTACCGTAAGCCTATATCCGCCATCTCGATCATATTATTTTATACAATAAGCGCGATCGTGACCCAATTCACCATCGGAACCAATGGCAATAATGAACTAACGAACTAATTCTCTCACAGTATAACTACTGATACTGTCAGATGAGGGACAAACGTGTAGGCTACTGAAAAATTATAAATTGGAAATGACTCTTTAACCAAATATCTTAGCTTTTTGCATTTAATGTCTAAGAAAAATTTAACTTTAATTTTTTTTATTCGCTTGCCGAGTAATGAAAAGTGTAAATCACGTCTTTTAGAATAATAGTGATCATGACCCAAGTCGCTATCGGGTTCCCGTATCGGTGACCTTGAGATGAACTCATTATCTCGCAGTATAACTACTGATACTGTCAGATGAGGGACAAACGTGTAGGCTCCTGAAAAATTATAAATTGGAAATGACTCTTTAACCAAATATCTTCTTAGCTTTTGCATTTAATGTCTAAGAAATATTTAACTTTAAATTTTTTTTTATTCGCTTGCCGAGTAATGAAAAGTGTAAATCACGTCTTTTACAATAATAGTGATCATGACCCAAGTCGCCATCGGGTTCCCGTATCGGTGACCTTGAGATGAACTCATTATCTCGCAGTATAACTACTGATACTGTCAGATGAGGGACAAACGTGTAGGCTACTGGAAAATTATAAATTGGAAATGACTCTTTAACCAAATATCTTCTTAGCTTTTGCATTTAATGTCTAAGAAAGATTTAACTTTAAATTTTTTTTTATTCGCTTGCCGAGTAATGAAAAGTGTAAATCACGTCTTTTACAATAATAGTGATCATGACCCAAGTCGCTATCGGGTTCCCGTATCGGTGACCTTGAGATGAACTCATTCTCTCGCAGTATAACTACTGATACTATTGGATGAAAGCAAAAATTTTTTTAAACTCTCGAAAATTCATATTGCGGATACGACGGCTCTGCTCGATCCGACATCTTACTATCTTTTCGCATTTAATGACCGTGAGAGATTATACTTAATGCCGTAATAGAGTCGGGCGAACAAACTCGAATAATGAAAAGGGCACGCGAGTGGGCAAGAGTGCAAAATGAATTTAGAGGCTCTGCCCGGCGAGGCACTCGAAACTTTCCTGTCGCTCCACGTTAATTGACATAATTACATTTACCGAGCGTTCAAAAAGTATAAACCGGTCTTTTTGGGGCTTGGAATTTTTTTCTTGAAGTGCGTTGTTTTTTTTTTTTTTTCGGATGACGATTCGGGAAAAGTTTCGGGATTACGCTCTTGAACTGGAGCGTTTACGGATGTCCTGCATGTTTTTAATGCAAATTATTGTGGATTTTGTGTGTTATAAAAACTTTTAACAATTGACACGTTGCAAATAGGAGATATGTGTGTAGCAGTCGCGGTTGGTGATATTTCAGTTAGCCATATCTTGAAAACGAGGCATGGGACCCACTTCACTTCTTAGGTGATGAATATACACGTCTTACAAACGTCAGCAAAGTTTGCGAAATAATTTTCAAAAAAACTTCACCCACACCCTGGGATCTCAGTAACGCTCTGTGGAATATTTGCAGTATATTTGTTTTCATAATCTAGAAACAAATATAAGGAGGGGTTTTTCGATTTGTTACAAAATATTTTTTTTTCAATAAGTTATGGCCATTTTAATTTTGGGAAACAAAATGTTCCTATAAAATTAAAATTAAAATGGCCATAACTTATTGAAAAAAAATATATTTTGTAACAAATCGAAAAACCTCTACTTATATTTGTTTCTAGATTATGAAAAAAAATATACTGCAAATATTCCACAGAGCGTTACTAAGATCCCAGGGTGTTCTGAAGTTTTTTTGAAAATTATTTTGCAAACTTTGCTGACGGTTTTTTCACTATAAATCCTTTGTGTAAGAGGTGTATAGTCATCACCTAAAAAAGTGAAGTAGGTCCCATGCGTCGTTTTAAGATATGGCTAACTGAAATATCACCAACCGCCACTGGTGTGTAGTAAAGCGGAATTGACAGACATCATGTGGATACACAAAAAGATTGATAATCATCACGTGGAAAATGCAATAAATGCAATGTATTTTATGTCAGACTTGGCGCATCGTGCTGCGATTTCTTTAGAGGCGTTGAACCGTTCTTTTCCAACCACTGAGTTTCAGCCAGCAGTTTTAAAACTGTTTTCCCTTACGAGGCTGTGGCGATTACTGCAAGGTTTTATATTTTATTTACATCTATTTATTTTTTCTCCGACAATTTGTGGTTGGATTGTCTAAGTTTTGAAGTTCCTGTAAAATATTTTTAAGTCACTAGAATACCGGGAAGAAATTATCCGGTTTTATTAAGGCCCCGACTATCCGCGTTCCTATTCCTCCCGCAAATAAAAGTTCACTCTCGCTGCGGAGCTCGTGCTATTCGTAAAACAAATACCTAAACATCGCTCGTCGGGATAGCATAAATTCCAGCGCTGTATACGTTTCGCAAAGTCCCGAATATCATCCCTGATTTCCCTAGTACATGAATTATGAATAAACTAAAGTCAGGCCAGGCAGGCGGGGCGGCAACGGAAACGTAACCTCGGGCACGCCTTTTGTGTTCCTAGTATAGCGTTTTGCTTTATTAGCTTCTCGATGTGTAGTATACGCGCATAAAATATGGATTTGTTTTCATAAAAAAAAATAATAAACAAATAAGAGTAAGACGGTCCGTTGCAATTATTTTTTTTTGACTAAAAACAATCTCGGTCATACTCAGTCGAGACTGAAAACGATTAAATAAAAAATACAGCGTGTTTACACACTTCATGAAATAAAAAATGTGGGTAGAAAAAAAAACAAATCGTCTTTAAATCATTTTCATGTAAATGTAAAAATCATTTTCATAAACCAATCAACGATGTCTGATTTAATAATGAACAGACAGATCCCGATTTAGGTTACTACCATTTTGCATGTGCCGCTGGAGTGAGTGACTGCTGAACGATATTGTGAAATGTTTGTCATAAAAACATATCTTGGATGAAAACAAATAAGAAGTCGCAAAATCAAGAATGATCGGGGAAGAGTTTAATTTGAATCACACCACTAACTGAGATTTTGACTAACGATGAGAAAAATCTGCGCAAAAATGGTGCAAAAAAAACCTTTCGCAGGAACAAAAGGACATCAGGAGACAAAGGTTTAACTTTGCAAGAAAAAGGTCTTAACTTTTTTGAATCTATTGAAAATGGTCATTACTGATAATGAGCCTTGGGTGTTTGAGTAAGCTCCAAAGCATGGAATGGTGGTACACTTCAAGCTCTTCAAGATCCAAAAAAGCAAGAATGAGCAAGTCGAAGATCAAATATATGCTGATTTGCTTTTTTGACAGCCAGGGAATTGTCCACAAAGAGTTTGTGCCTCCACACCAAACAGTAAATCAACACTTTTGCAGAGAACAAAACTTCGAAAAAGGATCATGCGTGTGAGACCAAAAATCAAGAACAACTGTATGTTGCATCACGACAATGCGCCTTGTCACACAGCCATTTCAGTAATTCATGTTGCTCTTCAGCCTCCTTATTCGCCTGATTTCAAGACCAAAATCACCTCAAGGGGCGTCATTTTGGGACCATAGAAAACATTCAAACGGCTGTAACCGACCAGCTGAAGGCTATTCCAGTATATGAGTTCCAGCACTGCTATGAGGAATGGAAGCACCGTCTCCGGCGCTGTGTGGCTTCCCAAGGAAGTTATTTTGAAGGAGACAGTACTGAATTGTAATTACGTCTCATTACTTAATTTACACACCTCGTATATGTGAAACGTAGATTGCTTTCCACCGTGCAACCTTCGATACAGCAACGCCATGTCTGTTGATTCCAACGCGGGTCGAACTGTAAAGTCAGTGGTGTTGTTAGTTACGATGTAGGCAGAGGTATATGAACGTATGTTGTCACAAATGAACTACTTGTATTACCTCCGAAATTTAACAATAAAAATGACTGTTTTTTGATGATTTTTTGGAAATTGCGAAAACCTTAGCACCAACCACCACTGGGCATTGCGAATAAGACTACCAACCCCCACTGCAAGTGCGTACATTCATATTGGCCAGCGTACGGAATGTCGGGGATTAATCCGCTTCTACACATCCTCTCACCCCCCCCCTCACCGCCCCTTCCGGCCCCGGGGCGGCCGACCTTTCCTCCTCTCCAACGCGCTCGCGTCCTCTCGTTTTTCGGGGTCCCTCGGGGGCAGAGATTATATCTTTCAGTTTCTCCTGAAACATTAATGGTTTTTTTGATTTAAGCCGCGCTCGATGTTATACATTCTGATAACACGGCGCGGGAAACAATCTTTCGGAAAAGTTTATTTAAACACTTAATAGCCCACCCGGCTAATGGGCTTTTAAGCGGCGCAGCGCGCAAGAAAAAAATCGAAACGAAAAACAAAATAAGACTTTTTTTTTTGCGACTGCCTTTCCCTCTCTCCGCTGATGGCAAAGTAATCTGGCGCGCATTAAGAAGTTTAGATTAGGGATGAAGGATATGAAATATGAATGATATGTTTTTTCCCTTTATCTTCGGAGATTCGTATTAGAAGAGATTTGCGTCGATCGGGACCGGCGGGGATGATGTATAAGGTAATATTTTTTTAATGGATTCCCTACGTTGGTGTTATCCGCGTAACTTTTGCTCATTCCGTAATATTTACGGGTTTTCGGCGTAGAGGTGTTGGTGGTGTGGGTAGTAGTGTGAGTCCCACGCGTAGCCATATTAATTTAATTACTTTAATAGATTTAAATTCACAACATAAGTTGTCAAAGTATTTAAAAGTGATTTTATTTAGTCCTAGTCCAAGATCCATTGAATGCTGTCTTAACCGGTTCACTGGAAGTATATCGTATATGATCAAATAGAATCACTTTCTTAATTTTCTAGGGATTTGAATCAAACTTGGTATATAATAGTTTTTGGAGGCTTTGAAGGATATGGTCCGCTGACAACCGCCTGAGCGCGGGTTGGGCATGCGGACGCACAGATGGGGCTTTATTATTAATTAAGACTATGTGGTACTACTGTTGTAACGTTTTATTCAAACTTGGTTTCGTTTTACTGTGGAAATTAAACACGCACTTAAAAAAAAACAATTTATTTCACGTAAATGCAATGACGAAATAGACCATCGACTAACACTAATACTAATATATATCCGAATTTATATCGGTGTACGTTTTACAAAATGCGAACCGCACGTATTTATCTTTTAGACTGACTCTTCCGCGCTTCGGCAGGGTTTTTATATATCCCGCTGGTCAATCGAGAAAGTGCTAGACCTAATCGCGGCCACACCAGTTCGTTGGCGAACGTCTCAGATGTCTCTTGAAGCGACAGCGTTTATCAGGCCTACTATTGTAACGTTTTATCCAAACTCGGGTTCGTTTTAGTGTGGAAATTAAACACGCACTAATAAAAACACAATTTATTTCACGCAAACGCAATGACAAAATCAACTACCGACTACAACTAATACTAATTTATATACAATAATTTATATCCGAATTTATATCGGCGTATGTTTTACAAAACGCGAACCGCACGTATTTATCTTTTAGACTGACTCTTCCGCGCCTCGGCAGGGTTTTTTATATTTCCCGCTAGTCAATCGAGAAAGTGTTAGGCATAACTCGCGGCCACACCAGTTTGTTCGCGAATGCCTCAGATATTTCTCGAAGCGACAGCGTTTACCAGGGCAACTATTGTAACATTTTATCCAAACTCGGTTTTGTTTTAGTGTGGAAATTAAACACGCACTTTTCCGACTAACACTAATACTAAATTATATACAACAATTTTTATCTGAATTTATATCGGCGTACGTTTTGCAAAACGCGAACAGCACGTATTTATTTTTTAGACTGACTCTTCCGCTCCTCGGCAGGGTTTTTATCTTCTCCGCTGGTCAATCGAGAAAGTGCTAGACATAATTGCGGCCACATCAATTCGTTCTATGTCCACGCTCGCTGCGCTAGTAATTGTTTTGAAAAGAGGGTAAACGGCACGTCGTACGATTTATACCGCGTCGTGCGACGCGTTCATCAAATCGCGTTATTCCGGCACTAACACCGAAGAGCCGCGACGTATCCGAGATAATCCGCGACCGCTCTCCGCGGGAATCAGATTAGCGAGAACAAAAACGAGTCGTCAAAACGAGATTATCACCGTATGTGCGGCCGCGCCCCTTCCGGATTGCATTCGGCCGCGCTAGACGACTGGGAGCGGGACGGAGGGGGCGGATTACTCCAATAATTCCGACGACTCGGCCTGGAAGTCGTCCTCGCCGTCGGCGCCGCGTCCTTGTCGTCGGGGATGTAGCGCCATGTCGCCATTTTAATCCCTAATTAAATTGTACGAGGCGCGTTCATAAACTAAGGGCCGTTTGGTCACAGAAAAAAATGTACTCATAAGAAACAAATTTTATTGTCATATTTAGTTAGGTACAATCTTACTTTACTTCTCTACATAATCGCCGTTCACTTCTAAGCATTTTTCGTACCGCTGCACCAGCTTCTTTAACCCCTCTGCATAGAAGCTTGCCGCCTGAGAGTTGAACCAGTTGACAACGGCGTTTTTGAGTCCCTCTTCGGTTTCAAAACGTTGTCCACCGAGCCACTGTTTAAAATGCAAGAAGAGGAAGTAGTCGCTAGGTGCAAGGTCGGGACTGTACGGTGGATGGTCAAAAAGTTCCCAACGAAAATCTTGAATTTTCTCATTGGTTTTGGCAGCAGTGTGAGGACGCGCGCTAGTCGTGGAGGAGGATTATGCCAGATGCCAGTTTCCCGCGGCGTTTGTTTTGGATCGCACGTCTCAATTTTTTGAGCGTTTCGCAGTACACGTCAGCTGTAATTGTTGTCCTACGTTCCAAGAAATCAACCAAAAGAACGCCGTCTTTGTCCCAAAAAACTGTAGCCATCAATTTTCGACTTGTGTACTGAGTTTGCTTAAACTTTTTCGGTTTTGGTGAAGATGAGTGTCGCCACTGCATCGATTGCAGTTTTGTTTCTGGGTTGGCGTAGGATACCCACGTCTGGTCCCCAGTACCAATGTGAGAAAACAAATCATCTCCATCTTGTTGATAACGGGCCAAAAACTTTCGTCCACTAGACATTCTTTGCTCTTTGTGGTGGTCGGTGAGCATTTTTGGTACCCACCTTGCACACAATTTGCGGTATGCGAGGTTTTCTGTGACAATATTGTAAACAGTAGTGCGTCCAAGTTGAGGAAATTTGTTAGCCAGGCCACTAATCGTCAATCGACGATCAGATCGCAGTGTTTGGTCCACTTGTGAAACGATTTCATCGGTCTGGATACTGGGCCTGCCACTCCGCTCTTCGTCATGGACATTTGTTCGGCCATTTTTAAAATCATGGCACCATTGTCTAACCTTTCTTTCACTCATAACTGTAGGTCCGTAAACCAGGCATAACTTCCGATGAATTTCAGCAGCCGACGATCCTTTTGCACATAAGAAACGAATCACAGAACGCACTTCACAGTTGGCGGGATCAACGATTTTCGCGGCCATTGTTCTTTGCATTCACGGACAACAATACGACTTCAGAATCAAAACAAATGACGCCGTAGCTTCGCAATGAGTCAGTAGATGGCGCTGCAGTAGTAAAACTGTGCTTCGAAGCGCCAATATTTATATATAAACAAACGGCCCTTAGTTTATGAACGCGCCTCGTATATAACTCGCGGAGGCGAGAACTTTCTGAGGGAGTTGGCGCGGATGTTCTGCTCTACGTTAAGAATGGACCCGTTGACATTTAATTCTAACTTGTACGAGTTTAGAAAACAGTTTTAAATGTGGCCACAAAAATAAGTCACACGGCATGAGATCTTAGGACCGTGGTGGCCATCTAACTGGCATATTACGACCAACATAACCAGAGAGGTAAAACCGTGCTTCAGCAGTAAAAAAAGGTTTCTTCAAAGACGTTTTGATTATTCTGCAAATGACCCATAAACCGCTTTGCAAATTGCATTCGCTGCGGCTGGTCGTTTGGTGACAATTCTTTGACTGAGCTTAGACGATAAAGCGTGCATATGCATGTATTGTAATAATAATTACACTGTTCTGCATTTTGAAATTTTTTGTAATTGCTACGTGATACGACAATTTACAGTTCAGTGTAAGGGTATATAATACTACTACGTACAAAAAGTTGTATAAAAATTGAATGTATGGAAGTAGTTGTATTGAACGTTGTCGTTGTATGGAAATTGTACAAAAAGCACATAAATTGTTATTTATTCATCAACATTTATTTTGTTCCCTTCAAAGTAGGCTCCATCGAGTGCAATACGGCTATGCCAACGTTTAACTCAATCCTCCATACGCCGCTCGTAGGCCGCCGAAGATGTCGCCTTCAGCTCCTTCAGCGAATTTTGTTTGATGGCTTCTATCGTCTCAAAACGGCGACCACGTAGTGTCAATTTTAGTTTCAAAATCACACGGAACCATATCTGGTGAATACGGTGGTTGGTCGATCATATTTATTGAGTTTTTGGCCTTATATTCGGTCACAATCGTAGCTCGGTGAGATGGCGCGTTGTCGTCGTGCAAAATCCAAGAATTTTCCTTCCACAATTTCGGCTGTTTCCCTTAGGACGGATACTTTCGCGCCAACGGCTCAAAATGCCAGAATAATACTCCTTATTAACCGTCTGTCCTTCCGGAAGGAATTCGGAATGTACCATGCCTCGATAATAAAAAAAACCGTCAGGATCACTTTCACTTTCGACCGACTTTGGCGCGTTTTTTTCGATGTCGGCTCATCATCATTGCGCCATTCCGATGATTGACGACTTGTTTGCATGTCGTACTCGTAGACCCATGTTTCGTCTCCAGTTATGACGCGTTTCATGAAGTTTGGTTCACTATCGGCTCTGGAAACCATGCCAAGCTACCTGCTTCCGATGCTCTTTTTGAAGAACATTCAGCTCTATAGGAACCAGTCTCGCAGTGACGCGTTTGATGCCCAAAATATCACTTAAAATACCATGAGCTGACATTGTCGATATGTCACACTCTTGAGCCAACTCTGTAACACTCATGTGACGATTTTCAAGCACTAATGTTTTGATTTTGTCGATGTTACCGGCCGTCGTAGGCCGTCCATGGCCGACCGGAGCGAGGCAAATCTACGACGATTTCATGGCCCGCTTTGAACTCCTTATACCACTCGTAAGACTGTGTTTTGGACATACACGAATCACCAAATTCCTTATTTAACATTTTCAATGAATCGGCACACGAAATTTCGTTTGCGTCACAAAATTTCAAACAAACGCGTTGTTCCACTATTTTTTCCAGTGTATTCGCCGAGCACACCTGAGTTCGTCTATTACTAACAGCTGCTGTAAACACACTGAGTGACTGTTCGGGTCCTAAACAGGCTTGGTAATTAAGGAAGGGGTTGGAAGAAAAAAACATTTTAACGATTCCTTTTAAGCGGTTCATTAAAATCCAAATTTCCGGATACTTTTTGTACGTAAGTATAATAGGTAGAAATTATTGAAATAACACATTAGTTTGGCGGGGAGGATTTTCATGCGGAACGGTGTTATTTAGGAATGGATTTGTTTGAGTAAACGCTCGTATTCATAAATCTGTCTGTAATTTCTGGCAACCGAGTGCGCATCCGATCCGGCCGGCGGAACAACTATTACAGCGTACGCCGCCGCGTAATTAATGTTTATTCTCGTGTAGTTTAACGGATAAAGCGAAAAATCCCTGCTTGACTGCCGCGCCGGCACCGGCACAGAGAGCAACAGGCATCGATTTTAATGCACCCAAACACACACACACACACACGGTGCAATGGAATAAGAGGATTACAGCTTAAAGTTGCGCGCTTTTCATCTGTTGGGGCGGATTTTAAACGAGCGGTGGGGGGAGTGAAGGGTGAGGGGGACTAAATAACCGGTTTCGACTCGCGAAATCGGCTTTAGCGTATGAACGATCCCGGAACAACGTTTTTCGTGGAGAGCAGCGTATAAGAAGTACTTTCTCTCTTTATACCATATACAGGGTGTTAAAAAAAACGTTTAAAGACGGGCGTGATTCCTCAAGTTAAAATAAGAAAAAAAATCCCATCATAGACTTGTGACTTTCCGATAGATTTTCCGATATTTGAAAAAATAATCACAATCAAAACAAACTGCAAATTAGCCTGACAGGTCAGCACCATTTAAGATTTGCATGTGTGCTATTTTATTATTAATATGTAATACCGACGCCGACGACATAGACACCTCGAACACGCTAATAATAATGCCAGAGTTGCTGCACCATCAGCCAACCCTAATTCAAGAGTACCTTTATGTAATAACAAACTCGACCTTATCAATTTTTTTGCTCAAACGCAGAAAAAAATAAGAACAAAATGTCTTAAATAAAAAGGTATAAAAAATCTATATAAAATTTATCCTGACACCCTTCCCATTTTGAGATTTTCCTGGCCAACATTTTAAAATAATTTCCAAGTCATTTATTTTTAATTATGCCCAATAGCCACCATATAAAATTTCATTAAGTTGTCTCTAACTGTTTTGCAGATATTATGAAAATATAATTATTTTATGTCATCTGTCAACAAATTCAGAAACCACATTTATGTATAAGGAAACAATATCTTATCTTCGGACGCCACTCAAATATTGCAGGCTAATTTCGGGACACCCTGTAAGCGTGTCAGCTGGTTCGAAATATTTTTTGAAAAAAGTTCACTAACTCTCAGTCTACCTCCTTCTCGAACCTTAATCATGCCTTGCTGTGTTTTTTTTATTGCTCAGACTGCGCGATTCTCAGACTATCTTCTTTTCTAAGAGCCTTACTACCCGAAATAGATGGACGGTTATTCTATCTTTACTTCTACCAGTAGTTTACTGCTAAATCCGGTGAAGAGTCCAGACTGTATCGCTGTTTAATCCACACGCGACTACCGAGGAAAGTAAACGGCTTATACGGGCACCTCTTGGGACTTTTATCGCCCGCCTTTTTGCATTACGCCATTATCTCCCCTTTACCTGTTTCGGATTTATCGGGCACCCCTCAGGTTCCTCCCTTACACCTGCGTTAACGCGACCCTCCGAACGTCGAGCTGGCGTTTAAGGTGCTAGCTGTTGCTCACCCACGTATTGCCTCGAGTATCATCGAGCGATATGACGAGGGGTGTTTCGCACCCCCGAAAAATGTACGCGTATTGCGTCAGTCTTGCCCCGACACCACGAGAGCTTCTTAAACATTTTCATATTATGCGTGTTCATTTTTTTATGATCCGATTTTCTAAGGGCGCGTGCAGACTGGGAAGCGTTGAGAAAAATCAAATAACTGTTGTTTATTCTCGCACCTAAAATACAACAAATAACTAATATAGAAGAAAGTAGCTTATAAGCGAATAACCATACTAGGGGGCTAACTATTACACGACAGTATTTAGGTAGCCGTATTTACCTTGTCGGCCGCGATTCTGAGACCGCATTAGTGCAATTAGGTATGATTGTAGAGCTGCCGCGGTCAGAGTAAATTACAACATTCAGCGTACGCTAACTAAATGATGGTATCATACGCGACACATCACCAAGGGGACAGCCCGCGCTTGCTCTATGACGCAGGGCCGGACTTGACGAGCCAGACAAGACTATCTACATGCGTCTTGTAAGATATATTGGTTAGACGGTGACGATAATTCGAAAGGGCATTAAAGAACATAACTGTGTCACATCGAGATGTATTACGTTTGCTGTCTGACCAAGTTATTGGTTGAAACATGATCGGATTCTGCCTACGAGGTTATATGCTATCTGTTGTTATTATGGCGTAAAGATGAAAAACTTTGTAGATGGGGTATGAGTTTTTTTTTTGTGGCGTTTGAGTTCTTATTCTTGTGTACCAACTATGATTCAGACTTTTTATTGTAAAACAGGGTCACACTTACTTGTATATTGTTTAAAAAAAAGTTGAACAATACACAAGGATCATGTGGGTGGGCCACATGATCTCACAAGTCATACAACTCGGCCAAGGTCGTCGGGATACAAAGCGTGCTTGAGCCTGTCAATATGGTTTAACTATTTCGCTACTTCGAGGTATCCAGAATTTTCCGGTAATAGGTATAATGTGTTTCTGATGTGATGTGAATCAAAGTTCTTCGCGTTTTAGGCCCAATTTATCAGTTTTTATGGGTAAGTTCTTTTGAGTGTTATTTTTCGTGACACTGACGTTACCGAACCTAAATACGGTCCTGGCATGTAATAAACATTTTGTCCCCAGTACCAACACAGTGTGTTATTTTAATTTTTAAATGTTCACCGATTTTTGACTGCTTTAATTCCACCTTCTCAAGCGGAAGGTATTCTAGAGTCCGGCCCTGTTCTATCGCCGGAGCCCTCCACACAATTCATGGCGTCTGCCGCGTATGCAACTTCATTACTGAAAATCTAATATTCTGAAACCCTTTTTTATGTACGAGCTCACTTCGGCCTTGATTAAGTTTCGACGCTGTCGTTTTGCACAAACCCGTTCCCGAATTAATTCGCGAAAAACGTACTGTTTTTAGCGCGCACTTCATTTTTATCCAGCGCTGCTATCGTTGTTGGAGAAACTCTAGAAGAAAAAGTAATCGCGATCCGTTCGGTTCTACGTCGAATTAGTTTTTGATAAGGCACTAAAATATACTGAGTATTTTGAACCCTTACAGTACTTAATTAGAAACGTAATCAAGTGTAATCTGCGAATTATTTCATTGTTAACGATATGAAGTGACAATCATCATTTAACATTAATTAACAATTATGTGCTACGTTCTCATCAACATGGCCGCCTTTGATTTTCACGTATTTATTTTCAATATAAACACGGCATTTTTTTCTAACTGCTTGTCAAATCGTGTATACTTCATAACATCGATATAAGAAGTTAAAAAAAATGCATTTAAACTAATCGACAGACGCCGCTATAAATTTCTTTGCTAACACGTACAGATTTTTAAACAGGGCCGTATTAATATCATGGAAAAATTTGGATTCTTGTCTTTGCTTGATAATGGTGGTCATGGCCTGGTTCAGAAATGGCGAACCTATTACATACTTAATTCTAGTGCTCTAGTTCTGATCAGCGCTGTTTATATATTTTTTATAAAGCACGCTTTATTTTAATGTCAAAAAAAAATGATAAAATTATGACTGCCGTTAAGAAGATCTCGATGATTCCCATTTGGGATTGTAAACTTTTCCCCACATTATCTCAGGAGTTGAGGGAGGGGGTATAACTTTGTTTCTAGCCTTTTAGAGCACCCGGTATATCGGCAAGTGCACGTCGAACTTACCGGGCGACAATATTGGAGTTACACGTTTGACATTTGAATGCTAATGCCCAGAAATAACACGGTAACGAGACCTTTGGGTATTGCCCCGACGTTATTCCACAAAGTGACGTTGTAATCCCACGCACACGGCAATTATTCAATAATTCATAAACGTACCAATCATATTTTATACGCGTGTGATTATATACGTACTCATTTCGTGAAACAAAAGAAATTATAGTGGACGACGACGAACCACGAAGCCGAGGGAACGAAAAATGTTTTTTTTTTGTTTAGCTGATGTCTGCATTCGTTATTAAACGTTTTCTATCATGATTTTGAATAACTACAGTACGGCAATGGTAGCTTTGCCCTTGGCCGTAGTAGACAAAACCTGAAAATGTACGCATTTCTTTTGTAGCTGCAGCCACGAACTTATCTATAATAGCCACGTCTATTATTGTTTGTTTGTGGCTATCTCATATCTCTCGAGTCTTGGTCGTACTATTTCGTATTCCTTTCGTTGTGCGCATTTGGCGGGCAAAGCTATCCTGGGTGTACTTGTAACTCTTCTTTTTTCTTTTACTATACTGAAATTTATTGTAGTAGGTTGCGAAAATTTCCGAGTACTGGAACTGACGGTAAGATGGTAGACTACAAATCTTGGTCAAATGATAAAGGGTCAGAACAAATGGGATAGAATTTTAATGTACTGTCTGTATGTTTATTGGCGATCCTGTTTGCTATCTTGGTACATCAATTAAGCAGTCGAAACGACGACTGTAGGTAAGAAGTTGTGCGCATATTTTTCTTCGCTACTTTATTTGATGCCTACATAACTTTGTGAGATTAAAATTAGACACAATATTAGATGACCCAAGTATATCTTGCCCAGAACTGTACGTGCGACTGTAGAGCGAGGAATTTCCTAATTTTTCTCATTCTTTTCATGGGAATATAATAACAAAAGGCGAATTTCATTTGTAAGCATTCAAGTATGTCCGTTTATAATAAAAGCTGTGTTGATTTAGCTGAAAGTGAAAAGAAATATTATGTTAAGTATTTTAATTAAAGAAAGTAAACAGTTTGAAAGTTTAAGGAGAACAAGGAAAACTCCAAATACTCCAAAAGTGTGGGCGTTATTTGGCCTCTCATGATTATTGCAAACAACTTTTCAGGCAAAATTCGACTTATTTACCAACATAGCCTCCTTCAAGAGTGATACATTCATTCCAATGCTTTTCTAATATTTCTATGCCTTTTTTATATAACCATTTGTCAAATCCTTCAAAATACGCTTCAGTTTCGGCGATCTCTTTCCTGCGAACATTTTTTTGAGATTTGTGAACAAGTAATAGTCGCTGGGGGCTAAATCAGGGGAATACGGTGGATGCGGAAGCAATTCGAAGTGCAATTCGTATAATTTTGCCATTGTTGCGATATACTTGGGACACGGTGCACTGTCTTGGTGAAGGAGCACTTTTTTATTCTTCATTTGGGGCCGTTTTTTTCGCGATTTCGTCCTTCAAACGCACTAATAATGCTATGTAATATTCACTAGTGATCATTTTTCCCTTTTCAAGATAGTCGATGAATATTATACCATACGCATCCCAAAATATGGACGCCATAACCTTCCCAGTGTTTTTGGTCGCTTTCGGACGACTTTCGCCGGTTGCTGTGCACTTAGCTGACTGCCGATTTAACTCTGGAGTGTAGTGATGGATCCATGTTTCATCCATTGTCACATGTCGCATGAAAAAATCCTTTTTATTTCACCTAAACAGCTCCAAACAGCACTCTGAATCAACGCGTTGTTGTTTTTGGTCAACAGTGAACAAACGTGATACCCACTTCGAACAGAGGACAAATGTTCATGCAAAATAGTGAATGCACCGCCTTCTGATACAATCTTTAAGGTATCAGCTATCTCTCGCAACCTCAGTTTACGGTCTTCCAAAACGGTTTTGTCCTTTTTTTTTTTTGTTTTCTGGAACAACTGACGAATTTTGGCGACCAGAGCGTTCAGCATCTGCTCTATCAACATGATCTGCTTCATCGATGCTCTATCAACATGAAATTCGGATTTTCCCATTGTTTTGGAAATTACAAAAGTAGCGTCACCAAAACCACTGTAACTTTGAAACTAATGATCGGAATGTCATGACATTTTGAACATATCGGTTGAAGGTTGGTACTATCTAAAAATCACATGGATTTGTCAATAGTGGCGCCACCTACATATAATCCTACGAGCTTATTGAGCGATGTAGTATTATCATTTGTTTGACTGTAATAAGTCTAGTAAAACGCCCAACCCGATCAAGTCGCCGCCTCGTTCGCTCCGATTGTTTTCCCCTCCGCCACCCCGCGTCCTGATAAGACAAACACTCGACGCGACGTGCCGCAAACGACGCATTTCCGGGAGAGCGAAGAAAGGCCGAGCGGACGGCGCTCTTTTTTATTTTTTCCGAGCAAACACAAAAGCGCCCTTTGTTTCGCGAACCGTCCGCGGGCCCTTTAAAAAAAAGGACGCGCTAATCCCGGGCGATTTAAATGGAAAGCAGAAAAAAGAATTAGAACAACGTGTTCCCCGCATCGCGCGCGCGCTAGCGGAATAATCCAATTTCGAACACACGCCGCAATCGGTCGTAATCCTTTCCTATGGACAAAGGGCCCGCGCTGTCGCCCCTCCTCGGTGTCGCGGCACGTCGTCGCGTCCCTTCCGCTCCCCCCCCCGGCATAAAAACTAGCGGTACCGTCGTCGCAAATTGATGGCGATAATTTTCCTCGGACGGAACTAATTCCAAACGGGACGTCCTAGTCTGAAATAATCCGTAATTTTTTTATTTGTTTGTCTACGAGAACGTTTCCCCGGTCGTCGTCATTCACCATTATAAGTAGCAGATCCGGATTTTGATCTTATTAGATCTCGTCATGAACTTGGGACCCCTGATTGCGAATGATGATGAACGGGGAATCCCCCGATCTCTCACCGATCCAATCTGTCCCGTCTGGGGTAAGATCGGTATCAGATTGGATACAGAATACAAGATGCTTGGAATGACATACACCAAGGTGGCATTGATCATTTCATTCAGAGTGATGCAACTCATCACTGATTATTTTTTAAAGGTTATTTGTTATTGAAATCATAATTTCATGATGACTGATTGATCATTCATCTTTATATCGAAGTAAAGTGTATCCAAAGTAAATCGGGACGGATTAAAAAAAGTCGGCAAAGCTGGCGTTTTTGACAAGACAGTGCCGACAAGACCGATCCAGTGGGGTTACAAATTATTATTTTATTATTTCCGGCTAAGGGCATAGTCAGTATTTTTCTTTGGGGGGGGGGGGGAGGGGCGTCCAATGCAGATTAAATAAAAAAGCAAAAAAAAATGGCATTGGAGGCAACGGCAGCAAGTGCAATCCCCCCGACTATTTTGGTTTTTACTTGACCATTTGGGGCGACCGCCCCCCCCCCCCCCCTCTGGCTACGCCCTTGTTGCCGGCAGTATTAAAGTATATTAAAAATATAATTATTAAATAATTACACAGGTTTACAAGAAAAAATTGTCTGGATCTGGGGTCAAACCACACGTTTCTTATATATTTTTCGACGTTGAATTCGAGTTTATTTTTAGTATTGCTTGATTTTGATATATCCTAACCTAAAAGTGCAAAAAACACGTTTTTTGACACATTTGAGGTTATGTAGCTTCAAGATTTTTTTTTAAAAAAACCATGCGTGGGATATTAAAGTACAAATTTTTCTCTTTAAAATGCCGTTGAGTTTGCTCAAATGTCTTTTTTTTCGCCGAGATATCGAATTTTGAAAATTGTCTGTTCATATATCTTGCCCAATACATTTAATTAGTACCCTTATGGTCATTATTTAAATTGCAATATCCCGCCGAAAAAAAAGGATATTTGAGCAAACTTAACGGCAGTTTAAAGGGGAAGATTTGTACTTAAACATCCCACACATGATTTTATGAGAAAAAAGTTCTCGAAGCTACATAACCTTAAATATGTCAAAAAATCGTGTTTTTTTGCACTTTTAGGTGAGGATATCTAAAAATCCTGTCATGATAGAGCAAAACTAAAAATAGATTCGAATTCAGCGTGGAAAAATACATAAGAAACGTATGGTCTGACTCCAGATCCAGACAACTTATTTTTTAAATAACCTGTGTTATTTATTTAATTATATTATACGAATTATTAAAATAATTGAGGACTCCTTGTAGAAGCTCTCTCCCTATCTGTTCCAATTGACTCTGGATACACATCATATCTTATGTGAAAATTTCAAATAAATTGTCCAACTAATATTGGGTGTTCCGGTTTTTATTCAAATCAAAATATTTATATTTTAAGGACTGTTTTAAACTGTAAAAAAATTGCTAACTTTGTTCGGAAAAATACAATAGTGCCACGCCACTGTCTCGAAGCAATTAAGTAGACAAGCATGCAGATATGAGAGTGAAACAGAGCGACGAGTGAAACGACCAATGCACGTGATCGTCACCTCCAATGAATAAAGAGCAACGACCAATTAGACGCATAAGATTATGGGCTCGCCCATATTTTACGTGACATCTCTGTTAAATCCACGTGGATTTCGTATCAGTAAGGTCAGCGACATCTCGCACATTCTTATGTGAAAATTTCAAATAAATTGCCCAACTAATACTGGGTGTTCCGATTTTTATTCAAATCTGTACGCAAGGTGTGACTATTAAATAACTGCGAGCGTGTCGTGACAAGTTTGAACAGAACTGTGTCTGGTGATACTTTCCCCACCCTGAGCTCGCTGGACAAGCCAGTGGGTCGCTCAGTCTGACTGTAGCAGTCGTTTGAATTAGTCTACGCACCAGTGAGGCGTCGAAAATATAAGTGTTCAGATGGAACAACTGGTTAATCTCAAGTTTCTTGTTAAACCGGGGAAAACTTTTACGGAAGCTTATGCAATGTTAAAAGAAGTGTACAGGAATTAATGTTTATCCCGCACACAAGTTTTTAAATGGTTGAAACGGTTTAAAGAGGGACGTTAAACGACCGAAGACGATCCGCACCCCAGACGGCCCTCAATTTAAAAAACGGACGAACACATTGAAAAAATTGGTAAATTAATCCGTGAAGATCGTCGTCTAAGCATCCGAGGGCTTGCTGAAATAACAGGAAAAATTCGACAAAGAATGTGTTCAACATGTGCAAAGTTTGCGCAAAAATGGTGCCAAAACTCCTCACTCCCGAGCAAAAGGAATCAAGAATGAACATTTGCGCTGACATTCTAAACAACACTGACACTGATCCAGGCAGGATTGTTAGACACGGTGACACTGAAGGGGACAATATTCGAGAGTGTGGAAGCGGTTAAAGCAAAAGCGACGGAGGTGCCGAACCAGCTGACAGAAGCCGATTTCCGGCACTACTTTCAACAATGGAAAAGTCGTATGGAGCGATGTAGAGATCGCCAAGGGTAGTACATTGAAGGCGAAAAAGTTGCTACTGTAATTGGTAACGAATAGAAAGTGTTATGACAGCAGTTCGGTTATTTAATAGCCACACCTCGTATGCTTTAAAGCACTGGGGTTTTAACGTTGCTTACTCGATACCCCGCGGTTCTAAAAGAATCCCTCGCTCATAGCAGGGGTACAGCCGCCTCCCCCTCCACCTGTACAGGCATTTAATGAAACGTGTATCGTTGCCGCGAGGCCGTAAAATTAAAATAAACAGGCCGCCATCCGTCTTAATCTCGATAATTAAAAAGAGCACAAGCTTGTGCCGTTTCTTTCGGGCACGTTAATATCAATTAAACGTGGCGGGGGCGCAACGCTCCCTCGGGGGAGCGAAAATAAAATATATATATACACGGTGGAGACTTTAACTGGAATATATTCGCTAGCTTTTCAAACAATTCCCGAGACACGTCAACTTTTAAATGTATTTACCTACATTTTGCAAGTAATGTGAAAAATATAGCCCTTCAGGGGTGGCTGAAACCACCCCCGACATGATTTTTTCAAATGCAACCCTATGGCTTGTGACCCCTCATTGGAAAGCTGGTGGAAAGAGGAATCCAACGCACTGATCAAATTTTAATTTTTAGTATGTTTGTAGGGTTGCATACAATTAAAACGTAATTTTATAGTTTAATTTATTTTTAACGCAACAATTTCGTACTCAAAATGTGGGTTGTTTAGTTTTGGAATGTAAACAATTTGTGGCAATTTTTTGCCACAACTGATATTGGTTATTTTTTGCTAGTGTTTTTACACGGCCGCAAAGAGTAATTTAGTTTGTATGCTGTATTCAGAGTTTGAAACGGAGTGTTATTTCAAATTGGTGAAAATGTCTTATTTAACTGAATCACTAAAAATCGAAATTTTGATGATGATTGGATATGGTGATAGGGCGCGACCTCAATGCGAAGTTGTTCGCTTGTTTCGAGAAACGCATCCTGACTTGCCACCACTAAATCACAATATCGAGAGATGGGTCATGTCAGGAAAGTACCGAGTAAGAGGCAGGCTGTTGTTGATGACGACACGAAGTTGAATTTGTTGCTTGCTCTAGAAGAAAATACAATCACTCCAGCCCGTCAACTGGCCCGTGATAGTAATCTTAATCACAAAATAGTTTGAAAAATACTTAAATATGAGAAAAAACGCCCATATAAAATGCAAGCTGTTCAAGAGCTACTTGAAGATGATCCAGATCGACGGTTGGAATTTTGCGATTTATTGATGACTTGTATTGATCAAAACCAGTTATCTTTAGAGTGGATAGTTTTTTCTGACGAGGCTACTTTTACATTAAATGGGCACGTAAATCGCCAAAATTGTCGTTACTGGGCTGAAGAGAACCCCCATTGGATGAGGGAACTTCATACTCAGCGCCCACAGAAAACAAATGTGTGGGCCGGAATAATACAAGATATAATTGTAGGACCATTTTTCTTTGATGACACTTAATGGAGCAAGATACTTGCGTTTACTCCAGCACGAGCTAATGCCAGTGCTATGTCATTTATTTCCAAACCCCTTAAACCCTAACTTGACCGACGAGAGGTTATGGTTTCAGCAAGATGGGGCCCCACCACACTATGCTGCCATTGTTCTTCAGTATCTGGACAGAATTTTTCCCGGTAGGTGGATTGGGAGGCGAGGTAATATTGAGTGGCCAGCAAGATCTCCAGATCTTACACTACTGAATTTCTTTTTGTGGGGACATCTTAAAAGTAGGGTTTACATTCAGAAACCCAACAACATAGCAGATCTGCAGGAAAGGATAAGAGAGGAAATCGGAAAAATAACACCGCAAATGTTGCATAATGTAAGGGACGAAACCTACCACAGACTGGGATGCTGCCAACAAGTGAATGGTGCACATTTTGAACAATTGTTACGTTGAAAATAAATTTAATTTTTAAATTGTTTTAATTGTATGCAACCCTACAAACATACTAAAAATCAAAATTTGATCACTGCGTTGGATTCCTCTTTCCACCAGCTTTACAATGAGGGGTCACAAGCCATAGGGTTGCATTTGAAAAAATCATGCCGAGGGTGGTTTCAGCCACCCCTGAAGGGCCATATTTTTCACATTACTTGCAAAATGTAGGTAAATACATTTAAAAGTTGACGTGTCTCGGGAATTTTTTGAAAAATCATTCACCAACCCGCTAGCGAATATATTCCAGTTAAAGTCTCCACCGTGTATATAAAACACCCCCGCGCTTCTCACCAACCCCATGCCGCCCGCCCCCGCGCCGCATCCGTTGGACGCGAAATTATTTCATTTATTTTAATATGCCCAAACGCCAAAGGTTATTATTTTTAAAAAGCGAAAAGGGATTATTAAGGGAGGGCGCGCATTATATGGCCCCGACTTAATTTTCGTAATTATTTCTGCCGGTGGGCACGTTTAATGCTGACGAAAAAGGCAATTACTTTTGCGATTACGCCGATTTTTTTTTGTTCGAGCAGGACGAGCGTTTCAAAGGCCCCTTCATTTAGGCCCCCGGATTTTACGGGCGGCGGAAGGAGCTGGCAGAGGTCACGGCTTTGAAAGTATATAAAAAAAAAACTAAGAATTAATAAGGGACGTGAAATTCAAGCGCGAAATTTAAAATTCAGTAAAACATTATATATGATATGAATTATAAAGATATGAATTAAATAGAAAACACAGTTTTTTTTTTCAATTGTATTCTTTATTTATTGAAACATACAGTACATAGGATAGGGTAATGTAATGCATAGCACATCGGACAGATGACCTCCGCGGCTTTGCTGGCACATACGCATTCTTTTGTCGAATTTTCCATGGACCATTTTGCATAAATGTGGCTGAATTTCGTTGATGCAGCGTTGCATCTCCTCCTCCAATGCACGGGTGGATGTGGGCTTGTTGACATAGATCTTTGACTTCAAATAACCCCATAGAAAGAAATCCAACGGTGTTGAATCACATGATCTAGGGGACCAATTCTGATTACCAAAACGAGAGAGTGCACGACCAGGAAATGTCTCATGCAGTAATTGGATTGTTTCAAGGGCTGTATGGCATCTCGCGCCGTCCTGTTGACACCTCACGCCGTCCACATCAATACCATCCAACATGTAACTCGGTTACCATGTCAGTGTATCGAGCACCAATAACAGTAACTGCTTGACCAGCCCCATTCTCGAAGAAGTATGGTCCAATGACGCCTTCAGCTCAAAATCCGCACCAGACAGCCACGTGGTGGATGCATTTGTTTTTCAACAATCGCATGTGGGTTCTCCCAAATGCGGCGACTTTGTCGACTAACGAAGCCATCAAGGTGAAAATAGCTTCATCACTTGATGGATCACAGGATGATTGTCCTCGAAAAATCAGCATTCACTTGTTGTTCGATAAATAATCCATTCAACGAACTCTCTTCGATGGAGATCTTTAGTGAGTATACGCTGTAGAGAGCTTCTTGAAGTTTGCCATTCTTGTCCACGTGTCTTGTTCATTCACTCTGTTGAGCATTTTTCATCTCCGTTAAGTCCTTGTCGGGCAATTATCGTATGAAAACTCATCTCGGGTTTCGTCTCATTGCGGTTCTAGCGGCCTAGCGGAGCAAAGGTTAATAAAGCCGAAGAAAAGACAAAAGACAATAGAGTATGTTATAGGGCGTCTCCGTTTTTCCGTTTGTGTTTTAATTTCATACATGGGTTCGTTCGTTTGACTTCCGCGGCCGGCCGAAGCGAATAAAAACTTAAACGGATTCCGTCGGTGCGGGCTTTTCAATTTAGAAAAGTGGGTCAGCATCGGTTCGGGTGTCGTCTGTTTTTTTTTGTTGTTGAACGAAGTACGGCAGGTCCTCTGTTATTCGACAGATAATAATATAGATGATAATAGCCGATGGATAATAGGACAAAAAAAAAAAAAAAAACGAGATATGTTTGTAGGGCATTGACTCCGCCTTGTAGTTTTAGTTTTGTCATGCATAATAATACGGTACAATATTTACATATGTGTTTCTGCCTGTTATTATTTTCCACGGCTCAGGAAAATAAGCGCACCCTATAATTCCCATAAAATTGTAGGTACTGTACAATATAGGTAAATTAAATAATACGTTATTTTTTATCAGTAGATTAGTCGATTGTTTTTTTTTCTGTAAAAAGTCCAACGCGTTTTGTGAAGTAACACGGAGAATTTTAATACGATTTAACTAGGAGTTATCAAATTCCCTTCCATGGATTTTGAAGATCAATAACATCAAGACATGCCACAGAAGTTAAAAAACAAAAATTGCATCTATTAAATGCCCCTCCATGACTTTTGCCTCATCCAGTCCCCCAACCACTACGTTAGCTATGTTCTGTCCTTTAACATCTGTCGATTCGTCTAGTCGCATTAAGACCGGTCCTGAAACTTGGTTGTTAGTGGCAACTGAAATCAGATTTATTTAAAAACAATAATAAAAAAAAGATTGGTATGGGAGAAACTTCTGGAACTCTGCAAAAAGTAGGACGAAAATTGCACTTAAAAAAATCAATAACATCGAGACATGTCACAGGAGATAGTTAAAAAACAAAAATTGCATCTATTAAATGCCCTTCCATGGCTTTTGCCTCATCCAGTCCCCCAACCACTACGTTAGCTATGTTCTGTCCTTTAACAATCTGTCGATTCGACTAGTCGCATTAAGACCGGTCCTGGAACTTGGTTGTTAGTGGCAAGTGAAATCAGATTTATTTAAAAACAGAAATAAAAAATGATTGGCATGGGAGACAACTCTGCAAAAGAAAAACTAAAAAAACCATAACATCAAGACATGCCAGAAGTAGTTAAAAAAAACAAATTTTTCTTTTTTTTAATTCCCTTCTTTTTGTTTTTCCTGACCATCCAAAAGTTAACTATGTTCTTCTTAAAAAATCAATTAACTCAAGACAAATCATTTATTTAAACAGGAGATGGGAACTGAACTCTGCAAGAAGTAGGACGAAAATACACTAAAAAAAAAATTGACATCTATCAAATGCCCTTCCATGGCTTTTGCCGCATCCAGTCCCCCCAACCACTACGTTAACTATGTTCTGTCTTTTAACAACCGTCGATTCGTCTAGTCGCATTAAGACCGGTCCTGGAACTTGGTTATTAGTGGCAAGTGAAATCAGATTTATTTAAAAACATAAAGAAAAAAAAATGGACATGGGAGAAACTTCTGGAACTTTGCAAGAAATAGGACGAAAATTACACTTAAAAAAAGATCAATACTATCAAGACATGTCACAGGAGACAGTTAAAAAACAAAAATTCGACTTCCTATTTTCTACTGAAACTCACTAAGAGTGAACCCTAGCCTTTCAACTTCTAAAATGATGTAGGCAGGTCGTTAACTGCTTGTCCAGGCTGCGGTAAACAGGTTTACAACTTGGCTGAAGATCAATTTCCTCGTCTATGGGCCGCTTTAGACACAATATCACGTCGCACAGTATTGTGTCACAAAAACGTCACTCGGCTCCCGGACTATAACGAGCCCCGACAAAACACCGAGCTACGTTCCGAAAGTTTCCCGAGTTTCGGGTAGGGCGACGATTATTAGTTGACATTCAGCGTGTTTGGATTGTGTAGAAGGTAATAGAATATTAGATTAATTAGTATCTCCTTAATTAGCACGGTACACAGGGTAATATTTGCGTTTCCACTACTGCTCCGACGACTGTCTCATTTCAAAATGTAAACTCGGTCCCCGGCGAAAATTGCCCGGGAATAGGTTAGGCAAACACAATGAATTCGCGCCGCGCTGTGCAACCGGGCGAAGGTACGTAGACGTCAATCCCCTTTCAACCCCCGCGGCCCCCTTCAGAGGGGCGCCGCCCGGAGTTTCTTGCATTGTCTCGGATGTACCCGAGCCACGACGTGAGTTTCTCTTTTTTAATTAGAATAAAATAAATATTTGTTGAATAAGTCGACGTTGCTGTTATAGTCCAGGAAGTACAGTCAGCAACGAAAGTTATCAATAGGGTCCGGAAAGTGTCGGGTTGCAATCCGTCATGTCATTGACGGGTGTATGAGAGACCAAAAATATAGGGGTACAAATGTGTTAATAACGTACATACCCATCGCTTGTGTCATTCAGAAAGAAACACCGACTGTCTTCAATGCAAGAGCGTACGTTGCCACAACCAGTAATCTTTCTGCATTTTTTCTTGTTAACCGTCAGCGATTTGGCTTGTACATATGGTTGTAGAAGGAAAATGATCGTTCCACATCTACTGAAGTTAAAGGTGCAAATTCAAAATAGTTCACGTGGAGAGAGAACGACACACCACGTACATTATTTTCACGATTTTCGCACAGTTCTTTGTATCACTAACGGTTGTTTGTTGTCACTAACATCAGTGCATTATTATTTGTTACATCTACAGAGGACAATGCACGTGTTACTACTATTTCTATACGTTTAGCCGTTGTTTGTAAAACCCATTTACTAGCTGTCAATATCGGGGGCGAAATATCTGAAACACCTAAAATTTGTATCAGAACATTAACTACCTTATTACCGCAAAAATCTGTTGTCATCTTTGACATTTCCCATGACACGTTGATATGTCTTCTCTAAATATGTTTTACGCAATGTATGGCTAGTAGACAATTGAAAAATCTTCAGAGTATCCCTAGAAAATGACCCTGTTAAAATATAAGCCCTTAATATTAATATTTAGAGGTGGCGATTCTCAATTTTCTATTTCCCATTTAAATAACATGGGAAAACATTTTTCTGAACTTTGGAATTTTATTACTCAAGGAGGAATCGCTGGATAGTGATATTTAAGATAGTTTTTTGTAGGAAATTGAACGCTCTATAAAAAAAGGTCTGATTGAAGATTTGCGTGAGGTAAGCTGTGATCGTGATTAGCGACCCCGAAAACCCCTGGTTTACAAAGTTTGAGGCAAAATAATCGAAAAATTTGAAATTTGATTAGGGATGGTGGCCATATTGGATCCGCCATCTTGAATTTTGAAATTCTGACATCAGGATCGTGATCAGCGACCCCAAAAACACCCAAATACTAATAATTTTCAAAATCCTTCTTTTGCGTCAATGATCTCGCAGATGGTAAAAAAACGAGAAATATCACCCTTTGAATTTTGCCATATGTAGTTATTGTAACCTCAAAAATGAGAAAATTAAATTGTTCTCATTGCGTTTCCTTCAAGTACACGTCTCGAATGCACGTTTCTATTTGTTTTTGAGGGGTATAAAGGACGATAACATAGCTGAAATTGCGATTAAAAAAAAATCTTGAAAAAAATCGCGTTTTTTAATAGTTTTTGTTAAAAATCGAAGGTTACATCAATTTTTTTTTGCAAATTTTAACGATTCCATTCGAAAGAGAGACCTCGAAAACATAGGAATACATGGTTTTAGTTATTTTTTCTTCATTTTTTCTATCAGTAATATGAACCTCTAAGTTCACGTCTCTTGACAGTGCACTTAGTTAAAGGGTTAAACAGTTCATTTTTTGAGTCTTAATAACTCCGAAACGGCTTGCCTCACGCAAATCTTCAATCAGACCTTTTTTATATAGCGTTCAATTTCCTACAAAAAACTATCTTGAGTATCACTATCCAGCGATTCTTCCTTGAGCAATAAAATTCCAAAGTTCAGAAAAAAAAATTCCCATGTTATTTAAATGGGAAATAGAAAATTGAGAATCGCCACGTCTAAATATAAATATTAAGGGCTCATATTTTAACAGGGTCATTTTCTAGGGATACTCTGAAGATTTTTCAATGTTCTCTGAGAAAAAAAATAGTCGTTTTTTTTTAAACACTCTAATACAGGTATATAGCCTTCCCTCGAATCCGGCACGGGAGAGTCCCAACGGTTGTTACCAGGCACGGTCAGTGGCGTACGTATGCACTGGCAAAAAAAACGCGTACATAATGTACAAGGTGTTTAAAAAATACGGTTTATACTGCAGGTTACACCATCTGTTTAAGGTTATCAAAATATTTTAGAATAGCCGTTCCTCCTGACACTTTTACAAGTTGTCGCGTCACTGCTGGAGACTTACGACCTAGCGGGAGGATGACTTGAAGCGACAGAATCCAGAAAAAAACATCAAACGCCCGAAGTTCGATACAAAAAAGAAATACGTCGGAGGAACTTTATTGATTAGCTCCTAAAAAGAACCGCAGGCACAAAAAAAAACGCCGACAGTCTACCAGCCGGCTCGACACCTCAGCTGCCGCCGTTTTGAGTGTTTAATATTCTAAAAAGCCGCCGCCGCCGAGCGGGACGGCGTGCGGGGAATCAATCGGGGGCCGGGGGAGGTGGGGACGGGCCGCCGCCCCTACGACGGCCGAAACGGAGGGAGAGGGCGCGATTGCCAATTACTTTAAGTTACCTTTACAGTAGTTTACTGCGCGGGCACCATATATCTGTATTTAGGTTGTCGTTTTGCCCGTGGAACAATTTACTAAAACGCCGCCGCCGCCGCCGCGCTGGATTATTGGAAGGGTCAGTTTGAATTTCCTGCCGGGCGGGGGGAAAATCAATTTGAATTTGTTCGCTTTGATGGGATCCGATGCCGCCACCGCCACCGCTGTTTCGTTCGTGGGGATCCTTCGTCACACTTAGAAACAAGAAATAACTTTGATATTCCAAAAGGCCCAAATTAGAGTCTCAAAAAGTCTATTTCTACATCTGCGATCCGATTGGTTCTTATTTTTGTCGTTTTATCCAAATATGCGCGCGACTTCTTTCCTGCAGTCGTCGTTTAGATTGGACCGATAGAATTATTTAATGAGAAATGTATTAAATTTATGTATTATAATAACCCCTTGACTATGTCCAAATGCTTGTCAATGAAATGCCAATTTTAGAAGCAAAATAAATACTTTTACCAGACATAATTTCCAACGTATCTTGACCCACTGATTTTACACACGCCAAATTACACAGGCCGACAAAATTAGGTCGACCCTCTAACCCAGAAACCAGAATATATTTTTCCGAAGGTTTTTGATGCGCTGAATCCAAATCTCTCAATTGGCTCTGGTTTTCGAGATATCCTAACCTAAAAGTGCAAAAAAAGCGATTTTGGCCTATATTTGAGGTTATGTAACATCGCAATTTTTTTCCTCAAAAAACTATGAACAACATATTAAAGTACATGCCTTGCCCTTTTAAATGGCGTCGAGTTTACTCAAATATCTTTTTTTTTCGCTGCGATATCGCATTTTTAAATTTTTAAGTTTGTGAATCTTCTATAATCCCAGGCCGACAAGATTTTAACCCAGAAACCAGAATAAATTTTCCAAAGGTTTTTGATGCGCTGAATCCGAATCCAAATCTCTCAATTGGCTCTGGTTTTCGAGATATCCTAACCTAAAAGTGCAAAAATAATGATTTTGGCCTATATTTGAGGTTATGTGGCACGCAATTTTTTTTTCTCAAAAAAGTATGAATAGCATCTTAAAGTACAAGCCTTGCTCTTTTAAATACCGTTAAGTTTGCTCAAATATCTTTTTTTTTTCGTTGAGATATCGCATTTTGAAATTTTTATGTTTGTGGATTTCTCTATATTTGAAAACCCATTAAGGACCGCGTGTACATCAAACAGTCCATTGGTTTTTTGATTAGAAAACACTGAAAATGTTTGAAATTCAATAGCAGGTCAATGAAATTCAATTTTCTTATGTAAAAAGACCTGCTCGTTCAGAATCCAAGGTCACATTTCCAAAATTTTCCTCGAAAATTTTTTGAAAATCTGACGGATTCGGATTCAGCGCATCAAAAACCTTTGGAATAATATATTCTGGTTTCTGGGTTAAAATCTTGTCGGTCTGTGTAATTTGTCTCTAGTGCCCATACTGTCAATTTTTCTGCATTCTAACCTCCACATAATGTTTCTTCTATGTCCGTAATGCCTACGCCCTGTATATGCTAGATAAATAAACCCTAATGTAATTCGCCAGGAACCTGGTCGTGTGGGATGCTATGTGGGGTTCAGTCTGAGTTAACCTCTGTTGCCCACTCTTTAATGGGTGTACTGTGTAAGTGTCGGGGTTAAGTGGAAGAGCCAGACCTAGCGAATTCGCCCCGTAAAATCAAGGACAAAAAAATTAGGTGAGTAGATAAGCATATTTAGCGAAGTTATAGACACGACTTCTTTCCTGCAGTCGTCGTTTCGAGTCCTTGCAAATATATAACTATTACGCGTCAAATTTATTAATATTAACAAATTTAAACCAGCCATTTTCCCCATCACCCCTTTTTTTCAAAAGGTGGATATTTCGTCCGGCACAAAATAACATTTTTTTCTTCAGCACTTAAGTGGCTTTATCCGGTAAGATGAAACTGGGATGTAATTAAATGCGACCAATTAGGGAATACGCTCGGAAATAATAAGGAAGCGGAAGAATCCGCGAGACCCAAGACGGGTTACAAAGGGCCGAGCCAATTGCGTCTAACCTCCTTTTTTTTTTAATTAAAGGGTCCCGAAGTAAAATACAACGGTAGTTTCTTTTTGCGCCAATTGAGTGGGTACTTATTATCCTAACGGTTAGAGGAGTGTTGAATTTTTACAGGCAATAATAAGGGTAAAAAAGGATTTGTAATTGTAGTAAGTATCGTGCAAAAGTTTCTTTGGGTATTGCCGTGGTTATTTGTAGCGGATAAAGAGGCATTTTAACGACCCCTGTTATAAAATCGAACGCATTCGCGCATTGCACAGATTTACTCAAGTACATTGGAATTGTAGCTATTCAATTTTACTCACCGATTTTATTCTCCGATTCGTAGTGCTGATATTTTCCCTTTTGTAAATCAAAGTGCATGTTAGAGACTTGCAGCGTCACGTGGCTCTAATTTTTCAACAGCAAGCGCACGTATCTCGCAACAGTTCTATTTTTCGGTGTGTTTTATTTACTTTCTACACTTGAGGCAATGTTTCTCTGTCAAACTACGCCAAAGAAATATAAACGCCAATAGGAAGTTATTATAGATCCTGGAGTGGACAATGGAATCTTCGGCGTAGAAACAAAAAACTGGACGTTTTCCACGAGACACCGAACTACTATACTTTTCTCGAGGCGCGTTTATAATTTTTAAAAATATTAATATCAATTCGGTTTATAATTCTAAAAATAAACTACAGACGCTTTTGGGTAACCTCAAGAACAAAATCGACAATAAAGAAAAGTCAGGAATATACGAAATAAGTTGTAAAATTGTGATCAAAAGTATATTGGGCAAACAAAAAGATCTATTTTGACTAGATTTAAAGAACACATGGCTCATTTGAAATTTGGCAGAACAGAAAAATCTTGTGTTGCCCAACACGTTTTTGACAACAACCATAGGATAGACATAAATAATTTAAAATTAATTAGAAATGTAACAAACAGAAGACAGTTGGATGCTTTTAAAAGTTTAGAAATCATTAAGTGTAACAGTAGTATGAATAAGGACAATGGTCCGATACCCACCAGTCCACTGTTTGCTCTGATAAACAATGACAGTTACGGTTCAATGAACCGTGGCAATTAATTTAGTACAAATAGTGCAAGTGTGTAGGTTACAATTTAGTTTTAATCTTCTCCTGAAGATGCCGAAACGCGCGTCGAGAAAAGTATAGTAGTTCGGTGTTTCGTGGAAAACGTCGTTTTTTTTTTTTAGTTATAGAGTTCACTGATTTTTTTGCCACGCATTAACTTGACCTATGAGTGAGGTCTTCTATTTTAACTCAGGGTGCTGCGAAACAAAACTAACTCGAAAAATGCGCTTGTTTATAACGAGCAATATGTAGGCAAGGCAACCACAGACGAAAACAATTTCGATAGCAGGTACACGGGTACAAGAAAAATCGCTCTAAAACAATTTCAATTTAACATTATTTTTCGATTTGTGTTGTGTTGTGCCTCGGTGCTCCTAGATACTATATGCGCTGCATTATTATCGGGTATTGCGTTTTTGTTTCGTTTTTTTTTTTTTATTATTTTATCGGAGGCGTGCTCCCGTTCCATATTGAAAGTTTTATTTTATTTCGAAATTTCAATATGGCCCCGAATACGGCTGCATTGTTTGTTATACGAAATGATTTGCGACGAGATCGATAGAATAAATGAAATCGGTATGTCTCCGTATGTATATATGAAACGCAAAACTATTTCATTTCTAGTCATTACGTATGTGTCGGGGGAGAGTGGGGAGGTAGGTGGTGGGTTGACCGTGCAAGTCTCCTGTTTGCATGTGTATGAGGCAAATAAGCCGGAAAAATGAAACTAATTATACTTTGATACAGAGTGAACATTTCAATCTTAGTTTCGATTTCAGTCGAAAATCGGGCTAAGTTGCTTGTAGGTTTTTGTTTTCCTTTTCCTGCTTTCGTCTCTTTACGCGGTATGTGTAGAAATTGGGGGGTAGACAGGTTTTGGCTTGGGTACCGGGACACAAAAGGTGTAAAGAAAATGAAAATGTTGGTAAACTAGCCGAAGGAGGCGCTTCAAACGCCCTTTCGAGCCAGAACCTTTCACGGTCATTCACAGTGGGAAAATCATTCAATTCGTAAAATGATAAATTAAAAGTCACTGGAATGGTAAAAAAAATTGTCAGGATTATACGAGGTGTGGCTATTAAATAACCGATGTGCTGTCATAACTTTTTATTCGTTACCAATTAAAGTAGCAACTTTTTCGCCTTTAATGGTTTTTTTTTTTGTCTTTACTCCCTTTGGCGATCTCTACACCGCTCCATACGACTTTTCCGTTGTCGAGAGCAGTGCTGGAAGTGCGCTTCTGTCAGCTGATGCAGAACCTCCGTCGCTTTTGCTTTAACCGCTTCCACACTTTCGAATCTTGTCCCTTTTAGTGTCACCGTGTGTAACAAGCCTGGATCAGTGTCAATATTGTTTAAAATGTCAGCGCAAATGTTCATTCTTGATTCCTTTTACTCGGGAGTGAGGAGTTTTGGCACCATTTTTGCGCAAACTTTCGCATGAAGGATTCATGTAAAATATGGCTTTGTCGATTCCTGTTTTTTCAGCAAGCCCTCGGATGCTTAGAGGACGATCTTCCCGGATTGGTTTATTAATTTTTTCAATGTTTTCTTCCGTTTCTGACGTGGAGGGCCGTCCGGGGCGTGGTTCTTCTTCGGTCGTTTCACGTCCCTCTTTAAACCGTTTAAACCATTCAAAATTTTGTATGCGGGATAAACATTCATTCCCGTACACTTCGTTTAACATTGCATAAGCGTCTGTTAAAGTTTTTCCCAAGAAACTTGAGATTAACCCGTTGCTCCATCTGAACACTCAACATTGTTCGGGGCGAGGAAACTATCACCAGACACAGTTCTGTTCAAACTTGTGGCGACACGCTCGCAGCGCGCTGGTAGCAGCATCAGTTCGGTTGTTTAATGGCCACACCTATACACACGTATAGCATCTTATTTTTATTCAACGTAAATTTTCGCGTCGCTTTTTGGTCGCGCTTAACCTCCCCGTATACAGCCGCGCGCTATTTTTTGGTCCTTCGGCGTCCGGATCCGCTTTCCATCTGATAAACTGATGAATGTCCCCGGCTTTCGGGCGTTATTTGTTTGCACTCGACGAATATTCCATCGTAAATATCGAACTAAATTCACTGAGCGACCGGAGAGACATTTTATTTTATGTACACACACACACACATATATATACGCTTGTATATTTATACACATAAAAGTTGATTTATTATTTATTGTCTGCAATAATTCACAAATTATCATGGTCGAATTGAAAACAGTAATAAGCACGGCGTCGGTAATTAATTTTTGTTATTGGAATCGATCGGGCCAATATGGCCTGTATATTCTGCGCAGCAAACTAGTTGATACATTTCGCGTACGTATATCTCTCCGAAATGAAATATATATAATGCTGGTGCCTATATTTCCCCAAACTTATCACCATTTTCATTAGTTAACCGAAGAAAAATGGAGGAGTCAATAAGTGGTGGGGGGCTGCGCGGCGGGTGGTACTCTTCCCTACCACGACTTTGATAATAAAAAAACTTTTGATGACATGCGTGGGTCTATCAATTTAATAAATGAGACATAACACCGTCTCCTATATTTTCTTAAATTTAAGTATCACCACTGTCATTGGTTGACTGGAGAAAGGGGTGGAGGTAAAGCAGTGGGGGGGGGGGGTGCTCCCAGAACTCTCATTTCCTCTCTACTTGTCAAACTAACGAAATATTCGGGATATATAAAAATATATCCAGTGGTACGCGCAGATTTGCGGTAGCGTAGGCAAGGATTTAGAGCTCAATGTTAAATCAGTGACCGTCAAACAGTTTACTTGAAAATTTCAACAATTATTTTCTCAAAACTAATATGTTCATACATTATATAGATTAAATCGGGTATTTCTAAAAACGGTATGCCTGAGAAGTTCCTGTTATCCATGTTATTTGTTATATTTCTTTTAATGCTACGTCGAGGTGATCTAGAAAAGCAGTAGTCGCGGATCAGTCGGGCGGAATAGTTGCTGTAAACTTAAACTAAGCTCCGGCTTATGGGATAAACTAAACTGTTTTCCTCCGATAAGAGGAGATGAAAATCGACGGCCTCCCAAACTCCATACACCTACGACGTGTGACAGCGCACTTGTTACCCTTAAATCTATCCGGCGCCGATGGAGAACGAAATTTCCGAAGTGGAAAAAAATCGATTGTAATCTAATGCCCGGTACGTTTCATTATATCATCGTGGACGAGATATTTTTTTCTTATACGTCGCTCGAAACGCAAACGGGAGAGCTCTCGTTTCCCGGCAATCAGCCTTTTTCATCTGCGCACGTTCTATCATCCAGAAACAAAATGTATTAAATATATATATATATATATGTGGGGATATCTCATATTTTCTTTTGAAGTTCCAACGGAAAAAATCTCGACCCGTCATCCGCACATCACACCCCGAAAGATTGCGTGTTATGTACACTGTCAGGGGATAAATCTTTTTTTCGCGAACATGAAGATCTTTTGTCTTCCTCTCCCGCTCCCACTCACGTCCGCCGGATGTGTCATAGTGCGGGAGCACTGGGGCCAACAAGCGACCCTAATATTCGTACCACTTCGGACAAGAAGGGATCAAAGACGAGCTATAATCCCACTTCTGATTTTACGAAGTATAATCCCACTTCTGAGATACGTAACTATAAACAGAGCTTCTAAGTCACGGGTTACAAACAGAACCGGACTCCAGGTCTTTATTACTACCAACCACTAAGTGCGTAGAAAATAATAAGAATACGTTTTTATTGGCATGAAGAGAAAATATTATTAATAAAGGAAATGGAAACAAATGTTGTTGGCAGAGTTTGGAACAATCTCCCATACACTTACATTCTTAGTCATCATAATATATTGGTGACTACGAGGTGTGACTATTAAATAACCGAACTGCTGTCATAACACTTTTTATTCGTCACTAATTACAGTAACAAATTGTTCGCCTTCAATGTACTCCCCTCGGCGATCTCTACACCGCTCCATACGACTTTTCCGTTCTTGAAAGCAGTGCTGGAAGTCCGCTTCTGTCAGCTGGTTTAGAACCTCCGTCGCTTTTGCTTTAACCGCTTCCACACTTTCGATTCTTGTCCTCTTCAGCGCCGATTTGACCTTGGGAAATGAAAAAAAGTCACAGGAGGCAAGGTCGTGTGAGTATGGTGGATGTTTCAACACAGTAATGCCGTATTTTGCAAAAAACACCTTTATAGACAAAGCAGAATGGGCCGGTGCGGTGCATTGTCTTGGTGAATCTTCCATGATTTGGTCTTCCACAAATCGGGTCTTCGTCTTCTCACACGCTCACCAAGGGCCGTCATAACCGCGATGTAATAATGTTGATTGACCGTCCGACCCTCAGGGACCTTAAACAATGCCTCGAATTCATTCAAAAACTTGTGCGCGGGATATACATTCATTCCCGTACACTTCTTTTCACATTGCATAAGCTTCTGTAAAAGTTTTCCCCAGTTTAACAAGAAACTTGAGATTAACCCGTTGCTCCATCTAAACACTTAACATTTTTTCGACGCGTTACTGGTGTGTAGACTAATTCAAACGACTGCTACAGTCAAACTGAGCGACCCACTGGCTTGTTCAACGAGCTCAGGGTGGGGAAAGTATCACCAGACACAGTTCTGTTTAAACTTGTCGGGACACGCTCGCAGCGCGCTGGTAGCATCATCAGTTCGGTTATTTAATAGCCACACCTCGTATTCAACGAACGAACGAAATGCACAAATAAAAAAAACAACAGGTAATCAGTCTGGCAAGGTGTCTGACTCATCTGCAGACGGTGCCGATAATGAAACTATACAATGTACGTATCGAAGGTGTTTGTAGTAAAACTTCATAACCAATTACGTGAATACACGTTTGTAGTCTCGTCTGGATTTTTTTCTTGGTAGCATGTTAATGTTCACACCAGACTGTTATAATAACAACATACCAAAGTAAACCACTAAACTTTACATGCACGCTGCGTGTGAGTTATTTAAGAAGACTGCGAAATGAAAAACAACACTGTCAGCGTGCTGGCGAAACAGGTTGGGGATCGGGTGAGCTCTCGAGGCTGTTTCCGTTTGTAACCCGCGAGTTTAAGAGTCTAGTTTCGCGCAAAGGCACCCCGACTATATCTCCTAGCTCCGTCTGAGGAATATCGAGTATGACGTATAGATCTGTAGCGTGAGCTCCCCGGGGTATACCCGGCCGGCCGTTGCACGGTCAAAATGATCGGGAAAAGGGCCGGTCCCGCGGGGAACGCGCACTCCTCCAAGGGCGTACGGTCCTCACGCGGTGACGGCGCAATTTAAGGGATCGAGAATTGCCTCTGGTCGGCCCTTAAATATTTCAGTACCCCTATTTGTCTGCTTTAACGGTGGCGGGACGGATGCAGATCTCGGTGCATTTGCGGGCGAGATTGAGGTCGGTTCCGATGAAAATTTTATCGGAGATCGAGTGTTTGTGGAGAGTCACGTGATTGTAAACGTGATCGCTGCCATTTCAAACGTGAATGTTTTAAGTTAGCGTAGAGGGTAATTTTTAAGTTGAAGTTTTCCTTTTAACACGACCAAACTAAGCACGAAAAAAACATTTTTTCGAAATCTCAAAGATGGAATACGGAAATGCAAAATCTGAATTCAAATCTAACCTTTTAATTTGTGAGTCCGGGCCTGTCTAAAGAAATTGTTCGAAAAAGATATTATTGAAATCGTTCAAAATAGCGTATTATCGTGCGTGCGTTATCAGTAAAGACAAAAAAAAACCTAAAAACTTCTATTAACGATTTAAACGCTTTACTGGGATGACTAGTTTTTTACACTTTTTGTTAGAATTTTAGTTTTTTTTTGCACAGGGACGTATCTGATTTTCGATATTAATTTTAAATGACCACAATATCCTTTATTTTTGAGATTTCGAGAAAACGTTATTTGAAAAATTCGCTTACTTTCTTAAGTCCTATCATGTTAAAAGGAAAGCTCCAACTTAAAAAAACACCCTGTATACACTAGACGCAGAAATTAAAGGGATATAAGAAAATCCCAAATTTTTAGGCGAATTTCAAAGAGCTGTAACTTGGGGAAAAATGGTCGTAGAGAAAAAAAGAAAAAAGGAAATTGAAGCTCCAAGTTTCTAGTTTTTGGATCTTTTTAACGTCTTCAGTTTTTGAGTAATCATAAGAAAACCGTCGAAAACATTTTTTTTCAAAATTCCTTAATGGTCGGTAATGGACTTTTTTAACGGTAATTTTTTTTCGATGATTTCGTCATAGAGCTTTTTTAGATAATTTAATTCTCTTTACTTTGCCATCCAAATTTATCGCCGTCCATTTTTGACTTTGGTAATTAATTACTCGGGAAATAATGAACGTACAGAAAATTAAAGTAGGGTTTTGAAAACTGCAAAGTATCCTTTACAAGTGGCAGTGATTGGTTTTTGATAAAAAAAATTTTTCGAAGCGAAAAAGCGAAAACCTTTAATAGTACAATGTCACGTCTGTTGATTCCTAAGCAGATTAAATTATATAGTCAGTTGTGTTGTTAGTTACCTATGATATACATATGTCACAAACGAACCACTTTCATTTCGATTTAAAAATAAAAATGCCATTTTTTTATGATTTTTTGGAGGTTGTACCAGCCTTAGCATTAACCGCAATTATTACACAGTAACAGTTTTTCTTGCAACTGACACTGGAGGTAGGCAGTACGAGAAGCTGAAACAATTCAGTTGTTCCTGATGAGTGCAGCATAAGGTGTTCTTGAGGAACACCACCTATTTATACGGCCATAAATAACTGTAAGCATATGTGGGAAACTAAACAGTTATTCTCAGTTAGTTAAGACATTGACGTCACTAACATTGTCAAGTAAGTTTAAACCCGCGCAATATCAACGACACCGTGTTTTATGTCGCTGTAGTATTAAAAGACACAATAAAATCCGTGTCCCGTGCTTTCATGAAGTTTCCAATGGAGAACCATCGTCGAAATCGAGAAGGTATCGTTCGCATTGTTACTTTCAAGTGCGAAAAAAGAAAAGTCGACGCTGTCCTCTCACCGACGACGCCCCCGACTTCTGCGGGGACGACGCGACACCGATCCTTCCTCCCAACCCGCGCTCCCCCCTCCATCGCATATTTCCCCGAGGAGGCGAGAACCCTGTCCAGTGGCGCCTGGCCCAAAGGGGCCAGGAAAAGTAAATTGCTGTGTTTTCAAAAGATCGTGAATATTAAAGAGTAGTAAATCTGACTGGCTGAGTCATTTTGACAATGTTAAAAATAGGCGTTTTTCTACCCCACCTGGGAACGACCGAAACCCACCGAAAACTATCATTTGTAGTTAGAAGAAGTCAAATATACTCATTGGTAACCCGGAATGTGCGGGGAAAACTAGTACGTCATCCCTAGAGTATATGTATTACCTTACTTCAGGTAATAAGGTTTTTAATTAATCAGCACAGTAACGATGATAGTTCAAAAACGAATAATCAATAATTCTAGGATAATTAATAATAACTAGAGTCAATGAGTACAGAAAGTATCCGGCATACAAGAACTACCCCAATTACAGGGGTTGAATGTACGTGAAATACATACTTCACCTGAACCTTTCCGCACCTCTCTACTATTCTCAACGTAAAGATCTCACAGGCTTATTACGACGTTTTTATAATTATTTCTAACGATGATTACATATCATTCAAGGATCATTCAGCTACATTATGTGTTCCCGAAATCTACACGTGAAGTGAAATCTACACGTTGAGAATAGTAGAGAGGTGCGGGAAGGTTCAGGTGAAGTATGTATTTCACGTACATTCAACCCCCTGTAATTGGGGTAGTTCTTGTATGCCGGATACTTTCTGTACTCATTGACTTTAGTTATTATTAATTATCCGAGAATTATTGATTATTCGTTTTTGAACTATCATCGTTACTGTGCTGATTAATTAAAAACCTTATTACCGGAAGTAAGGTAATACATATACTCTAGGGATGACGTACTAGTTTTCCCCGCACATTCCGGGTTGCCAATGAGTATATTTGACTTCTTCTAACTACAAATGATAGTTTTCGGTCGTTCCCAGGTGGGGCAGAAAAACGCCTATTTTTAACATTGTCCCTTCTAAAGTTGAACCAAAAATATCATATAGTTCATGGACTTATATTAAAGGGATATCTTCAGAGTATCTATTTGACTAACAGAGTCATTTTGTTCAACTTTAGTTACTCTTGAGTCAGATACTCTGGAAAATTGCTCTGTAATATGAGTCCAACAACTTTTACAGTTGATCTGGCAACAATGCTCAGTGGTCTATAGCAGGCCTATGAAACTCCGTATGCTCGCAATGTATTTTCCGTGGCTGGTTAAATTCGCTAAAAAGTGGGGAGGAAATAAATCCTCGAGATGGCGCTGCAAGGCTTATAGTCCGCTCTGTTGACCATAACCTCAATTCAAAGCACAGTTTTTTTTTGTAAATTTGAATTTAAAAAAATGCCGACCCGGTGCATTTCTACCGGTTGCACTTCAGGCTACCGGTCTAATAAAAAAAGTGCCATTTTTTTCCGTTCCAAAGAACGAATTTATGATCTTAAAGATCTTAAAAGTTCGCAAAAGTTTTGCGGAAAGTTATATACAATCGGGTAAAACAATTCGTGACAGCTTTGGTAACGTTGTGCAAGAGGTACGTATATGAAGTAAACTTTATTGGACAAAATTAGTCGCCCCGATCTTTCCAATTATTCTACTTTCTTTCCTTTACTAAAGTTTTCACATACTTGAATTGTTTATTAACAACTCTTGTTGTTATCACAGCATTTTAACTTGCAATAATAAAATGTAACATTTTTTCTGCAAATTATTCGCATATACGCTTAAAACTTCGCGGGCTACAAGGGTAGTGGAGAAGCGGACTTCTTTCCTTACAGCGCCAACTAGTGGCCGCGACATTCACCAGCCAATTTTTTCCGAAGTTTATTTGAATCCGAAGTTACATAGGCCGCCTGAGTTTCATAGGCCTGGTCTGTAGTAAATATGCCATTTTGACATACAGGTGGACCATAAATATCCACGGACGTTCCTAGTCGTCTGGGGCAACCCGTAGAACCGCGTGAGAAACTGAAGGATAAAACAATCGCGAGCCGCCGCCGCTGGCCAGATCGTTCTCGCCGATATTTCCTCCTTTGTCACTCGCAGATGTTTTAATCAAGACGGGGGAGTGAAGGCGGCGGGGGCGGCGGATGCCACCCCCGGACTACCCGCGACATGCGGCGTCCCGCCCGAAATGTATCGCCAATTCCACGCGCCGTTTACCTAACGTTTATTGCATATTCCGGCGGACGAAGGATCCGGCGTACCCGGCGGGTAATTGGCGGTTAGACGGCTCGTAATTAGTAGGCGGCGGAATTCCCGGCGACATGCCAGAGACGGATTGGAAATTTGGCGCGGCAATCCGGAGAATGACGGCAACGACGAGCGACTCTCTCGTGCGGTGCCGGTCGCGCACGGAGCGCCTACGGACTTCATGCGAAGGTAGGAAACGCCATTCACTCCATTGCCATTCATCATCGGATATCACAGCTCCGGATTCAGATCGTATTGCATCTCATCATTGTGATGTATCTAACGGTGCATGACTGAGAACGAGTAGTCAGGATATAAGTGTGTATGATTGTTCTTCGTTATTCGCTGTCAGATATATATATCACACTGATAGGATCTAATGATATCGAAGTGCGGTTCTGTGATTTTTGATGGTGAATTGTAATGAGGATAGTTAGGAGAATGGATTTAGCGTTGGCGTGTGCTCGTGGAAAACTCTAATGGTTAAAGTAGCCAACGTTGTTAGCACACCGAAATCGTCTAGAGGACGACACGTCGTCCGTTCATGGACACTAGAGGATGACACCTCACGATTGGTTCACCATTCACTCTCATACTTGGTTCGCCTTTATGTGATGGATAAGTTCATTTGTCAATTCCCCTCGATTTAGGTATCGTTCATAACTTTGTCGGTTCACTGGTATTGTATAGAATACAGTAAGAGTTACCTGCTTACATATGTAGGTGGATATTAAATACATATTAAATCATATGTATATTTTTATGTCATAGTTAGGCGAATTTACTTACGTACAACCAAGCCTCCCCCCCTCTTAGCGAAAATCTAAAAAGCAACGTTGCCAGAACTAACTGTAACTCCGCATAATAAGTCTTTATAAAAACCCTATATTTATAAAAATGCATCGATGTCCGGTCAATTAATATAAGTCAATTTAAGTTTACTGTTATCTTTTTTTCAACCCAACTACTGTGAAATAGTTTTAAACAGTTAATATTACTTTAAACACCTGTGAAACAATTTTAAAATGTCTAATAGGAATATTGCGTTGATATTTATGAATGTATGTAGTGCTTCTACAATACCCTCGTAATAACGCATTTTTCTAATCAGTCACTAGACCAGAATAAAATATAAAATGGTATTTCAAATTTCAACCCAAACAGCTCTACCGACAAACCGGATGCCTGCCATACGCCTGCGCTAGCGATTGGATCGCGATTGGTTCCCACCTCATGTTTAGGCGATGGTGACGTCTACTCAACAAAAAACGTATCAATTCCCCTTCATTCTGCTATGTACGCATTAGGGTGACGCGTACTGTATGATAAAAAAAACGTGCCAATTCTGGTATTCTATGATAATAGAATTACTTTCTTAATTTTCCAGGGATTTCAACCAAATTTGGTATACAATAGTTTTTGGGGGCACTGAATCCATATCAGAATTATAAAATTCAATATGGCGGACTAAATATGGCATCTTTAACACCCTAGTGCGGAGCAATTTTTTTTTATACAAGTTTTTCGAGGTTGCTGATCACAGTTTTTGGAATAAATTTCAAACTGGCCGATCCACAATGGCGGCGGAAAAATTGAGGTCACTGAAGACAAATTTGAAAGTTGAAAACCACCAAATTTAGTGGCTAATTACAGGTTAGCCACTAAAAAAAGTTTGAGTAGCGCTGGTCTACTAATAGAATTCGATTGTTTGTAACATGACAGTGAGTACTTTTTTTGGGCTATACAGCGTATGGACAGCTGACGCTGTTTGTCTGTTATATAGAACAAAATATTATTTTTTAATGGAAGGCCAGCGTCGTCGAATTTCCGTCTGCATTTTGCCCCGCTAGACATTGGAGGAGAGTGACGTAGGAATTCTAATTTGATGCGCGGACCATAAACTCGATTTTAATATTACCCGGTAAACAAGAAATTAATTCAACAACTCGGCGATGCTCGATTTATCCCTCGGCCGTCGCCATTATGAAAATTTATAGATTTATTTGGCGCTCCCCGAGAGGACGGGGCGATTCGCGTTGTTCCTCTCCAGGGCCGGCCTATCGAATCTGTTGGCTGCGGTAGCAAACTCGACCAAATACGGACAATGATTGCGTTGCGACGGAATGACGCAATTACTAAAACTTTCATAAATTTCATTAGCATTTTTTTTTGCTGATATTCCTGAATACGGGCCTGTTTAAGTATGCGGAGCTTGGTTTCCTTCCACACCTCTCAACCCCGGAATTTGGCTTCACTCGACGCGGCCGTGCTTACTTTAGTTAATCTACGAGGTGTGCAAAATTAAGTAATGAGATTGGCAACGTAGTGCCCCATCTAGCAACGCGGAGACGAGACTTAAGGAAGGGCGGTAGGTTAACATGTAATGCACCGTATAAGTTTGAACTTGTTGGAGTCACTTGTTTGTTCTTTGTGACTGTTTTCGTAAACCGGTTTTTTTCCTAGTGCGTTTTAAAAATGAGCATTAATTTTGAGCAACGGTGTGCTATCAGGTTTTGCTTCAGACTTGAACACAGCGCAACGGATACTTTTGCAAAACTTCAACGCCTACGGAGACAGTGTTTTTCTTGGAGCCCAGATTTTTCGGTGGTTTAAGGCATTCTCAGAAGGAATAAAGTGGTACTGAAGATTAACCACGCAGAGGCAGGCCTTCATCTTCAAGAACCAATGAAAATGTCGATCGAATACGGGATCTTGTGCGTTCAGATCGTCGGTTGACGACAAGAATGATCGGGAAAGAGTTAAATTTGAATCACATCACTGTTCATCAGATTTTGATTAACAAATTGGGGATGAGAAAAACCTGCGCAAAAATGGTTCCAAAAACCTTCAAACAAAAGAACATCAGGAGAGAAAGGTGTCTTGACTTTTTGGAATCGATTGAAAACGATCCCCATTTTATGGAACTGGTGATGAGACTTGGGTGTTTGAGTACGACCGGGAAACCAAGCGCCAAAGCATGGAATGGCACACTTCAAGCTCTCCCAAACCCAAAAAAGCAACAATGAGCAAGTCGAAGATCAAATGCATGATTTGATTTTTTTAATAGGCAGGGAATTGTCTACAACAAGTTTGTGCCTCCAGACCAAACAGTAAATCAAGTTTTACAGAGAGGGTTCTTGAAAAACTTCGAAAAAGGGTCATGCGTGTGGGAGAAAACATCAAGAACAACTGGATGTTGCATCACGACAATGCGCCTTGTCACACAGCCATTTCAATAAACGAGTTTTAAGCCAGCAAAAACATTCCTGTGGTTCCTCAGCCTCCTTATTCGCCTGACTCGAGTCCGTGTGACTTTTTCTCTTCCCGAGATTGAAAAATCACTTCAAAGGACGTCGTTTTTGGACCATAGAAAACATTCAAACGGCTGTAACGGACCAGCTGAAGGCTATTCCAGTATACTCGTATGAGTTATAGGAATGCTATGAGGAATGGAAGAACCGTTTCCAGCGCTGTGTGGCTTTCCAAGGAGTTTTTTGAAGGAAACTGTAATACTGAATTGTAATTCTATTCGAATAAAAAAATTAAACAATCAGTCTCATTACTTAATTTACACACCTCGTACGTAATTTTGTTCACATTTTTGTGCTGGAAATTTTAAAATACTTGACGAGCCGCTGCTGTACACCTCCCTTCCTCCCCCCTCCCCCTTCCACTCCCCCTCGCTTTTAATAGAAAGGTGAAACGGGGTTTGCGACGGTCATTCCGCTGATACTTTACGGTCATTTTTACGCGAACGTAAACCTCGACGTCGTCGAATTAAGATTTAACTAAATTTCTTTGTTTATTGCCCTGCGAAAAGGCCGTTAAAAGACCGTCGCCGTCGTCGCGTTCGAATCAATCTCGATCGGGCGTTCGTTTTTTACTCCGCCCGCCCCCCTCGCCCCGCCGCCGCGGCGATATAGCATTTTACGACGTCATATAATGAAAAATAAGTGTGTACAATACGTGGGGATCTCGTAAAATGGAATCGGTTTACACAAAAATACAATTTGGCGGTGGAGTTGTCTTATATAACGGGCGATAACATTTTTTGATTGGGAAACGTAGCGAAAAATAATCGCGTATTATTAGGAGAGGTCGGAATTTCGGGAGACATTCCAGGACCGGACTTAAAAATTAAAACCTAGAATAAAATGACTGACTATAAAAATAGATCCCTTGTACATCATACAAGCTGCAGATGGTGTTTTTAAAAGAATTAAATATCAGTCTAATTATTATTTTATTGTTTAATTGTTACCAGAGTAATTATCACTGGCACTCTGAGGTATAATACGAAAACAATGCAATATGTTTTCTTTTTTTTCAATCATATCTGTTTAATTTATTGCAACATTTTATGACGCCCATAATTAAAAATTATTATTATTTTACAGGACCCAGTTAAACTTTGTTTTGGATATTGTGCATCAGTGCTGTCCGGAGCGGTTGGAGTCAACGAATTGGAGAAAAAAATGGATCACCAGTGCAGCTTATGGAGATTTTACTAGCCTACAACTTTGTGAACCCAATACAGACATCAGTACTCTGGTAAGTGACATATGTATACGTTTATATTGACACCGTTAACCTTTCTAACCTAACCTAACATCAATTTTTTGGACGTATCTATTTTTTAGGCGATAAAATATATCTTATTTTATCGTGTTAACGAAAACTTTAATAAGCCTTGTTTCGAGACCAAAATACCGTTTCATTTAGGAAAACCATTAGTCACGTACTTTAGTACTTCAACAAATAGAGCCGTTTGAGAGAAACCTTTTTGGTAAAGCGATATATTGCGCAGTTATTTCAATTTGTAGGTTCATATTGTACAGGTCGTCTTAGTATACCATTCAATGTTTACTAGGGATTCATTACGTACGAAAAAAAAAAAAAATTGAGAGGGCGATGCTTCGTACGAAGACTTTTTTACGCAGTAAATACAAAGCTCTCATAGAGAAAATAAACGAAACCTTTCATAAACGATTTTCAATCATAACTGAGAGCCGCGGTTTCTGCAATAAATCACAGCACAAAGAAACGTGTGTTTTTTTATAGCCACATAGTTTCTTGTAATTCTTATTTAACTGATATATCGGGTGTCCCAGAATGCCGTTAATATGTGATATCTTCGTTATTTAAAGAGATACGAACGTGTACAAAAAAAAAAAAAAAAAAAAAAAAAAAGAAAATCTGAAAACGCCTGGAAAAAATTTTCCTTTTTTTTCCCTCACCCCCCCAGTAAATACAAATAAATAAAACTATTCTAGTTACTTTTTACTGTTAAAATTATGGGAATTTTTTTTTTTTTTTTTTCCTTTTTTTTTTTTTTTTTTTTTTTTTTTTTTTTTTTTTTTTTTTTTTTTTTTTTTGGGGGGGGGGGCCCCCCCTTTCCCCACCCGGGGGGGGGGGGGGGGGGGGGGGGGGGGGGTTTTTTTTTTTTTTTTTTTTTTTTTTTTTTTTTTTTTTTTTTTTTTTTTTTTTTTTTTTTTTTTTTTTTTTTTTTTTTTTTTTTTTTTTTTTTTTTTTTTTTTTTTTTTTTTTTTTTTTTTTTTTTTTTTTGGTTTTTTTTTTTTTTTTTTTTCGGGGGCGGGGGCGGGGTTTTTCGAATTTTCCCCCCCCCCCCCCGCACGGGTTTTTTTTTGTTTTTTTTTTGTTTGGGTTTTTTTTTTTTTTTTTTTTTGGTTTTTTGGGGGATTTTTTTTTTTTTTTTTTTTTTTTTAAACAAAAAAATAATAATGTGCTTTTACAAAATGGGACGCAAAAACAAACTTCTGATTCAGCAGAAAATCTTGGAAACGGCTTGCAAAATATTGTCTGTCGTCTCACATCTGTTTATCCTTTTTCATAACAGGCCGATGTCGGCTTTACACACACGGTATAGTTTTTTACCGTCGGCTTTACACACGCCCCTAGTCATAACTTTTTGCGCCGAGTTTAAGTTTTATCTAAATTAGGGAATTATCTGTTAACACCGGACTAACACGTTGGCCCTTTTTTCTTGGCAACCGGCAAAAAATTTCCAACGAATTCCAACGGTGACGACGATAGTTTTTTGCGCTCCCAGGGAACAAACCAAAATGTTAATTGAATCGCGTTTAATTAATGCCCTTGCGTCTCTTAAGTCGTCCTCGATCAAATTCAACGCGCTGTAAGCGATTAAGGGACGCAGAGCGCCTTGGCAATGAATAGATTTGTAGAAATGTGCGCGGACGAGACCGTGAAACCGGAAAAAAAAACTTGGATTGATGCCCTTTGTCGAAAGGGATCCGACGAACGAATAGGCAGGCCAATGAACGTTTGTTTTAACTGAGTAGGCGACAATGGGCCGAATTTTTTTGCGGGATTGTGCCTCGGCGTTTCTCGGGGATCCACCAGTGGCGGCGCGTCGAACAAAAAATACGTTTTAGAAACAAAAATCACCATAATCACAACGCACCTTTGAGTCTGCCTACGCGTTTGATAAATAAGCTAGCATTTGTTTGCAATGTTACATTTTAGTGAAGGACGCATTAGAAGTCAATGCTCACCAAACAGTTACAATATGAAGGAGCATTTATCTGTAACGTTGTAATTATCAGGAATGTTACAACGTTCACGCGTTTTGAAGTAACAAGTATTTACGAGGTGTGGCTATTAAATAACCGAACTGCTGTCATAACACTTTTTTATTACACTACTCCCCTTAACGGTCTCTAACCGCTCCATACGACTTTTCCATCGTTGAAAGCAGTGCTGGAAGTCCGCTGCTGTCAGCTGGTTCAGAACCTCCGTCGCTTTTGCTTTAACCGCTTCCACACTTTCGAATCTTGTCCCCTTCAGTGTCACCCTGTCTAACAAGTCTGGATCAGTGCCAATGTTGTTTAGAATGTCAGCGCAAATGTTCATTCTTGATTCCTTTTGCTCGGGAGTGAGGGAGTTTTGGCACAATTTTTGCGCAAACTTTGCGCATGTTGAACGATTCATGTAAAATCTGGCGAACACATTCTTTGTCGATTCTTGTTATTTCAGCAAGCCCTCGGATGCTTAGACGACGATCTTCGCGGATTAATTTACCAACTTTTAACGTCTTTTTAAACCGTTTAAAACATTCAAAAACGTGTGTGCAGGATAAACATTCATTCCCGTACACTTCTTTTTACACATAAGCTTCTGTAAAAGTTTTCCCCAGTTTAACAAGAAACTTGAGATTAACCCGTTGCTCTATCTGAACACTTAACATTTTTTCGACGCGTCACTGGTGCGTAGACTAATTCAAACGACTGCTACAGTCAACCGGAGCGACCCACTGGCTTGTCCAGCGAGCTCAGGGTGGGGAAAGTATCACCAGATACAGTTCTGTTCAAACTTGTCGCCACACGCTCGCAGCGCGCTGGTAGCAACATCAGTTCGGTAATTTAATAGCCACACCTCGTAATTGTAACAGAACGTCGACAGTTTGTGTTAGCTTCCAACCATCAGAACTAGTTGTCCATCTAAGTTTTGTAGTAAATGAAACACGTTAAAAAGTCAAACGCAACTAGCAGTGAGCATTGAATATTGTAAAGCTCGACATCAATAGAGAGAGAAAACAAAAGAATTGTAATATCAATACAGATAAATGCTCGTTCGTTGTTAATCTAATGAGCATTTATTTTTTACGTACAAACCCTGGTACTAGAATGTTACATACGTTATAAACATATGCTCAAAACATAATGAGCTTAATCAAAGGATCCAATGTTGTTCTCTTAGTTTAACAAACCTGCCAACATTAGAGCATGCTCGACGTTATGTTACAAATAAATGCTCTTGTTTATTCCTGATAAGTGTATCATGAAACCTTTGTCAAAACTACTTTTTCGAGACGGGGTTCGCGGATACTTGGAAAAATTTTTTTTCCCTTTGTATGCCCCCGGGATTGGGGGGGGGGAAAAAAAAAAAAATTATATCCCCCCCCCTTTAAAAATACCCCCCCTTTTTTTTTTTTTTTTATTTTTTTTTTTTTTTTTTTAAACCCCCCTATTTTCCCTTTTTTCCCCCCCCCTCTTACCCTTCCCCTCCTCCCCAAGGAATGTGGGGTTTGTGTTTTTTTACCCCCCCCCCCCCCCCCCCCCCCCCTTTTTATAGGCATAAACTTGTCTTTCCTTGGATATCGTCTCACGAAACCTATCTCCTATTCATTTTAATATCGGGCAATACAGATTTGTAACTTCCTCGTGTTCATGCAGTAGCCTCGTTTACCTCAAAGAAGGGGACGCCCCTGCCTCAGAATAACGGCGTCTCCCTGTCTCTCCTCTCTTTTCGTGGCACCTTCCCTCTCTCTCCCTCACCTCTTCCCGCTCCATCGGATAATGAAGTGGGATTGTTTTACGCCTTTTGTCCCGATATGACGTGAGAACGCGTCGCCTCACATAGCCCCGAATCCGTAGGTTGGCATTACCGAATTTGGATTTATGGCCCGATTGTTTGCGGGTGCTACGCGCGCAGGGCGTCCGCGTCGTTCATTTGTTTACAGCGGGAATCTGGATTTATGTATATAACCCAACGGGGGTGCGCGTATTTCGTGTAAGCAAAAAAAAAACAATGGGTTTATGTCGGGATAAGTTTTTTGGAGTCGTACGTTTTGATGTTCGGGACGACGTGGTGGATTTGAGTTTTTGTAAAGGAAACGGATCACTTTTAATGTGAACGGTGGTTAAAACATATTATTATGTGCTTTTCTAAGTGTTCTGGAGTGAAACGGCGACGTTTATCACTTAATATTAACTTGTGTATGGAAAAGGACCGTAGTATTAATATTTATAGTTATTTAAACACACGGCGAATACGTAAAAATGAAAAGTATCAACGCGATGCATGTGCCATAAATAATTAAAATTGTTAGCGCAGTTTTCTGTAATGCAAGTCAGCTGACTGCATTACGAGCTAAAGAAAGAGTCAAGGCAGGAGATGCACAGTGTCGGCCCTTACATTCGCGTTAGTAATAAGTAATAAAATTTAATAATGTACTAGATGCAACATAGTTTCTGTGAAATATTAAATTTTATTTAAACTGATACGGTCCTTTACTCCGGAGAACTAGAATAGGTACCCGATTGTGATACGTTTTTTCGACATAAGGTGATATACAGTCTGTCCCGAATTGGTTAGTTAAATTATTTTTAAAGAGGTGCCAAAAGTGTGTATTCAGAGGGGGGACCTCACATAGACAATCTATGTAGAAAATATTATTTTCAGTAGTTGATTATTTTTTGTTTGTAACACATTGTTGCCTACTTCGCAAAAATACATGTTTTTTTTTATTTTAATGGAGGCAACATTCTAGCATTGTGACAGCATTAAAATGCAAATTTTGAGCACTATTTAACCACATACAAATCCAATATGGCGCCCCTGAGAAAAATCAAAGTTACTGGCATTAACAGCAGAAACAAATGACGACATATTTTGATAACGTCAACGAAGGCATGTAAAAAAAGTGTCTTAACAATGTACTCGCTAAAATATCACAAGATTCTTATGTTTCTAGCGTGAAGTTCTACATTTTCAATTTGTGGTGCCAGAAACAGGTCACCTCACTTAAAAGGAAAAATCTGATTTTCAAATAAACTTGGACCATTTGAGGCTTGTGTGTTCTTTGAGAACTTTGGTGTTCTTTTTCTACACATTTAAAAAAAGTGTAGTTTTACAAGCGCTGCAACTTATGGCGTACCATGCATATGAAATTTGAAGGGGAAAATTATTTTTATCAGTGTATTCGCATTTTTACACCGCGTACTGTTTTAACGAAGGTTCCGTCCCTCTCGAACTGCCATCTCGTCTGGCTGACAAGACGAATGGCTATGCAACGTCATCGTCACCCCGAACACCTCCCCCCCCTCATCGTAAATCTTACAATCACATCGTCGTTGACAAGTTTAATGTCCGCAAAAACGCATTAAAAACGAGTTTTTTTCCTACACGACCATTTATTAAACGAAAACAACACAAAACAAGCGGAGCGGACAACGCCCCCTACTAAAATTAAAACTCGAAAATATAGTCCGGGCGACAGGTCACATGCAACAAATTGGATTATCTAATTAACACGAATATATAGACATCCAAAAAAAAGGCCTCCAAAATGGGCCCCGAAAAAGACGTTTTTCCCTTCTTTTTCCCATTTAAACCCCTTTTTCCTTGTGGAAAACCCCCCCCCCACCGGCCGGTTTTGCTTTTTTCCCAAAGGGGGGCGCCCCCCCCCCGATGGGCCCACCCCCCCAGCCCGGAACAGCCCCCCCCCCCCCCCCCCCCCCCCCCCCGCCCGGGGGGGGGGGGGGGGTTGGGGGGTTTCATATAACAAACATTTATTTAAAAAAAAAAGTTAGTTAACACTTTTAGCCCTTCAATTGTTCAATATCTATTGCGTCAAACAGACAAACACTTTTACACTCTCTTCAACTCTTTTGTACTCCAAGAAAAACCACTACCAATTACAAATCGAGAGTAATAATTACAAATGGAGAGGACCTAATAACACTATTTGCATGTTCAACGTCACAGTGCCAGACTGATTAGTCAGTGGCGTCACATGAGGTGAAGCAATGATGACAAATTAGCTCCTGCCACAAATACAGTGGGAGTTCGTTAAAATCGTAGTAATACTACTACTATTACTACACTATTCCAACAAGTTAAGGGTAAAAACATTGCCTATATTTGTTGGTGATTTTTGAAGAGCTAACTGTATCTCAGTAAAAATCTTCAAGTATCTAGTTTTGAGATATTTAGGCAACAATAATTGTGAGCTGCGGTTTTCACGCAATTCTAAGAAATAACGCGAGAAAAAAATTGTAGCTTTTTTTTTATGTTTTTTTTTTACTCTTAAAAGTTTTATTTTTTTCGAGTTATAACGATTTTATAAAAAAAAGACGTTTTCAAAAATCAGCTTTTACAGAGGCAAAAATGATCGTACAGAAACGATCGTGGGCTCATTTTTATTCGCGAAGACTTGTACTTTCATGCTATTGAAAAACCAAATCGATTTTATTTAATTTTTGCATAAAAAAATGTGTTGTAAAATTGTATCATTTTTCGAACCGGTTTTTTTCGAATAACTTTTTTTAATTTTGGTTTTACATTTTTGGCTGTTGCATATTTGAAAAGTGCCATTCAAAACAAGCATTAAAAAAAAATTAAGGTCCTACGACCTCAGAGAGCCGAGATAATTTTTTTAAGCTGAGGAAAAGATAATTTTGCGAGCGCGATCGATTTGAAATCGTGTTTAGTTTTCGATGCGCCTAAGCGGAGTGTCCGTCCACTCTGTCGCCGTGTGTTGGCTAGCGCGTGCCGCACCCAGCGCTGTTCTTTCGCAAACAATTATGTCAACTTAATTTATGCGAAATGATTTAAAATATTTTTTTTTTTAAGAAAGTAAGTCTTTGAGATCTATTTCGTGTAAAAATGAAGTCAATCGACACTTTTCAAATATGCAACGGCCAAAAATGTAAAACCAAAATTAAAAAATGTATTCGAAAAAAACCGGTTCGAAAAAATGATACAATTTTACAACGCATTTTTTTGTGCAAAAATTAAATAAAACCGATTTGGTTTGTTAATAGCATGAAAGTACAAGTCTTCGCGAATAAAATGAGCCCACGATCGTTTCAGTACGATCATTTTTGCCTCTGTAAAAGCTGATTTTTGAAAACGTCTTTTTTTTTAATAAAATCGTCATAACTCGAAAAAATCAAGGTTTTTTGAATTTTTGAAAAAAGTGTCATATTCCGCTTGTCATGGCCTGTATTTCTAGTCAACAAGAAGTCTGTTCAAACAAAATTGGAATTTATACAGCAAAAATACGAAAACGCGAATTTTGACGTTTTTTTTAAATTTTTCTCAAATGTTTATTCACCGATTTTTTTCGTTCACATCTCATTCGACGCGCATTTTTAAGACCTACAACTTTCTAATTTAACTTTCTTGTGTAGGACTTTCTTGTTCTTGTTGAGTCGCAAAAAAACGCTATCTTTCTTAGAATTTTTTCTCTCTATACGACCATATTTTTTGTTTGCTGATAACAATTAGTGACCAATTTACATGGGGGCTTTCGCTCGTTGATTGGACTATAACCGCGTCAGCCGATTTGCCGTTGGTCGCATCAAAGACATCAGCCCGGAGCCACTGAAAGACGCAGCTCCGGCGACGGCGCGTTCCCTTATTTGTCGGTTAGACTATAGTCGAACGGAAACCAAAAAGAAATCTTCGCCCCGAGAGGACAGATCGATAAAAATATGAGGAATGCCCGTCGCTAAGCCGCCGGACCGACTTATGAAAGGAGAGGCAAAAAATAAACGTTATCAAGTATAATACTGCACATCCGGGCTGATCAAAATTCTTTTCATGTCCCACGGTGAATCGATGGATGGAGGAAGACCCATCTGTTTTCCTCGGAACGTGCCGCCCGGCCGCAAGGGGTGGTGGAAGAGAGAAGGGAGGGGTGGGGGAAGGGGGGAGGGTGACAGTTCGAGGTGGCGCGTCACCGTGGAAAAATTGCTGATTATTGAAATTAACTCTTCTCTTTTTATCACTCATTTTTTTAACATTTCTATAACAAGCCATTTAAAAAAAAACAAGCGTCATCCAAGTTGGCCGTGCAAAAAAGACGTAGTTCTATTCTTAATATTAAGTTTATAACGTTACCGAGTTGACAAGGGGCTGTTACATTATGAGATTGGTATTTTTACCGGGTATATAAAAAAATAGAAATAAAAACTTTATTAAAACGAAACTATATTTTCGAAAAAATAAGACTCTCATAAAGTTACCCCATTTTTGTATTCCTTTATGTGGTATACGAGGTGTGTAAATTAAGTAATGAGACTGATTTTTTTTAAATAACTTCCTTGCGCAGCCACACAGCGCTGGAGACGGTTCCTCCATTCCTCATAGCAGTGCTGGAACTCATATACTGGAATAGCCTTCAGCTGGTTGGTTACAGCCGCTTGAATGTTTTCTATGGTCCCAAAATGACGTCCCTTGAGGTGATTTTTCAATCTTGGGAAGAGAAAAAGTCACAAGCACTCAAGTCAGGCGCATAAGGAGGCTGAGGAGCCACAGGGATGTTTTTACTGGATAAAAACTAATATACTGAAATGGCTGTGTGACAAGGCGCACTGTCATGATGCAACATCCAGTTGTTCTTGATGTTTGGTCTCACACGCATGACCCTTTTTCGAAGTTTTTCGAGAACTTCTGTAAGTGTTGATTTACTGTTTGGCTTGGAGGCACAAACTCTTTGTGGACAATTCCCTGGCTATCAAAAAGCAAATCAGCATGCATTTCATCTTCGACTTGCTCATTCTTGCTTTTTTGGGTCTTGGAGAGCTTGCAGTGTGTCATTCCATGCTTTGGCGCGTGGTTTCCGGGTCGTACTCAAACACCCAAGTCTCATCACCAGTAATGACACGTTCCATAAAATGGGGATCATTTTCAATCGATTCCAAAAAGTCAAGGCACATTTCTCTCCTGATGTCCATTTGTTCCTGCGAAAGGTTTTTTGGAACCATTTTTGCGCAGATTTTTCTCCTCCCCAATTCGTTAGTCAAAATCTGATGAACAGTGGTGTGATTCAAATTTAATTAATTCTTCCCTGATCATTGTTGTCGTCAACCGACGATCTGAACACACAAGATCCCGTATTCTATCTTCATTTTCATCGGTTCTTGAAGATGAAGGCCTTCCGCTGCGTGGTTCATCTTCAATCGACTCTCTTCCTTCTGAGAATGCCTTAGACCACCGAAAAATCACTGTCTCCGTAGACGTGTAGAAGTAAAACCTGATAGTACACCTCAAAATTAATGTCATTCATTATTAAAATGCACTAGAATAAAACGGTTTACGAAAACAGTCACAAAGAACAAACAAATAACTCTAACAAGTTCAAACTTGTAGTGAAGGTGCATTACATGTTAACCTACCGCCCTTCCGAGTCCCGTCTCCGCAGTGTTGCTAGATCGGGCGCTACGTTGCCAGTCTCATTACTTAATTTACACACCTCGTAATCGATTTTTTTAACTGTAGCCCTTTAAACTTGTTATATTCAGGTCCACATCGATTCTTTTGAAAAAAAAACCGTTGAAACATTTACCTCAACTTTATTATTTTGTAATTTTTAGTCGTCCCACATACTTCAATCTGACATGTTTGTTGTGTCTAATGAACAGTGGTTTACGTGATGTATGTGAATGTAGTTCGCATTCACTGGGAAAAAATGGTCGACAAAACAACAAAACCCACTTAAATAAAGGCCAGACGGGCAAAAACATCAAGTTCTTTACAAAAAAAAAAAAAAAAACAAAAGACACTTGTGTACATATTTGTTCTCGAATTCAAGTCAGTTGTTTGTATGTATATACAACGTAGGTACGTGTTGTGAAGATGAAAATCATTTATCGAATTTCCCAACACAAATACGACTTGTTACATTTCGTTTTTTGCTTTTCAAAGGAACGCACTTTTCAATTCACTCACGCTCAGTATTTCATGCAAAAAAAAATTCATGTAAAAGTAACGTGACGTGTTTACTGCTGAGAAATAACAAAACCACGTCGGCTGTAATTGCCCTTGTATTTTTTTATTCGTACTATACATTTATGACTGATATTTTTTAACTTAATATATAGAAAAATCGTATTTGTGGCCATACGTTTTGAATTATTTTACATTACTTTCAATTGTAAAATGTTGAATTTAATTATATAGATTATTAAATAACAATTCTTAACTCATGGAATATATAACAGTCACGTAAAAAATATTATATTTATATATGGTGTAGTCCATGCCAACTGGACATGGCCAAAAAAACATTATCGCTCAAATTTCGGGAAAAGTCGTCTATTGTGCCCGAATTAAAAAATTTTTTAGCCCATGGGACTCCGTTCCCGAGTTAGAATTTTTTAATATTGTAACAAACGCGAATTTGTAAAATCTTGATATCTATATGTGTCCACAGGTTCTTTGCGGAAATTTCCCTTCTTTCCAATGAAAATATCTAAAAAAAGAATTGGTCCATTTTAGGCCATTTTTTTGGACTTTTAATTTTTAAGATTTAAGTCCAAAAAAATGGTCTAAAATGGACCAATTCTTTTTTAAGATATTTTCATTGGAAAGAACGAGAAATTTCCGCAAAGAACCTGTATGGAAATATCGATTCGTTGTACTTGACCAGAGTTATGAATTATAGAAATAATCAAGATTTTTAAAAATTCGCGTTTGCTCCAATATTAAAAAAATCATAACTCGGGAAAGGAGTGCTCAAATGGGCTAAAACATTTTTTTGAGGTTCGGGCATACATAGACGAACATATTCTCGAAGTTTGAGCGATATTTTTTTTTGGCCATGTCCAGTTGGCATGGACTACACCATATACATATATAAAATAATTGAAATGGAAATACCTATTATGAATCGTTATGAAAATAATGAAACATTATAATTGAAATTTATGTACAAAAAACTACACTATTTGTTTCCGAATGGTGTTTGTGAAAAGATCTTTATTTTTGTTAAATGTTTTTTTTTTAATTTTCAAACTTCTATGCTCCTTTTTCTACTAATTTTCTCTTCCATAAAAAAAACATATTTAATAACTTTTACTACCGATTTTTCCTGCACTTTTGTGCACCAACCAATATCTCCTAAAGTATATAAATTTTGAAAACCATTTCTCTTTGTAATAACAATAAACAAACACAAAGAATCCTCCCGTATGCTAGTCAAAATTATTTCTGAATACTGAATAATTTTACAACAATCTGGCATCAGTGCTCCAGTGCTCCCTAAAACTTAAACACGTGTTTGATAACGTGCATCGGTTTTTATTTTGTTTGAAGAATACCATACCTTAGTGCGAGACATTTCTAGGTAGTAATAATTCAAATTGTTGTCTGTGATATATATAGGTATATGTATATAAATATTAAATAAATAGTATACCATGAACTGAAGAACATTACTATAATTCTCGAAGCAAATTAAAATTTTGTTTGATTAAACACGCACATGTTTTATTTAGGCACATTTTAGTATCAGCTAAATACATTTTTTATAAACTATGCAAATTCGTATAATAATGTTGGTTAAGGGTAATAAAATAAAGTGGAAATTACCCTTTAAAATGTTCAAGGGTCGTTCGCGACGTATTTGAATTGATTTTTTTATAAATCGTTTCAGAAATACTTCTAGCGAAAGGAAAAGGTAAATTTTTTTATAAACATAAACTACTATTCTATAAAATCTAAGGAGATTTTTGAATACGATTTCTGGGTTGAAAAAATAACCATAAAGCCACCTCATATTGTCAGATTGAACAAAGATCTGAAGGCGTTTGACAGTGTCCAGTAAAGACAGATTCTATAGAATCTGTAACGGCCTTGTAATTTTTCAATGCAAGATAAAAGTTTGAAACTTAAAAAAGGCACAGACCACTATTAAAGCCAATGTGAGGTTAAGTTAAATTCAAGCCATCAACAAATGTCAAGTAATACAACCTGGCAACTTTGGATCTGCTGCCAACTGCGTAACGATGAATTACAAGCGCGAAATTTAAATTTCAATAAAACATCCCATTACAGTTTTTATTTTAATATAATTGAGTGGTGGTATTATTGCACACATTTAATAACGTCATTGGCTTTTATTTTGTAATATTTCTGTAATTTTATAGAATGTTAACAACTTGAGGGAATTTAAGGTATCAACTTATCTTCTGTGAAGTAAATTCGACGTATTTTAGCAGATACTTTACAGGTCCGTTCCTTTCTACCCTATAAAGTTTATTTTCGTCTCCTGCCAATACTGATTATATCTCTATTATAAGGTACATAATTGTGACCGATACTTTTCCTAGTCTCTTTAAGTCCCGGGTAGATGGTGGCGATACGTTTTTATTGGGGTTTCGCGTGCCCAGGACCTCGTGTAGATGTAGTGTCCGAGATACCGTATACAATATTGTCGTATTGTGTTTTTGTTATTGATGAATCCGACGAGGGCATTTCCGAAATTGCGTCCATTCCGTATTGTTACGGCGCTTTTTTCTATTATCCCCCAAAAGTTTATCGAACAGGTAGGGGTCGACGAAAATTTAGGGAAATATGGTTAATGTAATGGACGCTATTACGGTGTAATTTCTGTCAGGAAACAGGCGGAAATGATTGCGCTAACCATACATTTTTGTTAACACGGGTCCAATAGAGTGGCCAACTAAATCTCCAGATCTTGTACCAATTGAATAATTTTTGTGAGGGTACACAAAAAATGCATGAAAATCGACTTGGGATTTTAACGTGTACCATTTGAACACAAATCGGAGCAGTAAGTTTCAAGTTTATGCTATGAATGAATGAGTTGAGGCAGCGACGGCTGTAGCAAACGATAAAGCATAGCCGAATGCCAAAGGGCATTCCTATAAATACCTAATATTGATTGTATCGGGGTCGTTTCGCCAACTTTTACAACCCCGACGGAAATTTAATATAATTTTTTTCTCCCCCGGGTAAAAACTTTAAATTCGTCTGAATTATTCATCTTTAATTACGTAAAACCCACGTAACGTTTGTGGTTGCGCGAAAATTGCTGTGTGCCCAAGAGCGATCTTATTAGGATCGGTATCGTACATAATAATAACTAAAGCTCGTAGGTTAATAATATATTCCAGGACCGGTCTTAACGCGACTGGGATACTGTTATATGTGTCACAATAATAAAGTACATCGTCGACTCCCTTATATCTGTACGTAGTCCAATCGTAGTTCAATCCAATAACGCCATTATATTCCCTAATATAACCTGTCTGCCATGTGGTGCCTTACTCTAATTACACAGCCCCACAAAAAAATTTTTTTGGAACTGCTATCGAGACAAAATCATCAAAAATATCAGTTAAACTGTAAAATGTTTAAGAAATGCTCATTAAACATCGTAAGCTAAAAAAAATGTATCTGATGTATCCACCAGCGCAGTTTAATAATACTAACGATAACATAGCCCCACAAAAAAAATTTTTTGGAACTACTATCGAGACAACTGTATCCGTATGTAATTTTCGACGCTGAATCCGAATCCGAAGTCAAAAAAAAAATCGTACACCCCACTATCAACTCCTAGCGCCCAAAAATACTCCCTAAACAAGGTAAACATGACTTAACGCTTTACGAATAGTCTTAAATCTCGATAATTCTAATTAAATATAAACATTCAAGTGTATAACGCAGGAAAACAGAGTTAACACTACTTTCCAAAATTACTCCCGTGAGTGGGTGAAAACTACCCCTCATACAAAAGGAAACTGAAAAAAATGCAGTAATTGCAAAAAAAGCTTACGATGCCCAGTTTTTTTTTTTGAAAAAGTGAGTAACTTCATTAGTTCCGATGCGATGCACAAAATCTACCCCCATAGAGTGGCGGAAACCATCCCTATATTTAAATTACAAGTAAAATCGGGAAAAAAAATTGTCATCGTGATTTCTATTTTAATCGATGCTAAAATTGGCTAAAGATATGCAGCACTGCAGTTTCTGGGTGAAGGAGTGACATCCCCATGAGTGGGTGAAAATTACTCCTCACATAACAAGAAATTCAAAAAATAGTTGCAGTACCTAAGTTTAGAAAAGCTCAGCAGTACCTTTTAGAAAAATGAGTAATCAATAAGATCCATCAGCATGACCAGCTATCATCCAATCATAACAAAAAAAAAACTTAACAATATAACAGAGAATAAAGGTAATAACAGAAACAATAAAAGGCCCAAACGCCCCAATAAAGAGCCCAACTTGACGTATATTTATCCCCAGACAGGCTGGTAAAAAAACTGTATAATCAGAAAATTATATAGATGTTTTTTCTGAAATTCTAGACGATTTTTTGCCATAAAATAAGTAATAGTATTTTCATAGAATTATTTTTAGGAGTCACCTAACCAACTGTAATTTAAATTTAGGGGTGGTTTCCGCCACTCTGTGGGGGTAGTTTTTGAGCATCGCATCGAGACTAATGCAGTTACATATTGTTTCTGAAATAACTGGGCATCGTAAGCTTTTTTTTTGCAATCACTGCAGTTTTTTTTTAATATTCTGTTGTGTGAGGGGTAGTTTTCACCCACTCATGGGGGTGATTTTCAATGGAGAGTAGTGTTAACTCTGTATTTATGTGTTATATACTTGAATTTTTATATTTAATTAGAATTATTGAGATGTAAGACTATGCATGAAGCGTTGTTTTTTTACCCTGTTTAGGGAGTGTTTTTTAGAGATAGGGGGTTGATTTTGGGGGTGTACGATTTTTTGACTTCGGATTCGGATTCAGCGTCGAAAATTACATACGGATACAGTTGTAATTCGGATAGTAGTTCCGATTTTTTTTTTTTGTGGGGCTATGGTATCGTTAGTATTATTAAACTGCGCTGGTGGATACATCAGATACATTTTTTTTAGCTTACGATGTTTAACGAGCATTTCTTAAACATTATACAGTTTAACTGACACTCAATTTGTCTTGTAGAATTAAAAAAAGACTAATATCTATTTTCGGCACGGCTAAGTTTGACTTAACTTTTTTTTTATTCCGGATCGGCTCGATATAACCGCGATACCAGCCACCGTACACCCACAGCGGTTCCGATTCATCGTTGCCCGGCATTTATCCGGGGTAAATACCGCCCCGGTGTTTACCAATGGAAAATACTCGAAGTGGACAACATAATAGGCAATAATTATACGCTACAATGCCACAATACGCCGGAGATATTCGCAATTACGCTTACGCGCATTTGTGTATCAAGTACGGATAATGGAGCGCGGTAATGGTTACACGTTTACGGGGAGAGGGGGGATGCCCCCCGCCTAGCTGGTTTGGGGACAGCAAACTCAAGACGAAACTGAAAAATCGACCATTTTGAAAAAGTGGCGGATGCGCCGGTGTTGCCGACTCGTCCCAGTTTTTCGTCTGTGCAGTCCGAAAAATGGACAATAAATAAATAAAGCACCAACGAATACCCTACACGCGGATGTAGGTGTAATGTACGCTATAATGTTTGTATGTATGGGAAACTTTTTTATTACTGAGATTTCGTAAAAAAGTCTGTGGGTAATTGATTATGTACGTCCGAGTACTGAATAATGAATTTTAACGTAATGTCACGTGATCAGAAGTACGGCGCGACGGGAAAAAATACACGAAACAACATACAGTAAGGTTAGTTGTTGAGGTTAAGTGTTAGTGAGGTTAAGGTGTTGAAGTTAAATAAATGTGTTAAAAAAAGCTTAGAATTGCATATTTGGCTAAAATATGTTAATCAATGCCAATTGATTTGTGTTTAGTTGTTTCATTAATGAAAACAATCCAGGTTGTATTCTAAATCTTAGTAAATTACAATGACACATTTCTCAATTATTTCATAGACATCCTTTTTATCACTTAATTAAGCGTTTTCGATAAAAGAGTATTTTATTTACCTTAGTTCACGATTTATTTGTCACGTTTTCCTCAGCACCCTTACCTGAAAAGAACAAAACGTTAATAGAGCATTATCAAAACAAATATACAGTGTTTTCCAAAAAGTACGCATCATATGGGAAAGTTTTGTGTCTTTAAATTTAGGCGAAAACTGATTTTAGAAAAATGTTAGTTAAAAAAACATCTGAGGCAGACAGTCCAGGCCATCTCCGTATTTGTCTAATTTGAGATTAAGAATTAAGAATTATAGAAATTCCACAATTTGCTTTTTTGATTTTTTTATTTTTGTTTCAACTAGAATTTTTTCGTCTAGGAAAAATTTTTCAAAAATGACAAGAAAAATGAGATAGATACCTTGAATTATTCACGTTTTTTTGAAAACATCGCGAATTTAGTTTTTTTAGTCGTAGTTTAGTTTCTTTTCACACAATCGACATATCACTAAGGTCCGGAAATGTGTGCCGCAACGCAGGGCTCGGCACTATAAAACTCATATGATAATGAAAGTATAAACAGTATTTTTTTAACGCCTTATAAATTATATACGCGTGTATTTCTTGCCCGTGCATTCGTATGCCACTGACCATCCTCGACAACACGCCGGGACTCGCGTATGCGCAGTAGTACGCGGTCCCGTTGCGGGAGAGCAAGATAGTTAAACGCAGTTTAACACGCGTTTTAGCAAACATTTTGAACTCTAGTAATATTCAAGTAAATAAATAATATTTTATTTTATGAAATTCGAAATTTTCTGAAAATTCATGAATAATACCGTTTCTTTGTCCAAGGAATCTATAAATGATTTGTTGAATTTAATATCTGACCTGTCAGTCCCTCTTCTGGCATTCCCCACGTCCCTTAATATCACTGTTTTATGAGTTATGGTATTATTCCAAGATAATTAAGTGATCTGCATCGTTTTTTATTCTGTACAAAGTGTAGTTATATCTTTCTGTGTAATCACTGGGGTTCGGAAAGTTTGCTCTCACGCATGGTAAACTGCACTTAACTATCCTGCGTTTTTCCAATGGGCCCGGCGTACTACGCGAGTCCCGGCGCGTTGGCAGGATCGGTTTGTGGCGTGGGTATGCACGGGCAAGATACACGCGTATATAATTTACAAGGCGCTTAAAAAATACGGTTTATACTTTAATTATCACAGAGTTTTATAGAGCCGACCCTACATTATGGCACACATTTCCGGATCATAGTAATCACAGCTGATAGGCGTAATTGATATGTAATCATGGCATATTGTAGAGGAACGATTGCCCGATGATTTTTGCCATATTTACCGACATACGGAATACTTTTAGGCGGGAGATTAACAGTCGAAGTTCGAGTAACACAATCCGCCGAGACGAAGACAAATAAGTCGAGTGAAAATAAGCTCCGCGGATTCCTTTCGCGAACAACGCGAAACGCCGTTGTGTTCGAGCGGTCGCTGGTCGAATTTTTTTCTTTGAACGCCTAAGAGGATGAAAGAGGGAGGATCTCCGGGCAGAAACGTCGGATTAAACACTTAAACAAAACGCGCCTAACCAACCGGAATAAGTACGCGGTGCGGCGGCGGCGGCGGCGACGCGATTTTTTTTATCCGCCGCCTCCTTTCCGCCCCCGCGCGCCCTTTGTTCTCCTTCCTCCTTTCGTGTTCGGTCGACGGACCGCTTTTGTCTCTGCGCCTGACTTTTTCCTCTTGTTCTCCGATCAGCGGAGGCTCGCGTAATCGCGCTGCTTTTAAGAAGAACAAGAAAGGTATTTAAATATGTTTTGCGGAGGCGTATTTTCTTTTGCGGCGATTTAAACGGGGACAATAGGCATCCCGGTCGAGGTACAGTAACGGCATCTGTGAATGCTGCGGTGTATTGTCAACGCTTTTACCAAATACACCTTGATGACGCACGTAGGAACGGATTTATTGAAAATCCAAGTTAAATTGTCTCTGTCTGTCTCGCGCACTCACACTACCACTTACACGAGCTTTATGTTTGTCGGTAGCAACATGCTGTAATACATCTGCGTTTACGTGCCACATCAGTACGCACGGTAAAACGAAGTTCACCGCCATTAAAGGTCACTTTTGCAAAATTGTTTATCCAACGCTCCACCGCAACATGCGACGGACGCTGTCCCCACATTTTTACAAACTTATTGGGCGTTTCGTGCACACGAATGATGCATCGACCAGCTCAGGTTAACTAATACTAACAATAAGTGTAAATTATGTTCACGTTCGCGACTCACTTTTTGGCGCGTGCCGTAACTTGGTTAGGGTGGGGCGCACCACACGGCACATGGGTTATATTCCGGAGTATAATGGCGTTGTTTGATTGAACTACGATTGTACTATGTACATATAATAAGGAGGTAGTGATGTACTTTATTAATGTGACACATATAACAGTATTCTAGTCGCGTTAAGACCGGTCATGGAATCTATTATTAACCTGCGGGCTCTAGTCATTATCAATTCTGAGAATTTTTGTACTACAATCTTTTTAAATTTTCTGATTTAACTCATATTAAAAGGAAATTTTCAGAGTATATATTTGACTAACTGAGCCATTTTATTTCATAGATATGAAACAGTCCTAGTTCTTTCACAGACGTTACAAAATACATTATCACCAATTACGTATCACATACCAATTATAAACACAGTTGCAGATTGATAACATATGTGTTATTTGGAAAAAAAATTTGGGGTTGACAATTTAGTTCATGTTGCACTTCGATATTACGCTTCGCGGCATTTAACTCCGCCGAGACTGTACAGTATTCCAGCGAACAGTACTCCGCTTGTCTGTCGCGGAATAAATATTGTATTTTGACGCGGCACCAGCCGAGAAGTGTTCCTGCTCTCTCTGAAGGTCTGACACAGCGTTTTATTTGACTCGCTATTGCAGGCGATAGAAAGATGGTTAAATGCTAATTCGTCTTTAGAAAAGACCTGGGAAGACATGTGACATTCTCTAAGACGCACTCAGTTTTTTGGAATTGTTTCGAAAACGATTGCAGATAAATCGAATTTGAAAAAAATGTTGAGGTAATAAAATCCTCTAAAACTTTCCCCATGTAACTATCTTTCTCCATGTTTAAGTAGTTTTTCCGGGTTGTGCCGTTGTACGATATTGAACAACGATGAAAATACTTCACTCCAACAAGGGTACAGACCTAAACTTATCATAAAATGTGTTTGTCAGTTGAAATATACTTACTACAAAAGGTATACTGGACAAACAGGAAGGAGCATTCAGTGTCGGATCAAGGAACATCAATGCCACACCAACGACTCGGAGATGTAGACAAATCGGCAGTAGCGGAACATGTCCACATCACTGAGACGTCACTGAGATATCAGTGAATGCAACATTACACTACGCTGATCCAAATATCAAAGCAAGATCATATGATATCTAACCAATGAAGGCAAAATTAAGACATCATCCAGCCATGGAAGGCAAAATCAGAAGATGATGATCCGGCTGGTAAAGGCAAGATTGAGAAGCGTCCAACCAGTGAAGGCAAGATTGACACATCCGGGCAGTAAAGGCATCACAAATTGTTGATACGGATATCAACGCAAGATCTACAAGGATCCAGCCAAAAGTGGACGATGCGTCTAGTGGAGGCCATGGGGAACCATCGAATCGATTATGAGAAGGTGAGAGTGCTGGACCCAAAGTTACTGTCCAAGAATAAATTAGAGAGTCGCTGGAAATCATCAAGAATAATAACAACTTCAATAAGGAAGATGGATGCCGCCTTAGTAACACATGGAGACTGGTTTTATTATGGACTGGTGAAAATCATGGTCAATAGAGCAAGGCGGATGAGCAGCAAAGCGAAACAGAACGAAGGTATTTAACAAGGAGGACAACAGTCTTTGAAAAACTTCTGAAGAAGCTGACATGATCGGACAAGTTAGATGACCGCGGCAGAACCCGGAAAAACTACTGCAACATTAGACAACAGCAATGAAATGCAGCCTGCATTCTACCACGTCCAACAATAACCAAGATACATAGCCTGCTTGGGATAGACTGTATAGGTAGTAAGGTAACGTTGAACTCTATCTCGTATTCTTAAAAAAAACAAACGCTGCATATGTGGGAATACTTAAAACTTAATGTTCTCTTCTGCCCTTTGTCCGGCTAACAACAACTGCATTCGCGTTAACGCTCTTCGAACTCGCAAAGGCATCGACGGAAAAAAAACGAACAGGAAAACCCCTAAAATAATATCGAAATTCAGCGCTCGCAACGTGCCCGAACGCCAGCGGGTTTCAAAAGAGCCCGTACGTATAAACCCATTATTATTCAGAGTTTATTTTCAATGGAACTGGGAAATTTTAACGTTCACGCTCCGTCAGACAGTTCTATTGTTCCGTCCGGATACGGTAAACATATTCTAGCCATTTGCCGGGTGCATTAACTTCGGCAACTTCGGGCCATACACGTTCCGCCATTCCGAGCCCCGGTGACGTTAACGTACCCGTACATATACGTAAAAATGTATACACATCGACTACTTCGTTTTGGAACTTTTAATACCCGCAGATTTTAGATACCTACAATTATAGTTCTGCAAGTATCAATTGCTGAAATGACAGGAGCTGAATCATATCGACTTTTTTGATGCTTAGAACGAGTCTAGTCACAATCAAAGTCGGAATCAAATCTTGCCTCCACTAGACGGACCATCCTCTTCTGAACTTGCCTTCCATGGCTGGATGATGCATCAATCTTGCCTTCATCAGCCGGATGAAGTGTCAATCTTGCCTTCACTGGCTGGATCATAATATAAACTTGCTTTGGTATCCGGATCAGCGTAGTGTGTTGTTGCCTTCATTGACTGGAAGGTTCAAATTTTGCATTCCCTAGCTGGATCATCATCCTCCGATCTTACCTTCATTAGTTTGACGCTTTTCAATCTTGTCTTCACTAGACGAATCAACATATTCTGATCTTGCCTTCCATGGCTAGATGATGTATCAATGTTGCCTGCACTGCCTGGATGATGTCTTAGTCTTGGATTCCCTAGCTGGATCATCATTATCCGATCTTGCCTTCTCTGGTTGGATGCTTCTCAGTCTCACCTTCACTCGACGAATCATCATCTTCTGATCTCGCCTTCCATGGATAGATGATGTCTCAATCTTGCATTCATTGCTTGGATGCTGTCTCAGTCTTGGATTCTCTAGCTGTATCGTCATCCTCCGATCTTATCTTCACTAGTTGGACGCTCCTGAATCTTGCCTTCACTAGCTGAATCATCATCTACTAATCTTGTTCTTCCATGGTCGGATCATACATTGACCCTGTTTTAATTTTTATGAATTGACATTTAAATTTTAGGATCAATGTGATAACAAAATTGCGATTTTGTTTATTTTAGGTGACCAAACAATTTTCCATATTTACTGGCAGATGAGAGTTTGGTACTAACTTTATTCAAAGTGAAGAATATCTTGCTTTCGCTAGCTGGGTGATGTGAATCTTGCTTTCTCTTTGGTTTGACGATTCCTCTATCTTGCCTTTCTGTGAATTCTTCACTAGTTGAATCATCGTTTTCTGATCTTGCCTTTCATGACTGGACGTGCTTTGGCATTGTCCTATCGGATTCACCGTTTTGAATTACGAATTGGCATTTGCATCTTACGATAAGTGATCACAAGATGGCTATTTTGGCTATCTTTGCCAGCATACGAAAATGCGAGCTTGGTTTTATTCAAAATCTTGCCTTCACTGGCTGGACCATCGTCTGATCTTGCTTCGATCAGCAGAATGCCTTCAATGGTTGGATGTTTCGGCATTGTTTTAAATTTAAAAAATGAGACGTTCAAACACGTTTCGTAATTTGTAGTTACATCGTTGTTGTTTGATATTGGCGCCTTTTGATCTGGCAACGTAGTAATATTTCTTTACATTATCGAGGACGCTGTTCCGCGTCTTTATTTACTGGGAAAACAAGCCCCTGCGTGTTTACGGCAACTAAAAATACCTATCTTAAACAAAACGTTTCGAGACATAGGCGGTCATCGCGGCTGAAAAATTGCGTAGGAATAAAATAAACGTTTTTTTTTTTTTTGGAAGTCAAACGAATCATAAGTTATCTCTAATGAACGTCGTCACGCACTGCAAATAACGTTTCCATCCATTGTGTATACATATATTTCGGTAAATTTTTATATCTAGCGGTATCCTAAACGAAACAATATTCAACACAGGTATAGGACGTTTAATTCATTTGTCTTTTTTTTTTCGCTGGCAGATTAACGAAACTGATATTTCGGTGATTAGTTTTACCGTTGTAATTTTTTATTTTTTTCCCTTTTTGTTCGACAAAGCTTTTTTCCGTATATCTGACAGACATGTAATTCGAATAACGTTATGTATGGAGTTCCAACTTGTCGGTAAAATCGCCGGTCCCAAATCTATACACACACACACACACACACACACAAACAAAAATATTGCGATCAATTTTTAACGCAGTTCTGTTAATAAATCCGTTGAAATATCAACTCGCGATTGTTTTGTGCTAAACATTTTACATTTCATTTGGAATTAACTCGTTGTATTGTAATTCGAATCGCGATTTTCAATTTACTATACCGCGCGTCGCTGATACGCCATAAACGGCCACGGAATGAACTTCGGCTTGAAAAACGCACCGATAACATTTCACGAATCAATGGACAAGCGTTGAACTATACCGGGTTCGCCCATGTTGACTTAGATATAGAAAATATTACCACCTAATGTATAGAAACAAAGGGATACCTTTGTACGATCCCTGTATAATGAGACCCGTAGAAAAGTGAGGTTCGTCCATATTTTGACGCTTACTTACAGGGTTTACGAGGTGTGTAAATTAGGTAATGAGATTGACACGTTCAGTACAAGTTTGAACTTGTTACAGTCATTTGTGTGTTCTTTGTGTCGTTGTTTTCGTATACCGTTTTTTTTCTAGTGCGTTTTAAAAATAAGTGACATTAATTTTGAGCAACGGTGTGCTGCAACGCCTACGGAGATAGTGTTTTTTTCAAGAGCCCAGGTTTTTCGGTGGTTTAAGGCATTCTCAGAAGGAAGAGAGTCGATTTAAGATGAACCACTCAGCGGAAGGCCTTCATCTTCAAGAACCGATGAAAATGTCGATAGAATTCGGGATCTTGTGCGTTCAGATCGTTGGTTGACGACAAGAAGGATCTGGGAAGAGTTTAATTTGAATCACACCACTGTTCATTAGATTTTGACTAACGATTTGGGGATGAGAAAAGTCTGCGCAAAAATGGTTCCAAAAAAACCTTTCGCAGGAACAAACGGACATCAGGAGAGAAAGGTGTCTTGACTTTTTGGAATCAATGGAAAATGATCCCCATTTTATGAAACGTGTCATTAATGGTGATGAGATTTGGGTGTTTGAGTACGACACGGAAACCAAGCGCCAAAGCATGGAATGACACACTTCAAGCTCTCCAAGGCTCAAAAAAGCAAGAATGAGCAAGTCGAAGATTAAAAGCAAGCTGATTTGCTTTTTTAATACCCAGGGAATTGCCTTCAGAGTTTGTGCTTCAAGGCCAAATAGTAAATCAACACTTTTACAGAGAGACTCTTGAAAAACTTCGAAAAAGGGTCACGCGTGTGAGACCAAACATCAAGAACAACTGGATGTCATTTCAGTAAACGAGTTTTTAACCAGTAAAAACACTTCTGTGGCTCCTCAGCCTCCTTATTGGCCTGATTTGAGTCCTTGTGACTTTTTTCTCTCCCCTTTTTTTTGCTTGATTGAAAAACCACCTCAAGGGACGTCATTTTGGGACCATAAAAAACATTCATACGGCTGTAACCGACCAGCTGAAGGCTATTCCAGTATATGAATTCCAGCACTCCTATGCGGAATGGAAGAACCGTCTCCAGCGCTGTGTGGCTTCCTAAGGAAGTTATTTTGAAGGAGACGGTACTGAATTATAATTCTATTCGAATAAAAAAAATTACTTAATTACTATTAAGGTTATTAAAATCAACATTTGAATGTCGAAAAGTCACGGTGTGAAACAAACATTACTTTTTGTTGTTGTCTGCCTGTATGTTTTTTTACTAAGCCTCGATTCGTTTGATTGTTAAGTCCATGAAATTATCACTGGTTGAACTGAAAAAACTTAAATTGTGTTAAACTATTGTATAACTTGCAGAAAAAAAGCATTGAAGGTTATCTGAGCCATCAAACTTATTTAAATTTTTGGGTGAACCGAGCAGTCGACCTTCACCTTCGTTATAATAAAAAAAAATGTTAAAGGAAACTGCAGTACGTGCCATAACCTAAAAATTTTCAGCTTAGTCAAATCAAGATTAAACGTCGCGTAAATATGACCGCGCGAAAAATATTCCCTTCTTCCATCAAGCCGGCCGTGCCGACGTGTTTTATTGAGGGCGAACGAGAAACGAGTAGCGCTCAGATTAGGGGTAGTGCATCTTTAACCCCTTGACTGCCACGGTAATTTCTTGAAATGTGGTCTGACTGCCGAACTTAGAGATTTTGACAACTTTAACTAGACATATCATTTCTGACGTGTTTTGGCCCGCTGAACATCGTGGCGTTCTGAATTTGGCATAGATCTTTTTTTGTTTTAGATTCTTGGGAGGAAATTGCCCCAAATAGGCTCGATTTAGACGTTTTGCTTCTTTTACCAGACATGCCATTTCCAAAGTATTTTGACCCACTGGTCATCATGGTGTTGTCTGAATTTATGATGCAATCCTGAGTGCCTTTAGGAGCATCTGGCTCAAATTTTGACACACATAATGTTCAGCGGGTCAAAATACTTCGGGAAATTATACAGTTTATCAAAATAATACTGTTTAAACGGTGCACATATCTTGAATGTATGAGGACAAAGATTTTTTACAAAAGTTGAAAAAAATGGACATTTCCTCCGAGCTGTAGTAGTTTTTGGGTGCAATATAGAACACAATGAATCCCAGGATCATGTTCAGCATACCCAAAAATACAGGAAAACACAACACTATCAGGCGTTAGTACAACATTTATTTATAGGACAAAAATTTGTGACTTTCCGGCAGTTTCCGGCAAAGTCGAAAAAAAAAAAACAAAGATTTTTATTCTCGGCAGTCAAGGGGTTAAACGGGGCATCGCATTGTCCCAGAGGTAAGGGTGGATTGCTTGTCATTTCCTGACCTTTCTGCGACTAATTTCAAGGTGCTAAGGAGTCTCCCAAGTTCCTTAAGTTTTTTCAAGATGGTGGGAATTCTGTTAATTGCACATTTGTGTTCAAAAAGTTACCATCGATTCGGAAGAAGTAATCATCCCTACCACTCGAATATTTTTTATATAATACATTTTTTAAAGCAAAGTTTGCCATATGAACACTTTCAAAGGAAAAAGTAAATGTTTGCTTAATTTTAGGACTAAGCATGGCTTGAATAAGCGAAGCGTCACCACTTCCGAACTCGCGCGTTTTGTACCCAGCATAAAAAAGCGATTCTAAGACTGTTCCCGACCGAAGTCGCGGTCATTAATCAAAAATATATCCGTTTTTTACCCCCGCCCGCTTGTCTCTGCACCCTCCGGCGCGAAATAAAAGGCATTTTGCTCGGGGTTAATTTCAACTTGATCGCCTACAATGCCCGGCGGTTTTCTTAGGCTACGACGCAATCCGCGCGGGAAGAAAGGCCGCCTTGATTTTTTATCAGACGCCGCCGCGAGGACAAAAGATGATGTACGAGGATTTTCGCGAGGAGGCATTTGCTGTCGGAGTCAATCAGATGTGGCTTCTCCCTTATGAGCCTCTCTAACGATGTCCTTAGAGCTGCTGAACTACGTCGCACCAATTGACAAGAAGTAAGGGGAAAAGTTGTTTACGAGATGACTGAACAAAGAAGTGAAACGATCAATAGCATATACAGTACCATTCACGGTACTAGGGACATTACAGAATCAAGTGGGATAAGTGAACTTCTCTCTCGAATGGACGCGAACCAAATATGAGAAGAGGGGTGAACTAATCGCAAGCGAGGCGGTGGGGACATGCTCAGAGCGCCCTCCAGCGGTAATATAGACTCAAAAAACAGGGCCGTAGTCAGGGGGTGTTTAGAATGTTCAAACACCTCCCGAAATGAAAAGCAAAAATTAGGGTGGTCACCTCATACATATTCCACTGAATGTTTTATGTTGTCAGTTTTGGTTATTTTATTCCAATTACTGAAATTCATTTCTACAAGCAAAACTACTTAGTATTGTCAATCAATTCTACATCAACCTTTCTAAGAATTAGTTTCAAAATAAAGCCGTTACACAAAAAAAAGAAAGAAAACAGAGGCGCAACGGTGTGCTATCAGGTTTTGCTTCACACTTGGACACAGCGCAACGGATACTTTTGTAAAACGTCAACACGCCTACAACGTCTGTCTGTCAACAACGGTTTGACAGGAGGTGCCATTAATTTCTTTATTTTATATAGAACACCCTATATATTATTTTATTTTCGGATTCTACGGAGAATTCTAAGCAACTTTCATGTATAATGTCCTATACCTAAGTTTGACAGTTTTCGAGTGTATTAATCGGGAATTTCACAACTTGTGTACGGAATTCCTGAGCCACCACAACAGATTTTAACAAGATAACTTTCAAAGAAGCCGAATGTGACGTTGGCTAGGATCTAAAAGCATTAGAGATAGGAGGATAGAGGCAAACACCGCACCTTTTGCGAGACTACATTTTAAAGTTTACGATGGCGCGGTACCGGCCATATTTAAATTTTAATATCAATTACGTAAATAGAAAGTTTTTAAAGCTTCCTATGTATGTTATATGTATATTCTATAAAATATACATTTTCTTGTGTATAATTTAAGAAATACGTTTAATTTATTATATTTGACAGTTAATTTGGCAGCTATCAACAATAAAAAAGAAATCGGATTTGATCAATCATCAAATCCGAAATCATTTGACAAATCATTTGGCTGTCTGTAAAATGAAATTTTAAAATTAAAAAGTCAAAAATACTTATGCATTTGAGACCTTGACACTGTTTTTTCATTGGAAAAACCCATATTTTCCATAAAAAATACCTTTGTATATTAAAATAATTAAATATTTGGAATGAAAATAAAAAAATCCGGCTAGAGGAATTTAGGGAAAAATTCATAACGAACATTTAGAAAGAAGAAAACATCTTAAAATCCTTATTTTTACTATCTATAGAGCGATTTGGGTAAAACAGTAGAGTTTTGTTCCACTGTGCGGAGCGCGTCAGTGTTTTTTTGCATCTGCGTCGACTAATTTCGACATGTTTTTTAAATTCTCCGTCGGAATACGTAACGAGTGTTTTCATCCCGGTTGTTAACTGGTGTATCGCGTATTAATATCCGAAATGTCGACGGGGCGTTCGTTAAACCGATCGCCGTTCCATCACCGTCGATCCGTAATTATATCTAAAATTAATGGGGGCGGTAAAATTTCGGATTAAACGTGAAACCTGAGTATCGGTTTTTGTGTTGCACGAAAAATCATATAAGCTAAAAAATAGTTATGGCTACTAGCCAGGTTCTAGCATAGGCATGAAAATGGATATCGAATTTAATTTCAGCATAAAAACAATTCACTGTCACTTCTGGTTTACAGAAGGTGCCATTAACTTCTTTATTTTATATAGAACACCCTATATATTATTTTATTTTCGGATTCTACGGAGAATTCTAAGCAACTTTCAAAGAAGCCGAGTGTGACGTTGGCTCGGATCTAAAAGCATTAGAGAGAGGAGGATAGAGGCAAACACCGCACCTTTTGCGAGACCACATTTTAAAGTTTACGATGGCGCGGCACTGGCCTTTCTGGCGACACCATTAATAGTCGCAAACTGACCGGCTATTGTTCCGGCGATTTCCGGAAACCCCCCCGCCCGGACGCTGCTAATTTAAAAGTCGAAAAGTCTCCCCGCTTTTCCAATTAGCGCCGGCCCCGAAGTCGAGAGCCGCCGTTCCGAAAATAGATCGATAGTTTACGTACGACAATGGAGCTCCTAGCGTGCGGCTGCAACCGTGGAAAGGCGTGCGAGGGGGCGGCGACCCCCAACCCGGGGGCGAATTTCCAAGAGACATTTCCGCAAACAGAGCACTCAATCTAAAAGTCCAAATAGACGACTCCGGCGGCACCCGAAGTTTACAACGGCCAAAGACATGTTGAATGCGATCGCTGGCAAACATAATATCCTATGAGGTGACGAACGGTGTCGCCTTGGTTACTAAACCTTCAACTTCGGTTATTTCCCTTGGACAAATAAGAATTTATGTCGGCGCGTCCGTGAAAGGGTCCATTTCCGACTCGATAATAGAGCGGGTTTTGGAACGGCGCACAGTGGGACAAAACTGTAATGTTTAATGGAGATTTTAAGATATTTTCTTTTTTAAATGTTCGTCATGAATTTCTCCATAGACTCCTCTAGCCGGATTTTTTATTTTCATTCCCAATATTTTATTATTTTAATCTAAAAACATATTTTTGTTGGAAAATATGGGTTTTTCCAATGAAAATCAGTGTCAAGGTTTCAAATGTATACGAATTTTTGATTTCATTTTACAAATAGCCAAATACATTTGTCAAATTATATAGACATCCAAAAAAAGTCATCAAAGTTGGCCGAGAAAACGAGACGTATTTCTATTCTGTCACATCATATGACAGCCATTGTTTATTTTACAAATTCTGACAGTCACTTGTCAAAAGTTTGACATAATCGAAAAGCTTAGACATGACCACTATTTCCATCTCTCTCGTTCATAGTCAGAGTTGATGGATTTTTTGGATGTCTATATTATCCGATTTCTTTTTTCTTGTTGACAGCTGCCAAATTAACTGTCAAATATAACAAAATAAACGTATTTCTTAAGTTATACAAAAAAATGTAATATTAATTATTATTATTATACAAAATTAATAACTAATTATTATACAAAAAAAAGTAATTAATATTAAGAAAAATATTTTAAGCAAATTTAAAATGATTTACAATTTCACTTTACAATTAGTTTCGCAGTTAATAATAGTTTGCAATCAGATATTCTTGGCAACTGTCAATTCTATCGAAAATTAGGTTTATAAAAGTAGTTAGTTCCAATGGTTCACTTATTCACAAATATTTATTTTTTTAATTTTACGCCACTGACATCTGTCAATTTTTCAGTCAACGAATTTTACATTCTATTTTATTTTAATAAATTATATTTTACTATTTTATATTTATTTAAGGGTAGATTTTTTCCACCTGCCATCTAACATAGTTTATTTATTATTACTTTCTTAACAAGTATCCTCTGTATATATGGAAAATGAATATTTTAGCTATTTAAATTTTAAAAAATACTTAATAAATAGTTTTTTCATTGAGTTTACTGAAAATTTGACAACTGCCAATTGTATAAACATTAAATAAATATCAATTACGGAACTAATTTATATTAAATCAAGTTCTATATCCTTTTTGTGTAGAAACTTAGAATATTTTGTACTAGTGAAGGATACACAAGCTTATTCTTGATTTTGACAGATATTTTGATAGCTGTCATGTAACGCAATATATTTGATATTCATTTCTTGCCCAGAGTTCCTTAAATCCTTAGAAAATGAACAATTTAAACACTTTAAGTATTGAAAATAATAAATCAATGGCATATTAAGTAATTTGACAGTTATTTTGACAGCTGTCATATTTAAATTTTAATATAAATTACGTAAATAGAAAGTTTTTAAAGCTTCTTATGTATGTTATGTATATTCTATAAAATATATATTTTCTTGTATATAACTTGAGAAATACGTTTATTTTATTATATTTGACAGTTAATTTGGCAGCTGTCAACAATAAAAAAATAAATCGGATTTGATCAATCATCAAATCCGAAATCATTTGACAAATCATTTGACTGTTTGTAAAATGAAATGTTTGTAAAATTAAAAAGTAAAAAATGCTTATACATTTGAGACCTTGACACTGATTTTCATTGGAAAAACCCATACTTTCCAATAAAAATACCTTTTTATATTAAAATAATTAAATATTTGGAAACATCTTAAAATCCTTATTTTTACTATCTATAGAGCGATTTGGGTAAAACAGTAGAGTTTTGTTCCACTGTGCGGAGCGCGTCAGTGGTTTTTTGCATCTGCGCCGACTAATTTCGACATGCTTTTTTAAATTCTCCGTCGGAATACGTAACGAGTGTTTTCATCCCCGTTGTGAACTAGTGTATTGCGCATTAATATCCGAAATGTCGACGGGGCGTTCGTTAAACTGATCGCCGTTCCATCACCGTCGATCCGTAATTATATCTAAAATTAATGGGGGCGGTAAAATTTCGGATTAAACGTGAAACCCGAGTATCGGTTTTTGGGTTGCACGAAAAATCATATAAGCTAAAAAATAGTTATGGCTACTAGCCAGTTTCTAGCATAGGCATGAAAATGGATATCGATTTCAAATTTTGGTGGTTAATTAGTTAATAGCATAAAAACAATTCACTGTCACTTCCGGTTTGACAGGAGGTGCCATTAACTTCTTTATTTTATATAGAACACCCTATATATTATTTTATTTTCGGATTGTACGGAGAATTCTAAGCAACTTTCATGTATAATGTTGTGTACTTAAATTTGACAATTTTCGAGCGTGTTCATCCGGAATTTCACAACTTGTGCACGGAATTCCTGAGCCACCACAACAGGTTTTAACAAGATGAGGTACGCGGTTAGACGCCGTGTTTTATTACGTGCAACATTTTGAAGCAATAAAAACTGTAGTTTCACAATTTGATTCGAAAGAAGCTGAGTGTGTAAAGAAGAGTCAGAAACAATTTAGAAATGAACAAGTTTGCGCAGAGTTACATCACTCACAAACGATTCACAGTAAATATACAGATATACGGGGGATACAATACAACAGTTCCAAAATGCATTATGACTAATCTTTACATATCCCCTGAAATAAACGAGATTTTCTGGAGAATTATCCCGAATTTCTTCGAACTTCCCACTCCGTGTCAACCAGACTTTTACGCGGTTTGTCCCTGGCTATGGCCACAAGGTATTTTAAATTCGTTGATCACATTTACTTACAATGACACATAAAATGTGTCCTCCGATACGAACGACCCCGATTAATTTATCTAGAAGTCGAATAAAGAGAATTTGACCGGTGTTTCGGACTCATTAGACGCGTATTATGTCCTTCCCAGTGCCATTAAGCTGCATCGACGCCATAGATATACATAAGGACCCCTCGTTGGCCACCTAAGCACTTTGGGAGCGCACCGACATCGATTTTCGTTTCGGTCCGCGTTTTCTACGACCCGGCTAAGTACCTCGAAGGGGCGAGGATATTCGGCCGGCCAGTGTATATAACGGCAATTACGTTAAGTAATACTTGCGGCGTTATAACGGGAGAAATGCACACATCCGGTTTTGTTCGGACCTAATATCTCCTATATTACGATTACAGCGAGACGTGGTCGGCCGTCGTCGCCGGTTATAGCAACGTTGCCGGATGTTTTTGACAGAATCCCTTCGGTAAGCGTTCGGAAAACTTTCATCTTCCCTTATAATATGAAAAAATTGCCCACGTTTAAAAATAATTGAGTAATTAGATATGTGTAAAAAGAGAGGAAGACGACAGACACATGCCAGTTAAGCAGAACGGAACCATCTGGTATCCAGGGAACGAAAGAGCGGACTTTCTCGCAAAGAAAGCTGAGGTTCCACCTATAGGGCCGGAACCCACCTGTGGTTGGTCCTATCGGACATCCAGGAGGGTCATAAAGGACCTATTAAAAGAAAAACATACTCTTTCTGATACAAAAACATTCTCACTGGGCGGAAATCTCCGAGTTGAGACGTTCAAGACAAAAGATCTTATAAAACTTATTAGAAACCAATTGAGATGCACAATCGGTGTGGAGAATGATTACGATTGTAGGATGTGTGGAAAGGGGGAAGAAACCCCACTCCACATATTATGGAATGCCCAATACTGGCTGCTGTTAGGCATTCCAACTTTACAATAGAACTAAAAGAGGTAACGACTCGCCTTAAATTTCTTAAGGAAAAATAGTACTAATGGAATGATTAGCTTGCGGGGGCACAATAAGCATAGGTTTAAGTGCACAGGGTTCGTACCTACCCCATATGTAATAAGTATATAAAATTAAATTCCAAAAATCCTTCATGCCTTCACGGTCTCAAAAATTACCTAAGAACCCGTCATATCGATCGGGGGTCCGTTGTAACGCCAACGTCGCGATTAATGTTACGTAATATTCGGAGATAAGACTGTTTGCACTGACGCGATAACTCTGGCTCAGTAGGTAAATGAATTAGTCAATTTAAACCTTCGTGGTCGAGAGGGGTCAATTTGACCCCCTAAAGGAAGTTTGAGGCTGTATATCTATCTATAAGTCTGCAAGTTGGACATCTCATTTTCATATTTGTATTTTTACCTATATTTACACGTGCATCAACAACGTGAGCTGTGGGAAATTTTTGAAGGAAAACTTCAGAACGTAAAGGGTCTACCGTCCGTGTAAGAGAAAATATTTTTTGTATGTGAGATGTCAGATGTTTTGTATGCCTTTAAAATTCACCAAGGGACAAGAGGTCTCATTTGTGGTTACCAGTTATAAATCATCCTGTATATTCAACAATTATCAGTAGTTAAGCAAGGCGAATACTGGTACAAATAGGCCATTAAAGTAGGAGGTCGAAGACCTTGTAATGGTCCAGAATTCGCCTAGCTCTACTACTGTGAATCTTCTAGTTACTACACACTTTCTAAGGAAGAGCTTTCGTTTGTAGTTATTGGTTTATAGGTTTACATGAAATTTAAATAGTTTTTAGGCTTGTTTGTTGACGGGACGATATGGTAACTCGAAAGTTTGACTCTGAATGTCTCTAAATTTGCACGTTGAATATCTTATTATTTATTGGTACTTATATCTAAAGAAATCTTAATTCTGTATGCTTTTAACGAAGTGTCTTAAATAAAAGCTTTTATGTAAGACCCTTTAAAATTCACCAAAGAACACGAGGTCTCATTTTTGGTTACCACTTATAAATCACGCTGTATATGTATATCCAATAATTGTCATATATAATTAAGCAAAGCGTACACAGATACTTCAAGGCCATCGAAGTAGGAGGTCATGCCCTTGCAGTGGTGCAGAAATCGCCTAGCTCTACTACTGTGAATTAGAGGCTATAAAGCATATAAAATAAAACCCATTTGATTTTCTAAAAATGAATTAAAAACATTAATTCAAAAGGAAATTTAATTTCTGCCAAGTCTGATTGAAATATTTTCCAAAATATGCTCTATCTACACCGCTTGGAGACTAAAATGTAACAGCGCGGCTAAAATGTAATAACAAAGTATTTTTAATAATTTAGCAATTTACTTGCAAATTAACTTTTAACGTTTTACGGCGGAGTTAACGTCAGGAGCTGCCTGTAAATCATTTCTGCAATAAGTAATAAAAACATTTGCGAGTCGTGGCGCAACGCGAAAGGAGTTAAGCGCCGATTCGGGAGAAATGTTTCTTCCTTCGAACCCGATCCGATCGCGTGTGACGTGCCCGATGGAATTTTTGTATCGTCTACCACACAGAGAGTTGGTTTATCCACTCCATAACGACTTCGAAAGTAAAATTTAAAATGCCTCACGCTAACTCGCTCGTGGAAAGGGGGGAAGAACCCCTCGCGCTCCCTTCCTCCCAAAGAAAAATATATATCTCTATCGTATTAAGCATTTAAAAGTTTCGAAACGGGAAAGGATATGACGATGCAAAAAGGCAAGGAAGAGGGAAGGGAGACCCGACAAATAACATGTTCATATCTTACGACGATTCCAGTACTTTTCAGAAGTTTAAACGAGTTTAATCTACCCAATATCTGAGCGATATAGCCTGCGCGCTTTCGTAAATAACCGGGTAGAAAAAGGGGCAGGGATTATTCCGGATATACATCTAACCTAGTTCTCTACACGACTGGCGTACGTGGAAATAGAGGATCTGAGGGAAATTACGCTGGCATTTTACAGTCGTCGTAAACTAACCGTAAGAACGTTGCATTATAGAATGTTGCATTGACGAATGGATGTTAGTTGAGTCATGTGATTGTAGTCAGAACGCTGAAGTTGTTTATTCATTCTCTCAATTCATTACTGATGGTTTTAATGTTGGCTGCGATGCTTTAATCGTTGAATCAAATCGTTTACATATATTTAACTAATAATTCCCAGTAGTTACGCTGGGCGAGTTCTGCACCACATCTTGGTGAACGGGGTTGGTGACCTATTGTGAGACTTATAATTGCCAGACAATATCTTTGATTTAATTTTCTACGTTTCCGTTTATTACATTACTGCCTCCTTCTCGTATCGGAAATATTCAAAAGCCACCCTCATCTACCCGTCCATCTGCGAACAATTACGTCGGGTCGCGTGTGGGTCAAACAATCTCACCCCCCACCCCGTCCGCGCGGCCAAAAATGACGTGCTGCAACAAGCCCTAATTGATTAAGGGTTGTCTAACATGTTATTCCGCCGGCTATAGTTGATAACATTGTTCGCGTTAGTTTACCTAACAACTCTCGAACTCCCTTCTCTCCCGGCGTACTCCTCGTTATTGCCGCCCAAAATAATGAACATGTTAAACATAGTTAGGACGTCGCCGTGTACGACCGGCTGACACGTCGTCGGGCCGTAGTGCGGACTTTTTTTCTCGGAGTTGTTTTTTTTGCGCCCTCCTCGACGGGAACTAACCGAGATATACCGCTATCGGCGTTCGTCGAGTCGTAACGACCCAGAAATTAGAACAAAGGGCCCAGATGATGTATGATCCACCTCTGGTCGTCCCAGATTTCGCCAGTGAAGGAAACGAGTATTGTCCTCGGGCTATTCGTGCGGAAAGAGTCAACATTGTCGGCACAAGGTCTCGGACTTGTCACTACGTGGACCACCGCTATTTCTGTCAGCAATGGGAAACCATAAGCTACTCTTCACTTCCCGTTAAGAAGTTAAGATTATGTTTAAAATATCGGGAGTTGTTTTTTCAGAACATCTTATCCAACTTGGTCCTTTTTATCAGAATCCACAGCCTCGATATGGGCCATTTCGTATAGCTATTAGCTTTTGGTTTTTGCTTCCCTAGAATTTGAAGCCTCAGTATTGTTCTTCACAACGAACAATGACACAATAAGAGAACTGATGTTTCCTTTTCTTCCAGGCAGAATCTGTGTGTCAGACTTTGCATGTATTTTTCAGACCAATTAGGCTCGTGTGTTTATTTAGTCGATAATAATGTCCAGTCAGTAGACTTATTATGTTCTTGGCAACTTTTGGATTTTGCCCTCCATTCCAGTGACTTTTTTATCCGTTCTTCATTCAGAGATGGCATTATCGTGGCATAAAGTCTGCCAAATAATGGGTAGGCTGCTTAATTTCCTCGAAACGAAGGACATACATTTCTTTAAACTCCGTATAAAGAAATTTTCATTCGTAAACAAAGCAAATGAAGATAAGTTTGACAACGTCGCCGGCAATTTTCTTCTCGGTTGTTCGCTCCCCGTCAATAATTCACAATTTAAAATATATTAAGGTAGGCGTCGAATTTAATTAAAATAAATCGCAAAGCCTGGCGTTAATTACCGGCAATATCGGCGGCGGTGCGTTTGGGGGAGCTTCGTCGCAGAGTTCGTCCCGAAAAATGCGGGAAAACCCTGACAAAGCCCGAGGCGACAAGGTGACTTCGTCCAAATTAAGTCGCCGCCCTATCTACACTGAAAACAGTTTTTACTGGCAAACTTAGAGCAGTAAATATCTAAAATGTAGAAAAAAAAAGGTCGCCTCAACGTACCATAAAATGACAGATTATTAGACGTGCGCTTTTAAAAAACACAATTAATATGACGAAAACACAATAATAAATAAACTACACTACTACTAATTTATATACAAAAATTTTACAAAGACGTACGTTTTACAAAACGCGAACCGCACGTATTTATTTTAAAGACTGACCTAAGACCCTACTGCGGTTTATATATTTCTTGCTTGTGGATCCAGAACTCGCTAGTTCGCCTAGGGATTTCTGGAATGAATCCCCTACGCGTTCCTTTGAGAAGACACCGGCGGCGCTACGTCGCAGTCCGGCTGACCGGACGGTGACTCATGTTGTTGACGTTTCGCCACAATATATAAAACACCCCGCATTATGTAAAAGTCGTTTCAGTCAAATTCAATGAGACTGGAAAACAATGTAGTTCAGACCTTACTGATTAAAAGTTTCCAAGCCCCAAGCTTCTAAAGTTAAGGGAATTTAATTTTAGTTTAATTAAAGATATTTCAATATAATGAATTTGAAAAAAATGCAGCTGGTAAAGTTTGTCTTTATTTTTTTTTGTGGAGGATTAAATATACTTGTTTAGTATGGGGGGTGGGGGTGGGGAGAGGAGGTGTAGGGGTAACATTGGTGAGACGAAAAAGGGATCCCGTGTAGAAGGTGGTGTAGAAGTGGTCAAATGGTCCGCTGCCGTCCGTCTGAGCGCGGATTGGGCATGGGGAACACATGTGCGACATATATACAGTGTGGAACAGCCAAATGGAATAAATTCAGTAGCTCCATTATTATGCATTTTTTTAGAAAAACCTGAGACACGTCAATTTCTACTTCTAAAATGACATCTTGCGACGTAAAAATGTCATCCCTAAATTCAACCTCCTTCAGGTGACAGCCCCTAAACCCGTAAATTTTCAAATTGGAAGTAGGGGCTTGTGATACCTCATTTGAAAGGTCTTTTTATTAAAACCTGCTATGGTTTTAAATGGTCTCCAGCGTAGGAAATTCGGTGCACTAAAATAAAATTTTATAAGTAACACTATTTGTCAATTTTAGGTTCTGAAATGTTAATAATAACAAAAAAATAAATGTCTGTAATTGCCGACATTCTTCACTATAAGATAAAAACTTACTAATAAATACGTACAATTTTTGCTTGACAATCGAACGACAAAAACGAGAGAAAATCCTCACTGGATGAGGGAACCACACACGCAAAACCCTGAGAAAGTTAATGTTTGGGCAGGAATAATTGGAGAAAATATCATTGGTCCCTTCTTCATTGACGGCAATTTGAATGGATAAACTTATTTAGCGCTGCTCCAAAATAATGTTGTACCGACGATGGCAAACTAGTATCCAGCTGAAGGAAACCCACAACTTCCAGGTAATGGTTCCAGCAAGATGGTGCACCAGCACATTACGAAGTCAATCACGCTGCACGATTACCTGATCTCACGCCGTTAGACTTCTTCCTATGGGGGTATGTAAAAAGTATGGTCTACAAAACCAAACTCGACGATTTAGCTGACTTAAGAAGAAGAATAACACTTGCAATTAGGTCGATTACCCCGCATATGTTAATTAACGTTAGAAGACATTTCTATTTACGTCTAGGATGCTGCCAAGATGCTGGAGGCATGCATTTTGAACATCTGCTGCATTAATAATTAATGATTTGTTTTTTTTTTTATTTTAATGTAAACTTTTAATTAAACCATAGCAGTTTCGAATAGAGAATGAAAAGACCTTTCAAATGAAGCATCACAAGCCCCTACCTCCAATTTGAAAATTTAGGGGTTGTAACTGTCACCTGAAGGGGGTTGAATTTAGGGATGGCATTTTAGAATTAGAAATGGACGTGTCTCAGGATTTTCTAAAAAAAATGCATAATAATGGAGCTGCTGAATTTATTCCATTTGGCTGTTCCACGCTGTATAATGTAAACATGAGACCCTACCAGTCAATGGAAAAACCACGTTCTGGGATCGAACTCGGGTCGTTCTACGTAGGAGAGGCGTCGCTACGCTACACCCACACGATTTTTCACACCTCCACGGGGAGTAAATATAAATATATCGTGGCGTATCAGTAGGTTGCCGCCGCCGGGCAATACGCGAACCTTTAATTTAGATCGTCGGCGAGGAAAGCGCGCCATCCTCCTCATCAGCGGCGGGATGAGAGAAGAGCCGCCTTCGATTTATCCGTTTCCGAAACTCCCCCGGGCGCCAACTCAGCCTGATGAATAAAGTGTCTCCGCTGTAATCTGTGATTCCGCACACGCCTCTGTTCGTCCTTAGCCCCCGCGTCCCCCCGCCCCGCGGCCTCCTTAATATCCTCCTTCCTGTCCTTTCTCTCCTTTCTGCACTCTCGCCCCCGCTCGAACCGGGGGAGCCAGTCATTTGCGCCCAACGCTGCTCCCGTCTATCCGAATCTAGTTGTCGTTGGAGTATTAGGTTCTCGTGTCAATTCTAGAGGCGTCGACCACTTTTTAAATGTTGTGCCCGCAGGTGTTGTGCACAAAACATTTTGTGACGAATGTTATACAGGGTGGGCCATAAAGATGAGCGGTTTTGAACAAACTTAAAAAAAAAACTATACCTAAGTCTCATCCAAAATAGTTTTAATTCACATTAAAGTCAACATTCGGGAAATTCATTTCATAAAAATAACATCATTTATATGTGCACCATCCCGTTGCAAACACTCTTCAAATCTGGACCTCTAATTAATGAAAACTCGCTGGCACATTTCGCGCGGAATAGCGGCCATTTCTTCTCGAATATTCTCTTTCAATTGGTCTGTCGTGGCTGGTATGTTCTTGTAAACCTGACTTTTTAAGTATCCCCAGAGAAAAGAGTTAGGGGAGTCAAGTCAGGACTCCTGGGGGGCCATGGAATATCCTTCAAAATCTTGCAATTCCAGGAAGAAAAAAATCATGCAACAAACATTGTTGTGTATCGGTCAGAAATTACAGTTACAGCCTCACCTCGCTCGTTTTCGAAGAAATAATAGGAGCCAATAATCCTCTGAGCTGCAATGCCCGAAAGTAACCGCTTTTTGCGATAAAAGCAACTTTTAAAAAATCCAAATTAGAGTATTCATATATTCTGTAAATAAGATTTCAATTTAATACTCTCCTCTAAATGAAAACAAAATGGCGGACTGGCAGCAACCGCATGTAACCACTTTTTCGAGGTAAAAGGGACTTATTATGATCAAAATTAGAGCATTGATATTTTCTGCTTATATAATTTCAACTAAATCTCCTTACCGAAAAAAAACAGATGGAGAACCGGAAGTAAAATTTTCTTAAAAAGCTACATATTTTGATTCGAATGAGATTATTTATATTTTTCCTTAATAAGATTTTAATTTAACTCCCTTACATTTAAAAGTAAGAACTTTTTGGAACCTACAATTGCACGCAACGTGCTTTCAGTTAAGTTACATTAGGTTACCAAAATTATTTTGTGTTAAAAATTGATCGCAGAGAACCTCAGTTAAGTTGGACTTAACTAGTACAAAATAAAAAATATGTATATATTTCACGGAACATAGAGACACCCTATATTTCTCCTTTCACTGGTCAATAGTGTACGCTAGGTATATACATTTTCCCCCTTGGTTGGGACTTACTATTGTATCGGGGATGAAGACCTGCTTTGACGCAGGTACAGTTAGAATTGCCCCGAGAACGCTCTATTGGACGCGTCTTTCTATTTTTGCATATTTCACTGAAATGAGCAGTTTGTAGCAGCTAATTTTTATGAATTTCTTATTCCACTAATATTTCCCACATGTTAAATTGTGAATTAGTGTTAGGTCTCTGTAGATACAAACTATTTTCCTACTCTTCTTTCGCTACCTTAACATGCGCGTTTGTATTATAAGCGCAGAGTTAACAATTGTTTTCCATAATAAGAAATACAGAAATTTGAATTTCAATGCGTAGATAATATTTTATATAGCTTCAAGAGTAGCCTCCATTTTTTAAAGTCGGAAATACACCTTGTGGTGACGAAAATTCACAACACACGAACGTTGAGTATTTCGGGACCGATTCTCGTACCGTTAGGCACTCGAAGGTGGCCAACTTCCGACTGAAGTAGAACGGCAGGTATAAAACCTAGGTAGCTGTCGTTTCAGTATTACACGCAGGAAACCCTGTTTCACAAAGCTACGAGGCGCGTTCATAAACTAAGGGCCGTTTACTTATATATAAATATTGGCGCTTAGAAGCACAGTTTTACTACTGCAGCGCCATCTACTGACTCATTGCGAAGCTACAGCGTCATTTGCTTTGATTCTGAAGTCGTATTGTTGTCCGTGAATGCAAAGAACAATGGCCGCGAAAATCGTTGATCCCGCCAACTGTGAAGTGCGTTCTGTGATTCGTTTCTTATGTGCAAAAGGATCGTCGGCTGCTGAAATTCATCGGGAGTTATGTCTGGTTTACGGACCTACAGTTATGAGTGAAGGAAAGGTTAGACAATGGTGCCGTGATTTAAAAAATGGCCGAACAAATGTCCATGACGAAGAGCGGAGTGGCAGGCCCAGTATCCAGACCGATGAAATCGTTTCACAAGTGGACCAAACACTGCGATCTGATCGTCGATTGACGATTAGTGGCCTGGCTAACAAATTTCCTCAACTTGGACGCACTACTGTTTACAATATTGTCACAGAAAACCTCGCATACCGCAAATTGTGTGCAAGGTGGGTACCAAAAATGCTCACCGACCACCACAAAGAGCAAAGAATGTCTAGTGGACGAAAGTTTTTGGCCCGTTATCAACAAGATGGAGATGATTTGTTTTCTCACATTGTTACTGGGGACGAGACGTGGGTATCCTACGCCAACCCAGAAACAAAACTGCAATCGATGCAGTGGCGACACTCATCTTCACCAAAACCGAAAAAGTTTAAGCAAACTCAGTACACAAGTCGAAAATTGATGGCTACAGTTTTTTGGGACAAAGACGGTGTTCTTTTGGTTGATTTCATGGAACGTGGGACAACAATTACAGCTGACGTGTACTGCGAAACGCTCAAAAAATGCGAGACGTGCGATCCAAAACAAACGCCGCGGGAAACTGTCATCTGGCATAATCCTCCTCCACGATAACGCGCGTCCTCACACTGCTGCCAAAACCAATGAGAAAATTCAAGATTTTCGTTGGGAACTTTTTGACCACCCACCGTACAGTCCCGACCTTGCACCTAGCGACTACTTCCTCTTCTTGCATTTTAAACAGTGGCTCGGTGGACAACGTTTTGAAACCGAAGAGGGACTCAAAAACGCCGTTGTCAACTGGTTCAACTCTCAGGCGGCAAGCTTCTATGCAGAGGGGTTAAAGAAGCTGGTGCAGCGGTACGAAAAATGCTTAGAAGTGAACGGCGATTATGTAGAGAAGTAAAGTAAGATTCTACCTAACTAAATATGACAATAAAATTTGTTTCTTATGAGTACATTTTTTTCTGTGACCAAACGGCCCTTACTTTATGAACGCGCCTCGTATATGAATTAAAACAGAATATAACGAACTTGGTTTTTCGACTTTTGGCCAGGATTTTCCGATTCTAACCCACTGTGCGCCGCTGCTTTTGAGGGGCGCCGTGGTATCAGAACCGTCACTGCGTCTCTACTTGCAACCCGCGGGTAGCACGTCGGTGCCGGTTGCATACGCGGCTTATATTATGATCGGCGACGTCGTCGCGTCTGATGCAGCCGAGGCAAGGCGACGAAACCGATCTCACTGGCTTGTTATTCGCTTTAATCTTGCGGGACGCGACGGCACGTTACGGGAAGGCTGCCAGTTAACGTCGAGGTTGCGGAGACCGAGGGAAAAATAAACTTCGGCGGCGGAAATTCGTCGCGACGTATAGGTAGCGGTGCGCGCGAGGAATGTTCCCGAGACAGGCGAGACGTCGTTTCTTCGCGGGTACGGAGCGTGTTATATGGAAAAGTTCTACGCGAACTGTCACCGGCTGCCTACAACGCGAAAGCGCGCGGTTTAACGTCTTCGAAGTGTCAAAATGACGAGAGAAAAACGGCCGCGGAAAAAGTTATAGTCTATGGATGGCCCCACACATAGGGCCAAGCTCAATCCGTTAGAGTCAACGTTAACATGTTAACGTAACATGCTGCCCAAACGGGTCGACGATCCCACTTAAGAAGACGTCGTCGAAACGCCCGTTCGCGTTCTACCGACAGATTTTCTAGCTTTACAGTGGCCGAAATTATTATAAAAACACGGCGACGGAATTTCGAGTTGGGCGTCTCAGTTTTGGAAATGTCACATCTAATAAGTGTCACGTTCCGTATGAATTCTGTATAAATGGGGTGGGTGCGGCCACAAATGTTTTAATCACTGGGGTGGGTACTGGAACCTTCGGCGTAGAAACAAAAAAACTGGACGTTTTCCACGAAACACCGAACTACTATAGTTTTCTTGACGCCAACTAAGTTGGCATCTTCAGGGGAAGATTAAAACAATCTACACACTTGCACTATTTATACTTAATAGTGAACTTAATTTGTTGCCACGGTTCACTGAACAGTAACATCTGTCTTTGTTTATCAGAGCAAACAGTGGACTGGTGGGTATTGGACCATTGTCCTTATTCATACTACTGTTACACTTAATGATTTCTAAACATTCAAAGGCATCCAACTGTCTACTGTTTGTTACATTTCTAATTAATTTTAAGTTATTTATGTCTATCCTATGGTTGTTGTCAAAAGCGTGTTGGGCAACACAAGATTTTTCCGTTCTGCCATATATCAAATGAACCATGTGTTCTTTAAATCTAGTCAAAATAGATCTTTTTGTTTGCCCAATATACTTTTGATCACAGTCTTTACAACTTATTTCGTATATTCCTGACTTTTCGTTATTGTCGATTTTGTCTTTGGGGTTACCCAAAAGCGTCTGTAGTTTATTTTTAGAATTATAAACCAAATTGATATTAATGTTTTTAAACATTTTATCTAGTCTGCGGGTGAATTTAGGTGCATATGGTAACGAAACAAATTTCGAATTGTCAGTATCTCGACGAAAAGTCGTGGAATTGTACAGGGTTCTCTTAAATGTATGCGTCCTTATGTAACGTATCTATTAAATGGACTGAGTAACCGTTATTCTTAGCTATAATCTTAATTCATTTTTTCTCATGTTCAAACCTCTCTTTACTGAGGGGGAAATTTAACAAACAGTGAATTAGAAAATGAAAAGTTGCCATTTTATGTTGAAAAGTGTGGTGTGAATCGTTGGGAATATATCTAAGTATATATATGTGGGTGTACGCGCGATTGAATTAACTTCCGGAATTCCCCGAATTACAAACTGATAAATTTCCCCCGAGATAAAAATAACAGCCGCCTCAGCGACCGCGCTTCGAGATAATAAAGCCGGGCTGCCAGGGGCGGCGCCTAGGGGTAGGTAAAGGGGGGAGGGGGGGTTAAGTTTTGGAAGCTTCGCTCTTTACTATAATTAAAAATTCAACTAAAAAAATTTCATACACGTGACATTCCGAAACGTCGGCATATACAAACTGGTAGAAGATGAGAATGGTAAATACCGGTATTTTCTCTTCATGTTAGAAAAATTGTAAAAGTGAACGAACCAATCGTTGTGAAAATTCTCTGTAAGTGGCCGTGGCCGACATTACGTCACACAAGCCGCTGTCGAATAAGATTATTGCTCACCAGAATCAGACCTACTCATTGTTTGTGCTATCTGTTAACATTGACTGACGCAGTCTGCGTGTTACAGAAATAGAAACAAAGAAAAAAGTGGGAATACTTCCTATTCGCAAACTACGGGTATCCAAATATAGTGCTTGGCCTTAAGATAATCGAGTTCTATGACCGTCTACGTAGGCTCTTGCGGTTCGCCTAACGATTTTTACCTTAAATTACCGCATCGCGGGCACAAGACCATCTCGGTAATTACCGCAAGTGGGACATTATCCATTCCCTTCTCGGAGTTATGCGGGCAAATAAGTCGGGGTTGTGATGCCGAAACCACCCTCGCATAGTCAGGAGGACTTCGGTCAATTCCTCCGATTTGCTACGGCTTAGCCGGCACCGGATTTTTGGGCACAGAAAGGAACATAAACGGGGGAGTTTCGTCAAACACGTTGGCATAATCAGGAGACAGGGGCGCCATGGAAGCTAGGGAACTACAGCTTCTCTTCTACCGTTTCCCCGTCTATAAAACATATTTATACTAAAATATCCGTTGTGCTTCACTGGAACAGTATACTGTTAGAGGTATCAAACCATTACTTAGCAATTAATTTATGTCCTTAACCTTTTAAAGGCGGGGAAATTTGAGTTAAAATCGACCTCTTATTAGACGCGAAATTTATAGATATATTTAATATATTTCTCATGTGGAGTCCTCAACATGACTGCTGGTCGATATATCGACCAGTCCCGCCGTTAAAACGTTCTTACATCTAATTAGTTCAAAATTTTCAAGCGTAATAATCACATTTTAAACCGTTAACTTCTACCCAACGTTTATTACCAAAACCGTGTTGAGCTAAGCAAGATTTCTCCGTTCCACCTCATTTTATGCGAGCGTATGTCCTTTAAGTCTCGTGAAAATTGACCTCTTTGTTTGCACAATGTACTCTTGCAATCTGTACGGCTTACTTCGTCAATGCTCGACTTATCGCCGTCGTTTCTCCATTTAAAAGTGCTGTCCCGCTTGTATCCCCTTTCAGGAATCCGCTTTCGGCGCAACAAACAAGTCCACCTTCCGATCCCGCTGGACAGTCGACGATCAGTCTCGGATTTATGTCGGGTTTACGAAAGAACGAACGAAAAAAAAGAGGAAACAAAACGTTCCGAAAATACCCTCTCGTATCCGAAACGTTAAACGGGCGCGTCTCGGAAAGCCGGAAGAAAAAAGTCTCGGGCATTCAGTGAAAAGGGGTACGTTCGGAGTTTTCCTTGGGCGTAAATCATGGCGAACAAAACGGGAGCGGTTTATCATCGTTATATTCTTTACGGCGGTCGTTCTAACAGAAAAACGCCGTCCGAGGGCGACACGCGTTCGCCTGCTCACCCCTCACCCCCCTCCTCTCGGCCGGAAAGTCGCAATTATTTACGTCGCAGGATAGCGCCGAAATTCTACGAGGGCTGCTCGGGTGTTAATCGTTGATCCCTAGCAGTCCAAGGAGGGTCCATTAGCTCCATTTCCATCGTTGTTGTGTTCGGTCGAATGCTGGCCGCCGTCGCGTTCTATTGTAATTGACTACCACGTAAACGTACTGTAAGATTCGTGTATAATAGTTTGCCGCAAGATAAACTAAAACTTATAGTCGTTCCGCCGGTCGATCTCCCCACCTACAAAGAAAAAAACAAGATAATATAGCCGCTTGGTGGATGGGGCTAACTGCGTTAACGTGACGTGTACTAAAACATAACCGTCAATGGTATTTCATGATCCCCATCCCATCTCAGTTGCATGTCGCCCAATCTTCGCCCGGTTCGGTAGGTCCGATCTGCTATGATCCTCACGTCCGCGATGTCTAGTAATAACTTAAAGAACGGTCCTCGTATGTAAGTGGGGTATGTATTATATTTATAACATGCGTCTGACACCCCTTTATAATATCTCCCGCGAGTATCTTGTAGAAAGCGTCGTTTTTCTTTTTTTTCATTCGAGAATATCACTTAAGGAAGAATACGTGAGGCTGCAAGATATACCGGCCGTGGGGAATATATAATTCATTCACATTCTTAAAATATGCGTCAATAGTACAGTAGAATTAGTCGATTTGTACCCCTAAACGAAATGTGACACCAAAAAAAAAAAAATGGTTTTTGTAGAGGAGGCTGAAAATATTAAATATCGTTTTTTGGCAACAATTTAAAATTACCGCTACATTGTTTAAATAATTCGCAAAGGTACGAAGATCAGGTTTTTTTGAAATAAAAAAGAGAACCGTAAACTATACAAAAAAAACTTCAGATAAAAAATGTAGCTAGTAAAAAAACCCTACAAAACCCATCAATAAATTTGCAAATCGGTTAATTTATTTATCTGCAAAATTGAAAAAACCGTCAAAATGGCCCCTTATTTCAATTGTTTATAACTATTTATAAAGTAAGCCTTGTGACTTAAAAAGTATTGGAAAATGTAGGTATTGTAGTATGTATTAAATTTGTGAAATTCAATTAATTTTTCGATGTACTTGATAGTCCAACTCATCAAGAAGAGAATCCATTTTGAATCGTTACTCTATGATGTTTACAAAAAAAATTAAGGGCTGTTTTACGAAAGCACCGTTTTAATAAATTTACTCTTTGCAAAAACTTATCGATTTGAAATTTTCAGCGTTTTTTAAGTACACCGATACCTACATTTTTAAAGTCACAAGGCTTACTTTATAAATAGTTATAAACAATTGAAATTGAAATTGAAATGAAAGGGGCCATTTTGACGGTTTTTTCAATTTTGCAGATAAACAAATTAACCGACTTGCAAATTTCTTGATGGGTTTTGTGGGGTTTTTAACCAGCTATATTTTTTATCTAAAACATTTTTTTGTATAGTTTACGGTTTTCTTTTTTATTTAAAAAAAAAGTGGTGAAGTGTCAGTTACTTTTCGGCTAAATCCTAATTCTACTATACTACAAGAGGACAAAGGCTAGCCTTGCTTTAGCCACACCTAGCCCTTATCTAGAAAGATATTTCGCAAAAATCAAGAACTTATAAACCACCGCTACTGATTTACTAACATGGTATGGTTGATGGTTTTAAAACTAAAATAATCCGACGTGTTTACCTCCGACAAATGCTCCCAAGAGAAGCAACTAAACTATTTTAGCGAGCCAACTTCATTAGATTAAATAAAAACCAGAACATTATCAAGCTGCGACTCGGCAAAGCTTAATCCGCTTATTAGTTTTAAACAGAATTTTAGTTTTAAACCTCCAGAATTACCGACTTAAATCCGTGAAATATCTTGTCGGGCTAAACGGCTGCCGTTTTACCCGAAGCGCGGCGCATAATAACTGCAAGGATTTAGTGCCTCCTTAAAAATCCGTTTCGCAGGTATTACATCGGGTATTTACGTTTTGCCAACGTTTCGAAGTTGAAAATATTTCCTCGATAAAAGCTTAACAAGGTGATCAAATCTCATGCATGCACTTCGTCGCTCTTTTGTGCCTGATATTTCGAAAATTCGTAATAGTAGGGAAGCTAGGCGGATTCTGGTTTGCATCAAGGTCATTGACCTTTCACATGGAGTTGTCCTATTGTGCTGATATAGATAGCATAGATATCGCAGTGTCACCCACAACTTTCGGAAGACTACTGAGAAGATGCGAAATATGAGAACACTATCAATCGAGTTGAACATCTTTGGACTGCTATATTGTAAGATGGTTTTTGCGACATGGACACGATGAATTTCCTTCCCTCTCCTGAAGCTAATTGCCGGGATGAGTAACCCATCACTGTCGAAGCGCGATATATAACAACTGCAAGGATTTAGTGCCTCCTTAAAAATTCGTTTCGCAGGTATTACATCGGGTATTTACGTTTTGCCAACGTTTCGAAGTTGAAAATATTTCCTCGATAAAAGCTTAACAAGGTGATCAAGTCTCATGCATGCACTTCGTCGCTCTTTTGTGCCTGATATTTCGAAAATTCGTAATAGTAGGGAAGCTAGGCGGATTCTGGATTGCATCAAGGTCATCGACCTTTCACATGGAGTTGTCCTATTGTGCTGATATAGATAGCATAGATATCGCAGTGTCACCCACAACTTTCGGAAGACTGAGAAGATCGCGAAATATGAGAACACTATCAATCGAGTTGAACATCTTTGGACTGCTATATTGTAAGACGGTTTTTGCGACATGGACACGATGAATTTCCTTCCCTCTCCTGAAGCTAATTGCCGGGATGAGTAACCCATCACTGTCGAAGCACGGTATATAATAACCGCAAGGATTTAGTGCCTCCTTAAAAATCCGTTTCGCAGGTATTACATCGGGTATTTACGTTTTGCCAACGTTTCGAAGTTGAAAATATTTCCTCGATAAAAGCTTAACAAGGTGATCAAGTCTCATGCATGCACTTCGTCGCTCTTTTGTGCCTGATATTTCGAAAATTCGTAATAGTAGGGAAGCTAGGCGGATTCTGGATTGCATCAAGGTCATCGACCTTTCACATGGAGTTGTCCTATTGTGCTGATATAGATAGCATAGATATCGCAGTGTCACCCACAACTTTCGGAAGACTGAGAAGATCGCGAAATATGAGAACACTATCAATCGAGTTGAACATCTTTGGACTGCTATATTGTAAGACGGTTTTTGCGACATGGACACGATGAATTTCCTTCTCTCTCCTGAAGCTAATTGCCGGGATGAGTAACCCATCACTGTCGAAGCACGGTATATAATAACCGCAAGGATTTAGTGCCTCCTTAAAAAATCCGTTTCGCAGGTATTACATCGGGTATTTACGTTTTGCCAACGTTTCGAAGTTGAAAATATTTCCTCGATAAAAGCTTAACAAGGTGATCAAGTCTCATACATGCACTTCGTCGCTCTTTTGTGCCTGATATTTCGAAAATTCGTAATAGTAGGGAAGCTAGGCGGATTCTGGATTGCATCAAGGTCATCGACCTTTCACATGGAGTTGTCCTATTGTGCTGATATAGATAGCATAGATATCGCAGTGTCACCCACAACTTTTGGAAGACTACTGAGAAGATCGCGAAATATGAGAACACTATCAATCGAGTTGAACATCTTTGGACTGCTATATTGTAAGATGGTTTTTACGACATGGACACGATGAATTTCCTTCCCTCTCCTGAAGCTAATTGCCGGGATGAGTAACCCATCACTGTCGAAGCGCGATATATAACAACTGCAAGGATTTAGTGCCTCCTTAAAATTCGTTTCGCAGGTTTTACATCTGGTATTTTCTTCGTTAAACAGGGTGGCCAAATCTCGCATTTTATTCTGCATTTATTTCGTCAGTTCTTGTATGATATTCTGAAAATTCGTAATAGTAGGTAAGCTAGGCGGATTCTGGATTGCGTCAAGTTCATTGACCATTCACATAGAGTTGTCATCTGTGTATTTTTATACTATGATTCTTTAATAGCCCGCTTTTTGGTATCTACTAATTTTTTAAATTAAATAATGGCAACACACAAGGCTAAACCGAATCTGATTTGGGCAGTGCGCGAAGCGGATTTTATCAGACGGGATAATGAATAATTCTAGTTGGCGTTTGAACACAACTCTGACATTATAATAAAGGTAACGCCGTTATTTGACAAACGTGCGCATCAATATTAGTTTCGAATTATTTTAAATCATGGACGTAAAATGCGCGTAAACACTCTCATCTAAATTGTAAATATGTTAATTTTGCTTAATGAATCTGTTTTGATATCCGCGTTTATAATCAATTACCGAAACCATGATGGACCTGGTGTTTATATTGTCTGAATTTTGAATGCAGCATATCGTCTGCAACAAAAATAGAACAAGGTCAATCACTAGAAATTAAAATCAACTACTCCAACAGCAAAAAAAGAAATGTAGTTTACGTGTACCAGGGAAATACCGTCGACACAAAGAAGTATGATTACATACATTTTAGATAGAGTTCATTATTTTTTCATTATCGTTAACATTTTTATTTTATTACCGTTGGAACATTATCATTTGTATTTTTGTGTATCGAATCAAATATCTAACATACAATTATCGTAGTCTAAAAGTAGTATAATAATCTACTAAAAAAAATTAATATATAAATGATGTACAAAAATAGAAAACGTATGTAATGGTTTGTAATTATTAGGGTTTGGTTTGGATTTCCTAATTCAGCGCTTATAGTTCTCTACTCAAACGGAAACAGTAAATTGAATCAGTTCGTCAAATGACCTGTCCTTTATATAACTGGGGAGTAAGTATCAATGGATACGTTTTTTTTTTGAAATTTCAAAACCTATTCCGTTTGTTCCGCTGATTAAATGCCCTAGAATAAAACTTCTTTTGCATAAAACTAGCGTTTTTGCTATTGTTTTCTCCTTCTTCTCAATCAATTCTCTTTCTCAATATCAATTCTTTCGTTTTCAAAAAAACGCATTCACACTGATGACTGACAAACATGATAATGTTTCCTCCTTTACAACCTGTAATTTTCGTTACAACCCTGTAGATGGCGTAACATCACCACCACCACAATCTCTGTCATCTATTCGACATTCCTATGCACACACACATACACATAAATATCACTTTACCAGCGCAGCTCCTATAACAGACAAGTCGAACGAGACCTCCTCGACATGCGGGAATTCCTCCGACATTTTAGACGACACACGTACATACGTACATACATCCGCCGGACCGCTATCACCACACGAGGACCTGGCGCGGTTCCAGCTCATCCTCTGTGCGCGCGCCAGAGAAGGGACTCGTCTCGTATCGTAGGAGGCCTTGTGAAACGTAACTCTCAATGCAATCGCGGCGGGCGGTATGACAATTGAGCGGCGTGTGTGCAATTGAACTGGCAATCGCGATGTCGGATGAGGCTGCTCTTTGGGATAACGCGATACGTCATGGCGTCAAGTGTGCCTGTTCTCTGATGAAATTGCGGTAGGTGGGGGCGATGTGCAGTCTCCCGTTTGCGTCTCGACTCCTTCCTCTTCTCGTTCCAACTCCTTTCAGCTCCTGACGACGTATTCCGTTTCTAGGGAGGAAAGCGGTAACGGCGAGGTCAGAGTTCTCGGTTTGCCTTCTTTCAACACCTAGTTGAGACCCCTGTTAGCACCACTTTTTTGGAAAATTGAGTAAATCTTTAGAGTTCTGAGTAGAAAAAGCACAGTTCTAGAGTTCCTGGCCGAAAAGAACAATATTTCTGCAAGAATAAGGCCAGAAATCGAAAAAAATGGAATAAGGGTGCTAACTTCACGCAGCACCACTTTTTTTTATCAAAAATGAGCTCTGATGACATTTTTCGGTAGAAAAAAAAGAGTTCCGGAGTTTAATAACTTATTGAAGTTATTAAAAAATTCGAATTCTTAATACTTTCTACTCAGAACTCTAGATTTACTCAATTTTCCAAAAAAGTGGTGCTAACGTCACAGGGGTCTAGTTGAGCGCATAGAATTAACGTTTTGTTCCTAATTTTTCGGTCATCATTAAGTAATGAGGTAAATAACAATGAAGATACCAAGGGATAAAGTCCAAGGCATATGCAGGAAATATACATAGATCTGCAGACGAACCCATGAGTGTGTTCTATGCTGACAGAGTTACCTAACATAGATATGTTAGGTAACTCTGGTTAGTTGGTGATCTTTTTCAAGTTGATTGTGCTAAGATAGCACAATAGTGTTTACTCTAAGACGTGTGACTAGTAAAATGTATATACACAGTAAAGAATTGGTCTGGAATTTAGGTGTGGCAAAAAAACCTTGGTGTCATGAATGAGGTGTTAGTTGACAGCAAATTGTAGATACTAAATTGACTTAAGTTAATCCCTTTTAATATAACCCTCAATTTATTAGTCACTCAAGTTTTTGATTTATTTTTATCTAGTCCATGTATACTTGTGCCATTACGGAAATGGTAATATAAGACACAGAGTATAAATTGCATTAGGAGGATACCTATCGCTCTACTTTTGATTTTTTGGGAGGCTCATTAATTAAGGAGAAAAAACGGAGGGTAGGGCTTCAATTAACGCGAATTACCCCATAGCTACCGCGTCCCACAACTATCCTTTCCCCGTTCTATATCGAATTAGAGGCTCAAATGTCTCATCAAACACGGCAGCTGAGGACTCACCAGGCAATAATTTAATTTATATATCAACATGCCTTCGGCAAATATTAGTCGTCGGGTAATGGCGTTACACCTCGGTCCACACGACGTGTTACGCGATACGTCGTGCGTAGTAATATCGACGTTTAACTGCTAACACGCGAATTCTGATTCGACGCCGCATTTCGGACGTGTTTTAAGTAGAGAGGACGCGTATCCGTCGAAATGTAGCCCGGAGTATATGCCCTAACATTCCGGTAAATAGGACGTGTAATTAATTTAATTATCCGAAATAATTTTCCGCCATTTATAAATACGGGAACGCACGAGCGAACGTTAGACCATTTAAGTGAGTAAATAAACGCCTAATTAACACGAAAATAAATTTCCGGAGGTCGGAGAATTGAAATGTATCGTAAGATAAAAAACAGATCTTGTATCTTACGCAAGTATCGTAGGCGTATTGAAAATACCAGACACAACTGGTAGAAATTTCTAAAGTAAATTTAATAAAAATAAAACACAGTTTTATTGTTACGATTTTTGGCGGTTTGACCCTGAAGGTTTTGTCGTTTTAAACGGGTTATCTTGCATGTGATATTCAGTCAGGTTTGCGATTTCTTTGCCGTGCATATCCTAAAAAAATGTTTTCGATTAGTAAGTTGATCGTCATCATGTGCCTTTACAATAGCCTTGCTGTCGTGGATTACCTGCAGTGTCCGGAGAATGTAGATGCAGTTGCGATGAATTTGGTCCGTCGTATTCTTGAAAACCATTTGTCGCAGGGATATGCTCTAAGAGACTATTACCCAGTTACGCAAACAGGCAGAAATCCACACCAATCAATCATATCGACACTGGATCTAATTCATTTAGTATCATGTTTGAATAGTCTGGAATAATACACACGTCATTAAAATGCGGAGAACTCACGCTACTACCCACACCAACCTTGATTGACTAATGTGTACAGAAAAACAATCTACGTATTACAGATTTATAAAGAAAAATACATTTGTATCCGTCCATATACGTATTCATATTCAAAACAAGAAAAACAGTTTCATGTTCATTATCGATAAATTTGGAAAAAGATAAAATAAAAACTAAATAATGTTTTTTTTTGTCACTTCTTCTGTTTCCTTTTTCACCGTCACTTTTACTGTTTCTTTTTACTCACTTATTTGAGAGTCTCATATTATGAGTACGACTTTCACTTTTGGGACCCGACTCATTTTGGTTTTGTAACATATTCATACATGTTTGACTACCGATAGTGGACGAACTGTACACAGTACGTACAACCCGGCGGCATGGCAAACAATTACGGGAGTGGTTGCTTCAATAAAGCAGGGAGATTTATTTAGGTGAACTTAAATTGGCCCGGATCTGGGAAGGGTAAACAGAAAGTATACCTGTTGTGCGGGCTGTTTACCAAAATGAGGTCTACGTGCGTTGTTGGGATCATGGAAGATCTTAAAATAGCGGATACGGATAGAATAAATTGTAGATATTCAGGCTAATATACATTTCCTTTTGTTGGACTGTTTGATGTTGATCCTACCAATTTTTTTAATATAACTGCGATATGTACGAGGTGTGTAAATTAAGTAATGAGACTGGCAATGTAGCGACCGATCTAGCAACACTGCGGAGACAGGACTGGGAAGAAAAAAAAGCGAAGTAATTTGTTTGTTCTTTGTGACTGTAAACCGTTTTTTTTAGTGCGTTTTAAAAATGAGTGACGATAATTTTGAGCAACGGTGTGCTACCAGGTTTTGCTTCAGACTTGGACACAGTGCAACGGATACTTTTGCAAAATTTCAACACGGGTTTTTTCAAGAACTCAGGGTTTTCGGTGGTTTAAGGCATTCTCAGAAGGAAGAGTCGATTAAAGATGAACCACGCAGCGGAAGGCGTTCATCTTCAAGAACCGATGAAAATGTCGATAGAATGCGGGATCTTGTGCGATCAGATCGTCGGTTGACGACAAGAATGATCGGGAAAGAGTTACGTTTGAATCACACCACTGTTCACCAGACTTTGAGTGACGAATTGGGGATGAGAAAAATCTGCGCAAAAATAGTTTCAAGAAACCTTTCGCAGGAACAAAAGGACATCAGGAGAGAAAGGTGTCTTGACTTTTTGGAATCGATTTAAAATGATCTACATTTTAAGGAACGTGCCATTCCTGGTGATGATACTTGGGTGTTTGAATACGACCCGGAAACCAAGCGCCAAAGCATGGAATGGCACACTTCAAGCTCTCTAAAATCCAATCAAGCAAAAATGAGCAAGTCGAAGATCATATGCATGCTGATTCGTCATATGTGAAAGTAACTGTGTGATTATTTAAAAACATCCTGGCGATGGAAATGTCGTCATTGTATAAAGCTGGCAGAAACGGACACAGCGGAGGTTGTATAACAGCTTCAGCTGACACGGGATTACCGAAATCAGATCAATCGATCAACTGGCTTCTTGTCGTCAGGCAAATGTAGGCAACACCCATCACATGCTACGCGAGTTGCCTATGTGTCGGGTCGTCGTATGTCGTCCGAACACAAGGGTCTGCGTAATTAGGAATTTGTTTCACGTGTAGCGCGCAATTTGCCACGCGTTACCCGCGATAAATCCCAGATATTCCGAAACGCTTCCAGGGAGGGATAATGGAGAAAAGAGCGGTAATTACGGCGGTGCGCGGAGACAATATATGTTCCACACCGGCCCGGGACCGGCCGAAGGGACCGGATTTATGAGCCCCGGACCTTCCGGATGGATGCGTCGATTCGCGGCGTCCGGCCCTCTTTTATTCGCGCGCCCTCCGTCTTTTTGAAAAAGCGCCCGCATTAGGCGCGTTGCGGTCTGGGGACGACGCACGTGGCGGCGTCAACAGAAAGGCAAAAAAGAAGGTGGAAAGGTGCGGGATTGCAGATGGTTCCATTTAAAAATTGCCCCCTGACCCGTCAATTTCTCAATCCACATCGTTGGGTTAAAGTGCTAAAGGTATAAAAAAATGTAGGTCTGCTTCGTGCGCATTTTGCTTTTTTTTGCCGACAAAAAAGTAACTGCTGAGTCAAACGGCGATAGCAAATGTATACTGGCTCTTCAGTATCTCAAATGTTTCAAGGTATTTCTAAGAAACACACTTCTTACTTCATTTTCACATCGTAGACAGTTGGATGCTTTCGAAAGTTTAGAAATCAATAAGTGTAACAGTAGTATGAATAAGGACAATGGTCCGATACCCACCAGTCCACTGTTTGCTCTGATAAACAAAGACAGTTACGGTTCAGTGAACCGTGGCAACAAATTTAGTATAAATAGTGCAAGTGCGTAGGGTAGAATTTAGTTTTAGTGTTCTCCTGAAGATGCCAACTTGTTTGGCGAAACGCGCGTCGAGAAAAGTGTAGTAGTTCGGTGTTTCGTGGAAAACGTCCAGTTTTTTGTTTCTACGCCGAAGGTTCCAGTACCCACTTCAGAATAGCCAAGTAGTGTATGAACTAAATATACGTAACATTTAAACTATTAAACTTAATAACCGCCAGCTGTCACTAATGTTACTTCACAAATGTCGTACTAAGATGGAATTACCAAGCAAGTCTTTCCTTTTTGGAAGTCATTTTCGAAATAGTAGGTCATAAACGGGGGTTCTAATCTCGTGGCCACTTACACAGTGCTCGTAAATCAAATTCATGCTTGTGTTGACAAATTTCGCGTACTGAATTAGTAAGCCGTAAACTAGGCGGAGTACCTAGAAAAACAACCGCTGATTGAAAGAGATTTTTGGAAAACCCGAACCCCGATGGCTTTCTCAATAAGTCTTTGTTTTCTGACGAGGCCTGGTCGCATCTTTCAGGACGTTTAAATAGGCGGTGTGGAATGGGACACTCAAATTGCTTCGCTGCCGACCGTCTGAGCGCGGGATTGGGCGTGCGGACGCACGTGTACGACGGAGTGTGACTTTACGGGAGGAGCATATGCGCAGAATTGATTCCATCATTTAGAGATTCCAATAATGTGTACATTTCTGAATTCAATCCCACGACTTTGCGGTGTACGAATTTCGGTTTCTAATGCCGCCGATAATTCCTATTAATAGAGCGACAAAAGGGCCGATTATCAAGCGGCATAAATATTTATTCGTACGGACCCGGGAGAGTTCGATCGTTATCGCGGCCACCTGGAGATCGTTCAATTAACCCGAATTAAGTCGGAACAAAGCGGATTCTCGGCGCGATTCGGTTAATTGTGGACAATGGCGGCGGGCGCTGCGCGTCTCCAGAGCGGAATCCGCATTGTGCCCGTCGTCTACAATAAATTTCCCGACTAATAACGAATTTGTATTGCGGTAAATGGCAGATTACCGGCGTACGGTTACATACTTGTATATAGGATCATCGATTGTTCAATGACATTTGTTTTGCTAATCATCTGCGTTATAATATAGTTTTTATAGTGGTCGAATCGACGACTGCAGGAGAAAAGTCGCGTGCATACTTCGATACGCTGCAAGCGTTCGGCTTTGCTGGGCAAGCGCGGTATCTATTTCGTCGATGTCTGTACTACGATAGCGAATGTAACGTATAGATCAAATGTGAGGGTGCTGGTCGAATAGTCCAAATCTAGACTAGATTGTAGAACTACCATTTGTTTTGGAGTACCGTATCCAGCTTTATCAGACTTCACAGCGGGGATACTGTTTTTCCTTTACAATAAACTGAAAGTTAATTCTTGTTAGGCCTTCGCACTGACACGAACTAAGGTTTTGCCCAAGCAGAATCTACGCGCTGTGTAAATTAAGTAATGACAACGTAGCGCCCGATCTAACAACACTGCGGAGACGGGACTTGGAAGGGCGATAGGTTAATGTGTAATGCACCTTCAGTACAAGTTTGAACTTGTTAAAGTCATTTGTTTGTTCTTTGTGACTGTTTTCGTAGTTTTTCTAGTGCGTTTTAGAAATGAGTGACATTAATTTTGAGCAACCGTGTGCTATTAGGTTTTGCTTCAGACATGGACACAGCGCAACGGATACTTTTGCAAAACTTCAACGCGCCGACGGACACAGTGTTTTTCCATGAGCTCGGCTTTCGGTGGTTTAAGGCATTCTCAGAAGGAAGAGAGTCGATTGAAGATGAGCCACGCAGCGAAAGGCCTTCATCTTCGAGAACCGATGAAAATGTCGATAGAATACGGGGTCTTGTGCGCAATCTGCGCAAAAGTGTCCAAAAAACCTTTCGCAGGAAAAAAAGGTGTCAGGAGAGAAAGGTGTCTTGACTTTTTGGAATCGATTGAAAATGATCCCCATTTTATGGAACGTGTCATTACTGGTGAGACTTGGGTGTTTGAGTACGAACAGAAAACCAAGGGCCAAAGCATGGAATGGCACACTTCAAGCTTTCCAAGACCCAAAAAAAGCAAGAATGAGCAAGTCGAAGATCAAAATGCTGATTTGATTTTTTGATAGCCAGGGAATTGTCCACAAAGAGTATTGTGCCTCCAGGCCAAAGTAAATCAATACTTTTACAGAGAGGTTTTTGAAAAACTTGTGGACGTTGCATCACGACAGTCACACAGTCATTTCAGTAAACGAGTTTTTTAGTCAGTAAAAATATTTCTGTGGCTCCTTAGCCTCCTTATTCGCCTGACTTGAGTCCTTGTGACTTTTTTCTCTTCCCGAGATTGAAAAAATCACCTCAATTTAGATAGCATTGTTAGTAGACTTATTACATAGTATCCTGACAATCTTTTGTACGTTTTTTATCCATTTGTATAAGAACGTTTTTATGCATGGTTTTACGACCCTAAAAAAGGTTCTAGAGCGTTTGAGGAGCCTCCTTTGGATAATTTATTCGCCTTTTCATTACTTTTAAGTCCAAGTACCCAAGCCAATGTCACTGTTTTGAAGATGGCAATTGACTGGACGTACATGCGTAAGATGAAACGTATGAAAAATAAATACATTTAATTCTTCGCGAAGTTAAAAGAGCAAGACCCTCACTATATTAGATAAGTGAGAGACCTTAGATACCTCTATTATCTCTCTAGGATGCCTCGCTGTGGTGTCGACACCGATTGTATCACTCGAATGGAGATAATCTAAAACGCGATCCGCCCAAAAGAAGGCCAGTTAACGAAAAAAACAGGGGGTGGATCTCTGCCGCCACTTTGATGTCCCCGTGACAGGCGTATCGACGTAGTACGAGGTCGAGAATGTTTGGGACACGCGCCCACGCCGTTATGTGCTGAATTAAAAAGGGGTGGACGAATTGCGAGGAGAGTGTCGACCACCCCCGCCCCCTCCCGAGGGACAGAGACGTCGCGTGGACTACCACTATCGGTCCGGGTCAAATAAATCACATTTTTCGGGAAAGAGGATTTTTGCATTTGGCTGCTGATGTCAATTCCTTCATCAAAGAAAGGGTTTCGTTTATTTTTTTCTCGGAAAGTGATCAGAGGTCGGTCCTTTGTAAGTCAATTATGTTGACATTGGCCCTAGCCCGATAGTCTCCAAAAAAAAAAACTTCAGGAAGTTATACTACCGTGTCTTCCAAAATATAAGGGCCTGAGCTCGCGAACTGCTTGAAAATTATATATGGATGTACCTGAACATTTTTTTCTATAGTATGGCATGTTCTTACGGATAACTGAACTTTTTGTGACAGTTTGGCAATCAATTGTTAGGTGAGGTTTTCCATTCGACGCTAAACATTGCAATACAATCAGCGGGTGTATTTGTAGGTGCTTTTTCGCTCTCTGGTTTACGGCTTACTGATCCAGATTCACGAAATTTGTCAACGCAAGCATGAATTTCATTTACAACCTGCGTGTCAGTGGTCAGAAGATTAGGGAACTGTTCACGGAACTCCTATATGTACTGATTAATTGGATAATATTGACCGTTTTCTAACTTCCCACTTCGAAAATAACTTTCAAGACGAAAAGTTTTGTGTGGCACTCCCATTTATTATACCTAACTAGCAAAATTAAGGGGTTAGATCTCTGGAGTGCGAAAAATCAAGGCATTCTTTGGGATTTTTTTCTGCTCTACTAATAAAGCGATCAAAAATTCATTTTAGGACTTTATTAAGTACATAATGAGGTATATACAGATATTTTTTTGTTCAATAAAAAATACAAAATGGCGTCATAAATACACATCGAATACATAAGCTTTTTTTTGTTGACCATCGGTGGGCAACACAGCAATTTTTTAACAGGTGCTAGAACAAACAAACAATTTTTTTCATAATCTACATGAGTTTTTCTAAAGCGGTACACAAGATTATTGTAAAATATTGATTTTTCGCAAAATGCCAGCAGTTTGAAAAAAGAAAACAATTTTACGAAAAAAAAAAACCGATATTAATTCGTTTATAAAAACCGTAATTTTTAACCAATTGTGTACCGCTTTAGATAATTTATCTAAGAAGCTACAATCAAAATTTCAAGTCGATCAGATAAAAATTACGCGAGTTATACTGCCCACCAGTTTAAAAAACATGTTTTCGAAGAAAACGCATTTAAAGTTTCAAGACGTGTTTATTTCATGAAATTTTCAAAATACAGGCATGTTATTTTTTTACCTTTTAGTCTGCTATACCAGGACTATATATTATTTCCAAATTATCGATAGGGCCGCAGACTCCAAAATGCTAGGCTATATATGATACTAAAACTACCGCAGCAGAGCGGTTTTTTCGAACATTTCGGAGCGACATAGTTGTTTTACAAATTAGGTTAAAAATGAGTGTTAAACATTTTTCCCATCATAATTCCTTTGGATATCATTCTTGGATGTTTTTACATTTAAGCAAAACAAAATTCGACAAAAAAATTTTTCCAGAGGGGTCTGACCCCTTAATATAAACAGTAATCAAAATCGAATAAATAAACGCTTCACAACTTGTCTTATCATTTGAATTAATTTGACAATTGCCAGTGGTCTAACAAAGTCTACCAACCATTAACAGACAAAATGTACAAATCACAGCCTACTCTAATTGAGAATTCACTTCAAATCCCTCCCAACGCCACGGTTTATATCATTTTACTGTGACATATAACAACTAAATAAGTTACATCTAAAGCTCATAATAAAAATCCTCTATAATGTTTTGGGTCACAATAAAATCAGTCGCAGTAACTATTATCGCGTATCGAAGATTTGCCGAAGCGCGTCTCTGATCGAAGGTGAATTCGGTTGGCCAAGTGGACCTGCTGACCGCGCGCCACTGTCCTGCCCGTGGGCCTACCCATCGAACACTCTACCGAATCGAAATTAGATGGGAATCTGTATTTGTCATCGGACGCCTCGGGGGACATTCGCTGTTAATTTTTTTATGAGCGGTCACATGCATGTCGATCTCGTTCTCTCCCTCTTGCTCTCTCGCTCTATCTCTTTGTCTGTGCATCTCTCCGGCGGCGATACGATGCGAGGGGTGGGCGAGTGGGGGAGGGGAGGGGTAGGTAGAGCATATTATGGAAGAGATTGATCGGATGAGAGTTCAAGGGGATCAACCGACAGCGTAGTCTGTAGCGGGTTTGATCTTTAAGTACTGGGGTTATCCTGGTTTTCGTTGCGATTTTTTTGTAAAAAAAAAGTATTGTCAATTAAGTGATCTTGAACATCGACGGATTGTTGGTACGAGGGAGGCCGGACTTTCGCTTAGGGAAATTGCCAGCCGCGTAGACTGTAACCTGTCAACTGTTAAGATATCGGGTCAGGTGGACTGAAGGTGTTCACGGGCGACCCAAGGATCAGGACATCTTAAAAGGACTCCACGTCGTGAAGAACGTCATCTGAGAATGTTGGCGGTTCCAAAAAGAGACAGATTTTCCACAACATGAGCTGTGGGGAAATTTTTGAAGGGAAACTTATCTATAGCGTCCGTATGTCCACGAAATAGACGGACTTACCGAACATTTCTATGCCTACACCTTACTCCAATTCATCGTGCTAACAGGATGGAATGGTGTAATGAACTGTGGAATGACTGAACGGTAATGGTGGAATGAAATAATAGCTGTTGAATGCCATACTGTCCTTAGTTTGGGGTTCAATATGTTTTGGTAGTAGGTTATCTTTAGTTTTCCTTCAGGACAATTTCAATGTAGCCGTTACATAGCTCGGAAGTACAGCTACATCTTCTGAAGTCGATGGAACCAATTTTTCAACAAGATAACACCGGCCCTCATATGGCACAGTTTTTGGAACAAGCTCAGGCACATGTGCTTCCATGACCTGCATGTTCTTCCAATTTCTTACCAATCAAACATGTCTGGAATACGATCGGTACCAGACTGGAGCATTTATCCATTACCCAGACAATCTCGACGATCTTCGGCTTCACATACAAGATGCTTGGAATGACATACCACAAGGCGACATTGATCATTTGATTCTGAATATTCCTCACCTGACTAAACGAGCCCATAGTCAATAACGGTGGTGTAACTCATTACTGAATATTTTTTAACGTCATTTATTTGTTATATCTAAGAATATCTTAACTAATACTGGGTGGGGTGATTTTTATTCAAATCAGCATATTATATTGCTTGTCAGCTTCCAGACGTCTTTGGCGTTGACGCGACCACACTCCTAGACCTATCCGGACTGATCCAACAATATTCTACCGTGTTGTCGACGGTGAAGAATTCTTTGACGTTTGTTTCATTATGTAAGTCGCGTTTAGGTAGGAGAATGCAAAAACGTGGCTTCCTAGTACGATTATAAGGCCTTTTTTTACCAGTTATGCATGATATTCGGACGCTGGTGGTCTATGGAGCCCTGCGATATGAAAATCAACCGACAGGTGTGTGCGAGGGAGAGAGACAGAGTGAGACGGACCGAGGACGTACGCGGAAAATCTGTCGGGCTTGCCTTGTACGGCCGCGAGCGGTCAGGGTCGGTAATGCAGCGTCCATTATACGATGCCGCCGGGCCGTTCCGGTATTACTGATAGTTCCGTTCCGGTTTGCCGGGACCGGTTTATTGTCGGCTCCTGTTCATTTTCGGGGAGGCCGGCCGTACACACACGTACGTATATACGCGCAAACAGACAGACATCCGACTACCACTGCTCCTACACGGCATCGGCGGGCTAATTAAAACTATCTTGCCCCTCGGTTAATTAATATTAGCTTAATGTGCGGGGGATCGTTATTAATATCAGCGCGCTGACTTCCAGGGTTCATTTACAATGCCCCCCTTCTCTCTCTCTTTATCTCGTTCTCTGTGGCGGCGGACGGTTTAATTATGTTTGCCTTGTTGGAATTGTAAATTTGGAAAAGTCCGGCGCAGTTTACTAAACACGGGAACCGGACGTGAAGTCGGGGGGTGAGAAGGTGGCGTATCTCTATTTTTCGGCATCGTTCTTGGGCAAACTACCAGTGGTACCTCTGAAACGACCTCGGAATAGGCTTCTACGACCCGGAAATTGCAGACTGACATTTGCAAAATAATGCAAAACGACGAATAGACGAATCTGCATGTAGGTACACCGACAGTCAGGCTACCCTACTGGCTCTGCAAGTCATGGAGGGTCAGAATATAATGGAAGAATTAGCCGTTCTGGATTCTGAAACTCGCGGACTTTGATTCAGAGCACTTACCCTCCATTGTGTACCTTGTGCGTTCCACTCGGGTTATCGTTTCTTCACTATGGCCATGGAAGGCTGGTGCCCTGCTAATATGGAAATTCTCATTGAGGAGACAGCTTAACATTCAGAGAGTAGATGCTTCGTCCTCTCTTCCTGTTTCTCTTCTGCAAACAGGTGTTCTATTGAGTCTCCTTCCGTAGCCGACAGTGTCCTGTCAGGATTCCTGTTACAAGGACAAGTTTTTTTCTAAACATGTCTTTGCTGGGATACTGTACAAATTCCCTAGCAAACCGAAAGCTGGTTGTTTGATCGCACACTTTCCTGAATTTCTCGTGGGTGTTTCCTTTGATCCTTTGCATCATTGCTGAATACGGCATTGGGGGCAGGTCCAAAATACATAGACTTACCACACTTCGAGTCAATTTGTCAGGATGGATTTGTCAACCATGGAGTTGGTAGAAATTACCCATATGCAAGCAAAAGGTTATATTCTGCTAGGCTTCTGGTTATAGCGGCTGCAAAGGCAATGAGAGGACTGATGGACTGACAAAGGAGGGCTCAAGGACGTTTTTTTTTTGGACCGGAGCCGGGGAGATAACATTGTGCCACCACCAGTAGTAGTGAATGCAAAAAGGGCTTTGTCACAGAATTGCTAAGAATTATTTTGACTATTGTGTTCACTGGGGACTGTCCCATGAATAAATATCTGAAGATCATCAGCGTCACAGCCGGTGATACTTGTAGGATGTGTGGAGAAGAGAAGGATACTACCCTTCATATTCTACTACCTGTATCTACCCGGCTTTGAGTGGGGTGAGAGCTACGCTCCTAGACTTCAGGTATCTGGAACCTTGTGAAATTCATGGGTTTCATTAATGGGGGTGGGGACCAGGGACATCAGTAAGTGGTTCTTCTTTTAAGGCCCCCCTTAGGCGAAAAAAAATACCTAGAAAAAATACGTGTTGGAATACAAGGTTACACATTTTTTTTGTGAATCAAAGTCAAAGAAAAATATAAAGCAGATTTTTTTGAGTAAGCAAATGTGAGGTTTATTTTCCAAAAAGTTCGACGTTCGACTACATTATCGACCCTACCACCCCCATTTACTCCGCTTGCCCGTTTGCGCTACGTCTATAATAAGGGACTAGCCTTGCGCCGCGGCAACAACTCCGTACGACTACAAGAAAAGTCAAATTAGCTAGCCGGCATTGTTCTCTCAACTCTCGCCAAGTCCATACATTATATTGTTCCGGTCGCTACGACCGACGCTCCCTAATTAAAACCACCTCACACGTCCGAGTTAATTATCATATTTTCATTTGTACCCGGCGCATCCGCCACCGACGCCGGCCCGCAATTAATCATCGTTTTCGGAGGCGGCGGGGGTCCAGATTTTATTTTTGGCACGCGAATTTTGCGCGGACAACCGTTGCTGAAACTGGAGTCACAGGTCAAAGTAGTTTCGACAACGAAAGGGTAAAAACAAGAAGGGACACTTATAATTCGCCAAACTTCGTCTATAGATGTCGCGTCGTTCGCTACTGTTGGTTCGAAATTGCTTTAGTTTGTGCGTATAGTACGTAACAATGGTTTTGAACAGCCAATTCGACCGAACTACTATACTTTTCTCGACGCACATTTCGCCAACTAAGTTGGCATCTTCAGGAGAAGATTAAAACTAAATTCTAACCTACACACTCGCACTCTTTATATCAAATTTGTTGCCACGGTTTACTGAACCGTAACATCAGTCTTTGTTTATCAGAGCAAACAGTGGACTGGTGGGTATCGGACCATCGTCCTTATTCATACTACTGTTACACTTAATGATTTATAAACTTTCAAAAGCATCCAACTGTCTAATGTTTGTTACATTTCTAATTAATTTTAAATTATTTGTGTCTATTCCATGGTTGTTGTCAAAAACGTGTTAGGCAACACAAGATTTTTCCGTTCTGCCATATTTCAAATGAGCCATGTGTTCTTTAAATCTCGTTAAAATAGATCTTTTTGTTTGCCCAATATACTTTTGATCACAGTCTTTACAACTTATTTCGTATATTCCTGACTTTTCGTTATTGTCGATTTTTTCTTTGGGGTTGCCCAAAAGCGTCTGTAATTTATTTTCAGAATTACAAACCAAATTTATATAAATATTTTTTAAAAACTTTATCTAGTCCGCGGGGTAAATTTAGTCGTATGGTAACAAAAAAATTTCGAATTGTCAGTATCTCTACGAAAAGTCGTGGAATTGTACAGGGTTCTCTTAAAATTATGTTTCCTTATTAACCTATCTATGAAATGGACTGAGTAACCGTTATTCTTATAACGGTTCTTCTATATCCTTAATTAATTGTGCCTCATGTTCAAACCTCTCTTTACTGAGTGGGAAACTTAACAAACGGTGAATTACAAATTAAAACTTGCCATTTTATGTTGAAAAGGGTGGTGTAAATCGTTGGGAATATATCTAAGAGTCGCGGTTTCTTTCCTATATACATCAAACTCTAAGTTATTTTCACTATTTCTAATAACTATCTAAATAATATCTAAAAATGGTATAAAGTACTAAATTAATATAAACTACAAATTATCACATATATATTTTCGTCAATCTTATTATTAAACGAGATTATTACTATTTTTTTAATGAAAAACTATATAGTTATTCATTGTGTCTGATAGATTTTTTTCTGAATCCGACTATGCATAACAATTTAGGTTTTATGAGTACCTAGTTGCTGGGAAAAATGAAAAATTACATAATGTTGGCATGTGCTGCATGGCAAAATCCGTTAAATGTTGATCATAAGCACTAGACTGCTAACAAAATGTAATTTGTTCAATCGTGAAATGATTCTGTTCCCTATCGGCTCAATAAGTAAGTGCTGAAAAGGCGATTACGTTACATAAACGTTAGTAAATCTATAAAAGAACCACCATTAAAACGTGTTAAAAACCCCGGAATGTTTTAAGTATATTCCAAAAGAACTTTAGCGGTTAAAAACTACAGGCTATAAAATTTATTACTTTACATTACATGCCACACTGTAGGCAAAAGTCTGCCAGAGCAGAGGTCGTAGGTTCGGCCGCTTCGTTCGCTTCAGCCTGCCTACTCAATCCAGTAGGCAGATACTTTTATGTGTTCTTGAAACATATAGGGCTAGTTTTGATGGTTCCCTAGAGCTGAAACCATCCGCTAATTTTTTTTAAATTAACAATTTGTGAAAAAAAAAACGTCTTTTTTCACATTCTTCGTTCCTTGGCATATTTTATATAGCATATGCATTTAAGAAGTTGTAGCCTATTGAATTTCCAAAATTTTAAGCCCAACCCGAAGTCTTCAAGTGCTATTGTTAACTTGCAAATGACTGCTGAAGTTGAAAACGTGTTTTTTTTTTACTATTTTATCTTTCGAAAGTAGGGCGACTATGATCATGAAACTGGACGGAGTAGGCCCGATCCGACTGCGCGGTGAAGAAATAAATATTACGGGAGAAGTAAAGTATCTTGGGGTAATCCTGGACTCAAAACTTACTTGGAACCAACATATTCAAAATATAAAGAAAAAGGCAGTAATGACTCTGGTAATTGCCAGACGGGCCTACGGAAGAACATGGGGACTTAAACCAAAAATGGTATACTGGTTATACAATATGGTAGTCCGCCCCATGATAACATATGCATCTTTGGTATGGTGGCCAAAGATGAATCAGAGGACTGCTGTTACGACTCTAGGCAAGATACAAAGACTTGCATGTCTAGGAATAACAGGGGCAATCAAAACAACACCAACAGCTGCAATGGAAACCTTGCTCGACCTACCTCCATTACAATATGTAATAAAGGGGGAGGCCAGCATGGCAATGTTCAGACTGGAGAATTCACCCAACTTCAGGGATACTGAAAGACGGGGCCACACAAAAATGAATCATATGACGAGTAACATACTTGGTATGAGAACAGATCATATGACTGTAAAATACCAATTCAACAATAATTTCGAGATTATTATCCAAGATCGGAACGAGTTGGACAGAAATACGGTCAATAGACCAAACATCAATGAATTGACCTGGTACACGGACGGGTCAAAGACTGATAATGGAACTGGTGCTGGCATCTATTGTGTGCAAAATAAACACAAAGAGAGTCTTCAACTAGGAAAGTTTACCTCTGTATTTCAGGCAGAGGTCTGCGCAATTCTCGAATGTTTGAGGATCAATAATAAGAGGGCATATATTAATAAGCGGATCAGAATTTGTTCAGACAGTCAAGCTGCCCTAAAAGCCCTTAGCAACGCTAAGGTGACATCAAGACTGGTATGGGATTGCAAAGAAGAACTGATAAGGCTGGCAACTCACAACAAGGTCACTTTGATGTGGGTGCCAGGTCATCAGGGTATCGAAGGCAATGAGAAAGCTGACGAGTTAGCCAGAAATGGATCGTCGGAAGATTATATTGGCCCCGAACCGGCCCTTGGAGTGGCAAAAACCGTCATCAGGGGACATATTAATGAGTGGGTCAAACAACAACACAAAGAATACTGGAGAAAAATGCCCAGACAAATACATGGGAAGAAATTCATTAAAGAACCATCAAAACCCGTAGCCGAGCAACTGTTAGCAATGAACAGGAAACAGTTATGCACTATAGTAGGGTTACGCACAGGACATATTCCTGTTCGAGAACACCTAAATAAAATGGGCCTGTACAACGGAGACCTAAGATGCAGAATGTGCAACAAGGAAACGGAGTCAGCCCTTCACATTCTCTGTCAGTGTGAGGCTTTGGATCGCAAACGGCAAGCAATATATGGAAAACCCTTTATGGAACCAGAAGATTACACTGCACAGCCAGATATGACCCTGTATAAATTAGTGCAGGGAACAAAGATTTTAGACTGGGTGCAGTAAACCGGTACAGGAGAAAATACAAAAAGCCCAAGAGGCTGCAGTATAACCGGATAGTACAAGGACGGCTCCTGAAGGAGGAAAAAAAAATGATCATGAAAAAACGCCCATTTTGTTTTTAAAATACGCGTCTTGAAACTTTCAAGATATTATAGTCACAATTCCGACAATTTCGAAGCGGCAACGCTAAAACAATATATACGTCGCATCAAAAAAAGTAGTCGCGTAGAAAACGTTATAAAACTGGCCCAAATTAATATTTTTCAAAATCTCAAAAAGGCTCGCAAACTTGAAGAGATTTATGATTGTTCTAACCCAACCCGGCCAATATCGTACAATAAACAAAGAAATTGCGTCATTGTTAATTAAGGCTTGCAAACAAATTCGATCGTTAATTACTCGAAAAGTTATTAACGGATCGAGCTGAATTTTTTTTAACTTCATACTACAAATTATAGCAGTCCCTCCCTCAAATTTCATGATCATAGTCGCCCTACTTTCGAAGTAAAAAAATAGTGAAAAAAAGCACTTTTTCAATTCCAGCAGTCATTTGCAAGTTAACAATAGCACTTGGAGATTTCGGGTTGGGCTTAAAATTTTGGAAATTCAATAGGCTACAACTTCTTAAACGTATATGCTATATAAAACATGCCAAGGAACGGAGATATAACCGAAAATGTGAAAAAAAAATGTTTTTTTTTTCACAAATTGTTAATTCAAAAAAAGTAGCGGACGGTTTCAGCTCTACGGACCCGCGCATTGTGTTCTACGAAAAAAAAAAATACAGAGGAAACCGTCAAAACTAGCCGTATATGTTTCAAGAACACTTTTTGATGATTCTAGCTCCCTGCTTACTGGACTAACTCTTTTACATCGTACCGTAATATGTTTACGTGCACTTCTCATTTGCGCCGTTAATATAACTGTTTACACAGTGTACGTCAACTGTGTGCGCCAATAGTAATTATTAGCCTGGGGGGCAAGTATATTAAATGTATACAAATGGGTTCATGCGGTGCATTTGCAGTTAAATAATCGATGCTCCGACCGGGCGACCGTCCAAAAGTGAACGGTCGCAATCTATTAGTAATATTAACGCACATCAAAAGACGGGAAATAATTTAGCGTGGATCGTTTCAGATTCCGCTCCCGCTGGCATCACTCGTATCATTTTGCTATTACAATTTCGTTCAATTCGTCTTTTATATATCGGTTTCGTTTGAGGTTGCAGAACAGATCAATAAATCATTGTATAACAGAAAAGGGTTATTGAAGCTATTGCCAGTTTTCCCGTGGCGTTTGAACGTACTCGTTACCGTCGAGAAATAAGGCCGAGGCGCTTACGAGTGACGTCACAACTCCGAGGTGAAACCATACGACGGCAATGCAATCGCCGGTGCGACATACATAGGCGAAAAAGCCATTTAGAATTTGTTTGAAATACAACAGAGTGAGAATAAATGTGAGTTATATTCAGAATTATTAATCTCACTCAAATTTGATTTCTCCAGCCTCTCACAGTTACTCATTTGATTTTTGAATCATTTGAAAGTCTTTAATATTTGTCGATTGACGAGAATGGAGTCTTAAATCTTGTTTTGGAGCTGTTAATAATATATATTGGAATTTCATGACAATACAACAAAAATTCTTCTTTTAACTGGCTATTAAATACAATCGAATAACAGGTCCGGGCAATTCTATTAATTAAAATGACAATACCTTTTCAGGATTATCAATGTTGTTCCATTGCAGTGGCATTTGAAAAGATTTAAGTGTCAGAAAACCATCGTAACTGTATTTTATTTGTCTATGAGGATATAATGTCTGTCGCTGCTTTGTTCCAATAGACCACTGACTTCTTACGTTGCAAAATATTAGATCAGATCATCCAGGCCTAATTTCTCGACGGTATCGACATACTGCAGAAATCCCATCTCTAAATTCTGTAGAACGATCCAATCCAATGGCAAAGGCAATATCCTAATACCTGCCCATTGTCGTCATTCACTCTCAGAGCCAACAGATTTCGACGTTTTTAGGTATCAAAAGTGAGGTATATCTGAGTTAGGTATGTCTAATGCCTCGCCAGGAATGTCATCGGTGGTTAAAAAAGCTAACTTTATTAGGCACGCCGTAATATGTCCTATTTCCATTGAAGCATACTAGAGGGCGACACTTACGTATCGCCGGCCAAATACAAAAGTATCGTCTGTTTAAAAAGCGAAAGCGGTTACATTCTGAACCAATTAAATACGGCGCTAATGAGGTCGGAGGTTCTCCTTTGTCTCATTATATCGTACCCAGTGGAGGAGGTAAGTGGCCCCCTAGATCCCGCAAACGCCTCCGGGTTATAAAACATGACATTTCAACGTCACCCCCCCCTCTTTGTCGTCGATTAATTATAGGCGTATCGGCTCTTCAATAATTTCCTTTATCAGACAACCCTAATTAACCTTGAAACTACAAATGCCCGGGCACAATAATGAATGTTCGCGACACATCCAGTTAAGCCATCGATGTTCCTCCGATATATATATATATATATGTATATCTATATAATGGGATCGATGCCTTTCATCGACGCGAAACAAAAGTGGGTTCGAACCGCACAAATAACTCGGCGCTGGCGTGGGCGACATATCCCACTTCTGAAAGCGAACGCACGGCGGTTCCAAACGAACAGCTGGCCAAAAATCGAGAAAAGAAGTTTTTTCTGCGTGATTTTGAATGCAGGATTTAACACTTTTAACAGCCGGAAAATGCGTTAAAATCACCTTTTATTACACGCGAAATTTATAGATAACTTTAATGAATCTCTTATGTGGAATGCCCAACCTGGTCGATATACAGGGTGTCCCATTTAACCTGACAAATCGTAACATCTCGAAAACTTCACATTGGGCCAAGTAATGAAATTCGTTTGTCTCGAAGGTGGGTATCCAATGATATCAAACTCGACCCTACACCCCAAACCCCCGTGGGGTGTGGGGTCGCCATCTATCACGAATCAAATAAAAGTTTTGGACAAAATCTACGTATTCTGTGGCGCAGAATTCGAATGTATAATAAAAATGGGGATTCCTATTTGAAATTTCGGATAGATTCAGAGTTTCTCCTCGCCCCACCCCAGGGGGAGGGGGTGGAGGTTGAGTTTGGTATCATTGGATGTAGCAAAAAAATTGATCTTGAAATAGCGATCTTCAAGGTCAAGGACGTATCCAGGAGTTTTTACACTATTTTTTTCCATTCAACGCATTCAAATTTTGCCTGAAAAACATTTTTGTGTCCTCTGGTTGGCTCATAATCAACCATTCCCTCCGTTAAAAGGTTACTAAAGGGCGTATTTTTACACTAAATGCCAAAAGGCAGTAACCTGTTTTACCAACGCGACAACATAATGGCGGACAAATTTCTTAAAAACAAACCCGATTCTCACAAAACTTAATGTACAAGGATATTCCCGAATTTGGTATTGAAGTTTTGGAAAATAAAAATGGCGGCGGCAAAATGGCGGACAAATTTCTTAAAAATTAATCTGATTTTCGCACGAAATTCAATACCAGTGTTTTCGGTGAATCGCTGATGATGATTTAATTATTTAATTCTTTGAAAACAAAATCGCGCGCTCAAAATGGCTGATAAATTTTCCAAAAAGGCGTACGGTCCTCACGAAAATTTGTATACTAGGATTCCAACAACAGTTTGATAATATAAATTGATTATTATACAGGGTGAGTCAAACTTAACGCGACAAACGAAAGGTACGGATAGGGCATGTTATTCTAAGCAAAAAAGTTCTAATAAACATGTGTCCGGAAATGCTTCCTAAGAACGCTACGGACGTTTAAAGATGGCCGGCCCAAATTGGTTTTCTTGCCTTTTTATTTCAAAAACTGCTTAAAATAATTGGTTTAACGTAACAAAACAAACTAAAATTTTACAAAAACTGCTCGAAATGTCCACCATCATTTTCAATGCAAAGTTGACATCTGCGAATGACTGATTAATTCACTCCGCTGCCTTATTAATTAAAAAGAGAAGCAGGCCTTGATAACAATTGAAAGTGTTTGTTTGACAGCCTTGTTTGACGTGTCGATTGAATTCAATTTGTCACTAATTTTAAGCTAGTTTATGAGTAAATTGCGGAAACATGCCAAATACCTACACTACAAGTGAATATGCGGATATTGTGTTTGTTTACGGGTACTGTGATGGTAATGCGCGCGCTGCTGTGAATGAGTACGCCCGAAGATTTCCAATGAGAAGAGTGCCCGACAAAGCGGTATTTACTAGAACATTTCAACGATTAAGAGAAACTGGGACAACTTCTTCGAAATCGCGAGCAGACGGTATTTTTTGCACCCCTTCATAATAATCGAAGAACAGAAAATATCCTAGAACACTTCGATCAAATACCTTCAAGTAGCACGAGGAGATGTTCTTTGCAATTAGGCTATTCCCAGAGCATTGTGAACCGAACTCTGAAAGCAGATGGTCGCCACCCCTATCATTTGCAGAAAGTTCAGAATTTGCTTCCTGAAGACCTACCTCGAAGAAGAGAATTTTCAGAGTGGTTCTTGGAACAAATAACAAACGATGCTTCTTACTATCGGAAGGTGATTTGGACGGACGAGGCAACTTTTACCCGTAGTGGTATCTTTAACCAACATAATGCGCATATTTGGGCCCATGAAAACCCGCATGCTGTAAAAGAACAACATTTTCAACATGAATTTTCGTGCAACGTTTGGATCGGGTTATGCGACGATACACTCATTGGTCCATATTTCTTGCCTCCAAGACTAAATGGTCCGGCCTTTCTTCATTTCCTGGAAAATGAATTTGAAGCAATATTAGATGACATGCCTCTAATTGATAGAGCAAACAGGTGGTTCCAGTTAGACGGTTGCCCAGCCCATTACACTCTACTAGTGCGGCAATGGCTTCACAACCATTTTTCAGGAAGATGGATTGGTCGCGGTCGAGACTGTCCCCGTCCTTGGCCTCCGCGTTCCCCGGACTTAACCACTATGGATTTTTATGTTTGGGGCAGAATGAAGAGCAAAGTTTATGCTGAGCCCGTCAACGACGAAGCTGTATTATTGAATTAACTTTCAGTACTGATTTTCGTTAGCGCGGCGTCATTTTTGACAAAATCGGCCATTTTATTGTTGTCTCCTCGTTGGGGTACGAAATTTCGAGAAACTTGCTCTTTTGGCCGGCTTCCCAGACGTTTGGGACCACTGTGAACGACAGGTAGACGGGCGCGCGTCGAAACAAAGCGGCCATAATTAAAATTAGGAGTATCCGGTCGTCTCCGGGGGCTAGACAGATGATACACGATACCTCGTAGACAATGTGGAGGGATAATCTTCCCCCGTCCGTGTAACTTACTAGACGGCGTTCCGTATTGTTCCTGCTCCGCCTCCTCATCCACCTCGACTGTACGAATATTTCATACGAGTTCGCTCACCTGTAACAAACAAACGCGTTCAGTTTACGGGCCGCTGCACCAAAGGCATTAAATAGTGTAGAGGGGAACCGCTTCGGGCCCTGCTACCACCCCCCTCTCCTCACCCACCGGTTCGATTAATACATTCCGACAGCCTGTATCACTCCTTTGTGGATGAATTAACGTCGGATTAGCGAAATGATCTATATCGGTTCGGGTTTGCGAGAACTCCGAATGTCCCCCCCCCTCCTCCTCTCTCCCTTCTACCCCTCTCGATACACGTGGAGCCCTGCGAACTGTTACAATACGCGGGGCAGCTTTATTGATACAGTCGTGACAGTGTTCTTGAAATCATGACGGACCACTGAATTTCACTTATGCCAATGTCATAAATAGAGTTCGTGAGAGCGCGGAGTGTAACAGGACCGTAGTCAGTTTACGAATGAAAATGTTAATATGTTCACAGAAACTATATATTATTGCATTATAGTACATTATTAAATATTATTACTTATTACCAAGCGCGAATGTCACAGGGCCGACACTGTACATATCCTGCCCTTGACTCGTTGTCCTTCATAGATCACAACTGACTTGCATTACGAAAACTGCGGTAGCAATTTTAGTTATTTATGGCACGCTGTAACAGACAGTCACCGATATTGCATCGCGTTGATAAGTTTCGTTTTTACGTATTCGCCGTGTGTTTAAATAACTTTATAAATATTAATAATTATTAGTTGAGGGGAGAAGTGAATAAAGTGAGGTACCATGCCAAAAGGTGAAAAGAAATAGACGGGAAGTATTTCATGCCTCGTCCAGCGCCGACGATATTTCATTTTGGAAAACATATGTAAAGTTTTAGTTGGTACATATCAGGAGTTATCAGAAAATATATTATTACATAGTTCATGCCTCAACAATTTCTCATACTGTCCATTGTCAACAGTAGACGTTGAACGGTCCTTTTCCATACACAAGTTAATATTAAGTGATAAACGTCGCCGTTTCACTCCAGAACACTTAGAAAAGCACATAATAATATGTTTTAACCACCGTCAACCTGCCATGGGAACCTTGTCTCAACATTGACGTTTGTCGGGTAAGTGTTGCCATTGTTACGTGTTATCTTAATTTTATAGGTATTTTATCCTTGACTTAATCGTACTATTTGGTAAAAATAGTACTATGTTGCTACATAATCTATGTAAACATTAATATTTTCATTCGTTAACTGACTACGGTCCTGTTACACTCCGCGCTCGCACGAACTCTAGTCATAAAGAGGTATGAGAATTCGATCAGTTCTTGCTTAAGGAAGCATCACTTTTGATAAATATTAACTAACATAAATAACGAGCTATTAAACAAAAATGTCAATAAATCTGGTTATGAACGAGAGAGATGGAAGTAGCGGTTATGTCGAAACTCGAAGCGAAACTTTGTTGTTGTCGTCAAACTTTTGACAAGTTTCTGTCACAATTGTAAATTAAATAATGGCTGTCACATAATGTGACAGTCTTGACAATTCAGTTAGGTTATGAACTTAAGATTGAAAATGGAAATACGTATTTTTTTGCTCGGCCAACTTTGATGACTTTTTTTTTTTAATGGCAGATCTCCAGCATAGAGGTTTCCCATTCTTTATTAATCAGCCTGTAAATCTCCCTTAGGAACAATAAGTGTAGACCCAATCTTTATTTTTTTTTTAACTTTTCGGGAAATTTCAGGCTAATTTTCGGACACCCTATACAAACGAAGTCGTATAAATTTGAAACGACGACGATGAAGCGTAGAAACTTTAAAATATTCCAAGACCGATCACTGAACACCCACAAAAAGGTGCTTCAGCTAAAAAAATTACTTCGAATAATGCCATATTGTTTGGACCAAAGGCTTGGAGGGTACCACCAATCAAAATCCGGAACATCCGCAAATATCGAACCGCTACCGAGCCGGAATTTCATTTGGGAGGCAAACTAACTCGATTCGCCCTCTAGACGTTAGGCCAAGCGGTGGGATTAGCTTACGCGAGATTTTTTCTTCGCCTCTCCACGGCCGACGCGACGCCGGGAATACAAAGCGGGAAAATAGTGCCGCCTTGGCGAATTTTCGCCACAGCCGCCTCTTCATCAAACCGGCAAACAGCCTCCGTGATGGGTCACGAATTCGGACCCCTTTCGATAACGTAAATGCCGGTAACAAACTAAAAATTAGCGAATTGCAGTGAGAAAAATTCCCGTTCACTGTTATTCGTCGTTAGAAATCACAGATCCGGATTTTGACCTTATTAGGTCGCATCACTCTCATCAGTCGATATATCTGACGATTAACAACAATGAAGAGAGTCTCGGTTTATTTTCTCGCCACTAACGGACCTACCGTTAGTGGTGTGCTCCCAAGAGCGACATCTGGTGGTTGCTGCCTTGTCAGACTCACAGGAGCACATCGAGTCCCATTTAGACACACTAGAAGGCAGTCCTTCTATGTTACCTCTGTATCACTAAATTGTTTAAATTAGCAGAAAGTTTAAATGGTATTTCCAGTAAATTAAAACCATTTCGAATTACTGGACATGGTTAAAACAATTTTCATTTATTGAATAATATACATATTTACCATCTTCATTGTAAAAAATGCGACTGACGTCGTCCAAAAGACGGTGTTACGTGATAATCTTCATCAACACCACGTAGCGCTTCGAATGGACAGAAGTTAGTCACATAGCAGATGGTTCCCTTTGTAGTACGAGATGGCGATAGTTAAGAAAAACATCTCTGTGATGCTCGTTCGTATCTCTTTCATAGTCTTTTTTGGAGTTTTATAATATATAACTAATCAGTTGGTCCATTATTTAGCTGTTTAATATTGCTTGTGGTACGAATTTCTATGAATCTAGTACACTCATTGGTGCATTTCGATCTGAAGGACTAGCTCGTCCAATCAGCGTTAAATGAAAGAGTTTCTACTACACTACATTGATCTCTGGGATTAGATCTAATTCTATCATAATTCAAAAACATTTTTTAAATTAATTTTCGTCTATTAATGCAAAAACTATTGTGCTTACTTTAATTATTGTACTCATTATATTTAACCATAATAATAATAATAACTTTTTATTTAAAATTCACATTATATTTTTAATTTACATCTTGGTGGTTGCTAACCTTGTCAGACTCGCCGTAATACGTCGAGTCCTATTTAGACACACTAGAGGGCAGTCGCTCTATGTCAGCTGTGCACCAATAGATGGTTTAAATTAGCAGGAAGTTGAAGAAAATGCAAATCACAGTGAATGAAATTGACAAAATGTTTAAAAAAAAGGACACTGTTAAAACAATTCGCGTAAAATGTTACTTTGACGGCGTTGTGATTTACAATTCAACATTTCTCGTCAGCCACGACGAATAAGATTATATTGAAAGATGAAATGATACGATGCTGCGGCCCAAAAGAAAATACACGTTGTATACGAGGAGCTATACCCCTGACGACCCGGTTGTTTTACGGTTGCAGACGAGAAGCACTCCTTACTTTATTCGATACGCCGGGCGAGATAGAGAAAATAGAGTATGTATATTGCAGCTTTGATGCTATCTATATTTCCGTTTTATATAGTGAGCCGGGAGAGCGCCAGACAGTTTTTCCGCGTATTTATGGGACGGACTGGCTGTTGATGCTCCCTGCGCGTTATTTTTTATTGGTCCCGTCGCGAGCAGTCGGGAACAGAGAACGGAACAGTCGACGGAACGATATCCATTTGTACGTAATTTGAGAAGTCGGAAAACGCAGACAGATATGCTGATGTGGATAAAAATCGCAACGCTCAGTATTAGTTAAGCAATTTATTTGAAATGTTCACATAATATACCAGCCCTAACAACTATATGTTCGGACAAACGCATTGTTTCAAAAAAATTATTCGCTGCCATGCAAAAAATTACAACCACTCTTTAAAAACCTAAAATATATAAAATTACATACATTTGCGAGATGATATTATGCGGAAGATTATTATTAGCTTGGATTTGTTATGAATTTGCGGCCAAAAATATAAAAATCTGCTAAAAATGCTGACAACTAAATGTTCGGAAAATCGAGGAACCTGCCCTAAAAAATAAATCAAAATTTGTTGTTGCCGCGCTAACCATTAATATCACAATTAGATGTGTCAGTCACAGGTGATTTCTGGTAGTTTTTGCGAATATTCGTTATTTATAAATAAAATTCGGCTATGGACGTGCGACTGATCGAAAATTGCGGCAGCTCATTGTAAAAAAATACTGCAGTGGCAAAAAAATCCACGAAACTGCGGAAGAATTGTGCTTCGCAAAGTCTACTGTTGGGGACATATTAAAGCATTACCGCGAGACTGGAAATTTGGATGGTAAAAGTCCTGGACGACTCAGACTTGTTACTGAAACGAGCCAAAGGTCGTTGGTGAAAATTTGCAAAAAAAGTCGACGGAACACCTTAAGGAATATAACAGCGCAATGGAAATCTGAAGCAAGAGAAAGGCTATCCCGCGAATGTTGCAGAAAATACATTCATCAGTCTGTGCTCAGTTTTTGTGACGTATTACTATTTTATTTTTCAAATTTTTAATTTTTCAATTTTCGTAAATGATCGTATCCTAAAGAAAAGCCTTTATTAACTGAGGTACAAACAAAATCGAATTAATTGGGCCAAATCGAAGGTATCGTGGACAATAGAAGACTGGTCAAAAGTAATTTTCAGTGACGAGTCCAAATTTGTCTGTCTTTTTCAAATTTGTATGTCTGCGTAGGCGATCATAGAAGAAGAGTTATAAGACTTCATAAGGACTGCCTTAAACTAACAGTAAAATTCCCGAAGGGGTCATGATTTCGTATTGAAACTCCATACCGTCAACGCTGACAAATATATACAAATACTTACGAATATCTTATTACCGACTGTTCAGGATATGCACCCATAAAATAATTTCATATTTCAACAAGACGGCGCAGCTTCCCATACTGCAAAAATGACGAAAAAGTGGTTCGGGGAACAGCATATTAAAGTCCTATCAAGGCCATCAAACAACCCCGACCTAAATGTCATTAAAACACTGTGGCATAAGATAAAAAAAGTTTTGAGAGATGATCTTCAAAGAACAGTTTCTACTTTAAAGGACCACACCACAACTCTGTCGAGGCTTGGTTGAAACAATGCCTGCAAGAATTCGGACCGTAATTAAGGCAAAGGTGACGCGTCGCCTTATTAATACTTAAAATATTTTTTCCGAACATTTAGTTGCCAGTTATTTTGTTACATTTTATTTGTTTTGGTAACTTGTGACATTGTTAATTTGAAAACGTTAATTAATATATACTTTTAAATTCCTTAAGTTCTTATGTACTGTCAGCTGCATTAGTCAATTATTGCTTCATTATACATAAAGAGTCAGGGCCGTACTCAGCACATAGTACATCACTGTGAGAAATAAAAAAAATATATATTTAAAAAACAATACTAAAGACGTGTCATAGACGCATTTATTTTTGACTGTTGGTCATACTCCCTTATGAACCTTTAGTAAATATTTTCTCCATAAAGTGATATTATCTATCTTTAGTCGGGTATGTCTAGAAGTCAGTACGGAACTTTCTACGTCGCTTGAGCCTGCTCTTGGCATTGTCCGACATATAATAACCACTTTGCATTATTAAACGGTCAGAAAACTTCGCAATGCGAGGGCTTAGTTTCTAATTAATATTATGAATTTCGAACGACGCACACATCTGAACATCAGACGGCCACAATAATAACCGTAATAGCTTTTACAGTTTGAGCCCCTAAGTGACATCAAAGGCGCGTGATATCCCGAAGGTGTACTTTAATTTCGTTTGTCAGGGTAATTAACTCTAAATTTCAATACGTTAATGAATGAGTACTGCCAACGCTGTAATGCTTTAATTTTTAATACCCACTCGATTTACAACAGTCAATGTTTGTATTGTGCACGGGATACATTATTGGAAGGGGTGAATTTATCAAATTATAACTGATTTTTTACTGACTGAATAATGTATTGCTCTGTAGCTTAAATCATAGGATGACCATATAAGTTATTTACATCTTTACCTATTTTTCATTAGAATTGTATAGAACATTTTGAGACATCTTTCTTTTTATCAATTTTAAGTATATATGAGTTTAGAAATTCAAATATAAAGAAAGTTCAAGTAAGATAATATGAATTGCAGAGTAAAGATTTTTTAACCGAGTACAGTTTAAACCATACAATAGCCATATAAATTTTTTACTTCTTTATTTCCTGTATATTCTATATTATTAGGACTTTGAGTTATTTTGACTTATTGTATTGCTCTGTAGCTTAAATCATAGGATAACCATATAAGTTATGTACATCTTTACCTATTTTTCATTAGAATTTTATAGAACATTTTGAGACATCTTTCTTTTTATCAATTTTAAGTATATATGAGTTTAGAAATTCAAATATAAAGAAAGTTCAAGTAAGATAATATGAATTGCAGAGTAAAGATTTTTTAACAGAGTAAAGATTTTTTTATTAAGAGTAAAGTTTAAATCATACAATAGCCATATAAATTTTTTACATCTTTATTTCCCGTATATTCTGTATTATTAGGACTTTGAGCAATTTTATAGCAATAATAAGAGCGATTTATGGTGCATTAATTATACAGTGAAAATTTTAAACCGGTGACAATAAGTGCGTGCCGCATTTCCTGCGATTGTCGACTATATAATAGCCGCACCCATACGTTTTCAGCATGAGCTGGTGTACCTATTTATTTACTTTTTTTTTTTCTCGAAATTATCCCTTTGTCGAGGCACCACGCAAACTCACAGTTAGAAGCACATTAACCGATAATACAATTATAATTACACGTTGGCCTGTCGATTGGGCGTAAAATCTATTCAAATTATCATGGATTTGTGAACATTTATAATGGGAAACAACTCTGAATCACCCATTATCGCGAACAGTGACGCCTGCGAACTGAAGTTAGCTTTACACGTAGATTATTTTATTAATGGATATCTACAGGCATTTAAGCGGTAAAGCAAGTAAATGTATTATTGGGAATCTGCAATGCAATCCTGAAATGAGACCTCCATACGCACGCTGATCGTCTAAACTCGGTCCAAGAGTTGTCTGCGATCTCAAGCCATGCGACCATCTTTTGATGACCAAGAATGAGACGAATGAATGGAAGAACATGTTTGGAAGTAGACGGTGAACGAGTAGAAGTCACTCATTTAGTTTGAATTTATGATTTTTAGGTTCTTTCTGGCATGTTTTTTTTTTAAATTATGAATTATACAATGGCAGTAACAGTTTATAAATTGATGCAAGGAAAGTTCAAGTGAGATATGAATTCCAGGGTAAATATTTTTTTTACTGAGTAAAGTTTGAACCATACAATAGTCTATAAATCTTTATGCGTTAATCTATATATATAGAGATCAACAACACCCCTAATTGATCACCAACGTTTTTGATTCCGTGAAGAGACGAATGAAATGAATGAATGGAATAACATTTTTGGAGGTAGAAGTTGGACACGTCACTCATTTAGTTTAAATTTACAATTTTTACATATACAACAAATATATGTAGGTTCTTTCTGGTATGTTTTTTAAATTATATATTATACAATGACAGTAACAGTTTATAAATTGAAATATAAGGAAGGTTCGAGTGAGAGATGGATTACAGAGTAAACATTTTTTTAATGGGGTAAAGTTTGAACCATACACTAGCCATATAAATGTTTTACACCTTTATGCATTTATCTACATACAGGATTAGAAAGTCTAAGATTCCAAAGCCGAGCATTAAAAGATAGAAAAGAATAAACTCTTCAAGTAAAGGGAACTGACAGAGAAATATTATGTCCTTAGTTGCCAGACTGATATGTCATTTTAAAACTTTTATGATTTATTCTCTTCTTCTCCTTTATTCTCTGTCTTTCGTGTTTACATCGATAGGGAACCAATAAAATTATGTAGGCGGGACGCCCCGCCCATAAATTATAATGCGCACGTGTGAATTGAATTCTTGTCTAGACTCTAGAAGTACAATAACCGAAATAAGGAATCAGTTTAGCCGTGTCTGCGTAAATAAAATATTCATATTGTAATTGAATAAACGTTTTTACTATAATAACAATAACGATGACGGTATACACAAAGGAGGAAAAAGTGCAAATAATTAAGTGGTATTTCATCTCTCAGAGCGCTGAAGAAGTTGTTGGGCGATTTGCATTTTCATTTGAAAATCGGCCGGTACCTATGGTAAAAACCGTATTTTTGTGAAGCACAAAGGGGCGACATTTTTAAACCACTTATTCAATAGGTATTTTTTTCTTTCTTTCGTCTTATAATCGGGTTGACATTATATTTTTATTTTTTATAGAAGTTAGAATTTTATTTTCTTGCAAACCGGTTAGTTAAGGAATACAAAAATTTGAAAATAAATACAATTATGTTCGTACACTTCTTTTAAGTGTATGGGATACTTTTAGAAGTCAGAATTACGTAAGAATTTCGTTTAATACAGCGAAGTCGATGTACACCCCCCATAGCTGCGAAAAAAGCAGTGAGTCCCACTCAAATTCGGCGATAGTCGTGTAGGTAAGACCCATCTCCACTTTCTATTACGCGCAGGTCTCATACGTTTTTAATACGTGCACAAGCGTGAAACACTGTTGCATCTAACTGTCTTTCTGTGCCCTTACTGGTGTCTTTTAACTTATTCTCTTCTACACATGTATCGCCAATATGTAAAGATGCAATTTCCTAGGGTATATACGTATATTTTCTGTAAATAGATAAATTATATTTCCACTTTTCTAGCAATAATAAAAGCGCATTTATAATGGCTATGTAAAATGCTATAATTTATGAGGTATAAATTATACAGTAAATTTTTTTTCTTCTTCCGATCTGTAAACGATAAAGTGTCGGTAATAGAGGAAATAAGGTGACTATAAAGAGTGCAGCGCGTAGGTTCTACTGGTTTACTGACGTCGCAGCCGCCCCTAAAGTGAAACGCTCGAGACGACCCCACCAAATGAACGCTTAATCCGAACGAAAGGAACGAACGGAAAAAAAATCCCTTTGAAGTCGAACGTACGGCACTTTATAAATGGCAATTCCGTCGCCTAAGACAACAAATCCATAAGTAAGTAAACAGTAAAGAGCGAAAGAGAGAGAGATAGAGGGAGAGTTAGAGACGAGGCCCTTTCGTTTCAGGAATCCCGTACATTTAAATGATAAGCCGGGTATTGTGCTCCCAATCTGCAAAGTAAACGTACTTATCAGGACGATTTAGTCGCAATTGGTGCCGGCGGACGGGGCGAGGGGAGGGGTGAGGGGGCCGAGGCGGCGAGGAGACAGAATTCGCCGACCGAGTCGAGCTGCTGAAGATGTTTGCCGAACAAATTGGTTAAATCGAGCGAGCTTGTAATCCGAATGCAAAGTAAAGGATTAGAAAAGCCTTTTATTGACATCCCCGCTTCGTTTCCACTCCTTTTCCCTCCGTTCGGTTAATCCGCAGCGACGAAGAAGCGGTTTCGCGGAAGGGGGGGACGGAACTCTCTCGCTATGGTTTTATCTTAAGCCGAAATCGGTGACCTTTCGGCCCGGATTTAATTCTTGAGCGACGCACGACCCGCGTATAACGGACAAGTCTTCCGGGCGAAAGGAAGCGCCGACGACAAAGTAGGCGACGACAAAGGCGTCGACGCTTCGGCTTCATTTGTTTCGCTTTCCGCTCGGCGAAGGTGACTCGATAATTGGGAAACGGGCACCAAAAAATCCTTTAAGTTATTAATATAAGGCGTAGCGTGGATTAAATACAGGGTGTTTACAGACTTCGGGAAAAATATTATTACACTATTTGTTGCCAAAAAAATCAAAATGCAGCAAGAAACAACGTGCATTCACATTTCTATAAACCACTTTGACTTCATTTTTTTTTAATACACGTTATATAGTAGGCGCAGAAATTAGGGGATATAAAAAAATCTCAAATTAGTAGCAAGTAGCAAGTAGCTGTAGTAAAAATGGTCGTAGAGAAAAAAAAAGGAAATTGAAGCTCCAAGTTTCTAGTTTTTAGCGTCAGCAGTTTTTTGAGTAATAAGAAAACCATCGAAAAAAACTTGCTTGTATCTAAGAGGTCGACGGACCTCAATTATTTTATTTTTTTCGATAATATCGTTATAAAACTCTTTTAGATCATTTAATTATGTTTAATTTGACATATTTTCGAGCCCTGTACGACGATTTTTAGCCGAGTAATCGCTGTTTATAGCAAACAAGTTATTTTTGACTTTGGTAATCAATTACTCGGGAAATAAAAACCTACAAAAAAATTAAGTAAGTTTTGAAAAGTGTAAACTATCGTTTATAAGTTGTAATGATTGTTTTTTTGCTAATTTTTCACCTACTGAAAGGACGGTGTTTCTTCCTCGTTATTTCCAATGAATAGTCGAGTAGGCAGGGAGGTAAAATACTCAAAAAGTGTTCTTGAAACATATAGGGCTAGTTTGGACGGTTTCCTATGTATTTTTTTTTTGCGTAGAACACAATGTGCGGGGTCCATAGAGCTGAAACCGACCGCTATTTTTTTTTAATTAACAATTTATGAAAAAAAAGCCTTTTTTTCACATTTTCGCTTATATCTCCGTTCCTTGGCATATTTTGTATAGAATATGCATTTAAGAAGTTGTAGCCTATTGAATTTCCAAAATTGTAAGCCAAACCCGAAGTCCCCAAGTGCTATTGTTAACTTGAACAAATGACTGCTGAAGTTGAAAAAGTGTTTTTTTTTCACTATTTTTTTACTTCGAAAGTAGGGCGACTATGATCTTGAATTCCTTGGAGGGACTGCAATTTGTAGTATGAAGTTACAAAAAAAATTCAGTTCGATCCGTTAATAACTTTTCGAGTAATTAACGATCGATGTTTTTTGCAAGCCTTAATTAACAATGACGCAATTTCTTTGTTTATTGTACGATATTGGCCGGGTGGGGCTAGAAAACTCATAAATATCATCAAGTTTGCGAGACTTTTTGAGATTTTGAAAAATATTAATTTGGGCCAGTTTTATAACGTTTTTCTACGCGACTACCTTTTTTTACGCGACGTATATATTATTTTAGCGTTGCCGCTTCGAAATTCTCGGAGTTGTGACTATAATATCTTGAACTAAAACAATGTTTTAGTTCATGATCATAGTCGCCCAACTTTCGAAGTAAAAAAATAGCGAAAAAAGCACTTTTTCAACTTCAGTAGTCATTTGCAAGTTAAAAAAAGCACTTGGAGACTTCGGGTTGGGCTTAAAATTTTGGAAATTCAATAGGCTACAACTTCTTAAATGCATATGCTATATAAAATATGTCAAGGAACGTAGATATACGCGGAAATGTGAAAAAAAAGACGTTTTCTTTTCACAAATTGTTAATTTAAAAAATTGGCGGACGGTTTCAGCTCTACGGACCCCGCGCATTGTGTTCTATGCAAAAAAATACACAGGAAACCGTCAAAACTAGCCCTACATGTTTCAAGAACACATAAAAGTCTCTGCCTACTGGACTAGAACTAATTTCATAACGATGGACGTGCCAACGCATTCAATAATTTAAAAAAATACGTGGGCCCCTCAACCAGGATTTCGGCCGGTCCCATTGCAGATTATTTTTTAAAAAAATATTTACTTTACGATTGCTGTTATCCCTGCATCGCACGGAAAGATTTTCTCCGTCCGGCGTCGGATAAATAATTCAAGAGGCGAACAATTTATTTAAATCCGCCGCCGGCAATAGCCCCCACTTATACACGAACGATTTGAGGCGAGCTCTCCGCCGCAGAAACAGTTATCAGACCCTTATAAATTGGCGGAGACATTCCCGATATTATGGTTTATTCGATGCCGGACGTGTGTCGTCCCGCTTCCGATTTACAACTTTCGGCGAGTCTTATCTCGTTCTCTTTTTACGTCCGGCCGGCAAAAATGGCTTACAGTGCGCGGTTAAAAGCAAACGTCGGAGATGCGGATTTCACGGCAGGGACGGACTCGGATAATTCGTTATCTTCGAGGCTCGATGACTTTGACGCGTGTTTATAGCCTTCCTGCTTATAAGGACTGTTAGTATTTGAAGGTTGGATAACTCGAGAAATACACCTCCTTGAAAAATATACCTTCATAACATTATAGGATTTTCCCCTGGCAATTCAATTGTGACCTTGAATTTGACCTTGACCATGCCCTTGAAGGTTATGTCAAGGTCAAGTCGGTTTTATCAAATAGAACCCCCTATTTTTGGCACCGGAAATGACAAGAGCGGAAAATTTTACAATCGATTATGACCTTGACCAACTACTGCGATTTGAGCTTCAAGTCTATTCCAAGGTCGAATATAATTGTGACATCAAAGTTTGATAATACGTATCCCAGAGAACAACGACATTCATAAAAGTTGTAGGATTTTTCCCTGACAATTCGATTGTGACCTTGACCTTGAATATGGTCGTGACCTTGTTATGGTCGTACGTACTCAATTTCAGTACTCAGTTTTTGTGGGATTACCTCAAAGGTAGGGTGTACAAAACTAAGCCACAAAATTTACAAGAATTACGACAACGAATACTAGACGAATGCAATGTCATCCCAGCTGAGTATTTCATAAATGCAATCAACAGTTTTTATAATCGATTGGCTTACTGTCAAGATGTTAACGGAGCACAGTTTGATCACTTATTGTACTAATTAAGACTGTTTGGACGAGTCTTGTCTTAGCCGCCTGAACAGTAAAGAGTTTTGTCTTAGATGGATACATAGGTCTTTATCTTGGTCAACATTTTTCCATGATGCGTATTTATCAAGCTTCAATGCCTCAGTTGTATTTGACCTTGGAATAGCCTTGAGGGTCAAATCTCAAGAGTTGGTCAAGGTCATTTTCGATTGTAAAGTTTTCCGCTCTTTTCATTTCATATAATTCAACAACTTTACAACTTTTTTCATATAACCAACAAATATAGAGAATTCGTATTAGTAGAATCAGTGAAATATCGCACGTTTTTATGCATACGAGGTGTGACTATTAAATAACCGAACTGCTGTCATAACACTTTTTTATTCGTTACCAATTACAGTAGCAACTTTTTCGCCTTCAATGTACTCCCCTTGGCGATCTCTACACCGCGCCATACGACTTTTCCATTGCTGAAAGCAGTGCTGGAAGTCCGCTTCTGTCAGCTGGTTCAGAACCTCCGTCGCTTTTGCTTTAACCGCTTCCACACTTTCGAATCCTGTCCCCTTCAGTGTCACCGTGTCTAACAAGCCTGGATCATGTCAATGTTGTTTAGAATGTCAACGCAAATGTTCATTCTCGCATTGTTAAAATAAGTGTACGGGAATGAATGTTTATTCCACACACAAGTTTTTGAATGGTTTAAACGGTTTAAAGAGGGACGAAGACGATCCGCGCCCCGGACGGCCCTCAGCGTCAAAAACGGACGAAAACACTGGAAAATTCGGAAAATTGACCCGCTAAGATCGTCGTCTATGCATCCGAGGGCTTGCTGAAATAACAGGAATCGATAAAGAATGTGTTCGCCCGATTATGCATGAATCGTTCAACATGCGCAAAGTTGGCGCAAAAATGGTGCCAAAACTCCTCACTTCCGAGCAAAAGAAATCAAGAATGAACAGTTGCGCTGACATTCTAAACAACATTGGCACTGATCCAGGCTTGTTAGACACGGTGGCACTGAAGGGGACAAGATTCGAAAGTGTGGAAGCGGTTAAAGCAAAAGCGACGGAGGTTCTGAACCAGCTGACAGAAGCGGACTTCCAGCACTGCTTTCAGCAATGGAAAGGTCGTATGGAGCGGTGTAGAGATCGCCAAGGGGAGTACATTGAAGGCGAAAAAGTTGCTACTGTAATTGGTAACGAATAAAAAGTGTTATGACAGCAGTTCGGTTATTTAATAGCCACACTAATCGTTATTTCAATTAAAAATTTGACTTTGAAAATGTTTTCAAGACGATTCCAGTGGGTATTCCGGCATAGGTTTGTGCGTTGTCCGAACCAAAAGGGAGACACCAAAGTGGACGCCGCGCCGCCGTGTTAATATACCCGGCGCTGACCGTCAGAATGTAAACACTCCATAACGCCGGACGGTCGTTTTAAGAGTCAAACTTCGAATTGGCCGCCGCTAATTTGTCGGGGTCGGTTAGCTAATTGCGATTACACACGTACCGCCATACATTTTAATAATCTCTCGTCGGGGACTGCGCGCTCCGTTTCGCCTGTGCAAATTCGTACAAATCATCGCGTGCGCGATGCAAACGGTGATGGATAAGAGTTCCCGGAGTTCCGGAGGACCTTCGGGTGAGACGACGGGTCCTCTTTACTGAATATCCTGAAATTCTCCTAAAGATAGATCAGACGGTATATATTTTCAAAAGAGGTAATTTTAATTGAAAGGCCTCTGGAATATCGTAAGAAATGATAAATTCGATATATCCGTTGAAAAGTTGTGGAAAATTTGTTACTAAACCAAAATCTCTAAAATATACGTGTTTCTTCTCCTTTTCTTGTACAGAATTCGTGAACTATTCATTGTAGAGAAAAGTTAAAGAGAGAAAAAAGTTTTTTTATTAAATTTTATACAAGGCGTGTTAGGTTAGAAATTAACAAATTCGTTGTTGCAAAAATAGCAGTAATGAAAAAAAAAGAAATGAAGAAACACAAAGTTTCTTCATGATTTTTTTTTCAACCACTTGCCAGCCATCCAAAAAAAAAAACACCATCGGCCAAGTCGGCCGACTTTATTTAATTGTCAAACCGTTATTTATTTTACAATTGTGACAGCCACTTGTCAAAAATTTCCATCTCTCTCGTTCATAGCCAGATTTGATGACGTTTTTTTGGATGTCTCTATACATACGACCTTCAGATTCTTCAGAAAACTTTTTGGATATGACAAGACAACACACCAAATTTGGTTCAAATCTGTCTAATAGTTTTTGCACAATAATTTTGTAAGCCGGCCCTTTAAAAAAAAAATAACGCGATTTTTCCAAACTTTATAGACCCGTCAAAGAAGCCTCGAACAACCTGACACTTACCATCTGTTCATTAGGAGAGCCTAGGGACCCTTTTTTAATTATAGAGAAAAAAAAAAATTTGAAAGCTTGAAAGCCCTTTTACACAAAAAAAAAAATAGGTAGCCCAAAGTGTTTTTTTAAGGTCGTATGTAAAATCGAAGTGGTCGAAAAAGAAGAAAAGAGGACAAAAAACGGATATATTTAGAGTTTTTTTTTTTCAATTTCATTTAATAACAAAATTTCCACAACTCCTTCAACTGGCGCAAATGGAAATCATCGTTTCTTATGACATTTCGGAAGCGTTCCAATAAATATTAGGGACAATACGGAAAACGGATACCGCCTGGTCTAATTGTAAGACAGAAGGCCCTTTGCGACGCGATCCGAACGGGGCCCTCCGCCTAACCCCAAGACCTTCGCAGAGACAACCCGTTAATTTGCTACGTGATACTGTATTAATTTCGCGCGCTCTTCCTCCCATAAAACAGCGGTTATCAACACCGGTCAAATAATAAACGTGACACAATATATGAAATATTCCAGATAAAATGGCCGTTCATTGTTTTATACGGCCGGCGTTGCGAGATATCGGCTTGATTAATGACATTAGCGGGAGTGTGATGTGGGCGCGTATGTATGTTTGTAACTTCGCTTTTCGAGTTTTGTCTTTTTTTTCCCATACTCTGTATTTTAAATCGACGCGCGAAGTAATTTTTGATGTGCCAAGTTATCGTGAGTCGGAGATATACTTTAAAGTTGTTATGAAGACAAAGAGAGCTCCTACAAGGAGTCCTCAATACTCTAGCGTTACCTATTTAAATGTACGAGGTGTGGCTATTAAACAACCGAACTGATGCTGCTACCAGCCCGCTGCGAGCGTGTCGTTTGAACAGAACTGTGTCTGGTGATACTTTCCCCACAATGAGACACAGTTCTGTTCAAACTTGTCGCGACACGCTCGCAGCCCAAAGTCGAATTAATCAATTCCACAGCTTATGTTAGTCATATAATGCAATGACGTAACCGTTGCTTATCTTATGTGCATGCATGCACATGGAATGACAGCTTGTAAATGACTGAAACTTAGGTCATAAAAACAGCAATAACTAAGCTACGTATATCCAAAATGGCGAGCTAATTGGATGCCTTTAAATATGATTTTTAATGCAACCAATTTCAGAGCTGAGTTTCTACTTGCGCATCTATACATATAATAGGTTATGTTATCAGATGACTGGGACAAAATGACGGAGGAGAATACTCGTAGGGTCTTCATTTTATAAAGCCCCATTGTCGCATCCCTCAGTTGAAAATAACCGCAGCAGGGGTAATAAACCGTCGACAATTCGCATTCCGACTAGGAAAGTGCATTTCGTTCCGCCTGAAAAAAAGAAACCCGGGCATAATTCGGGATCAGAAGTGGGAATGGAAGGTATACGAACGACTCTAGTTACATTATTATGCCGCTTCCTTTTTTAAAATTCGACGCTGCCGAGTACTCTACGTTAAAACGCGCAAAAGGAGAACGCGCCCCTTCCACCCCCCACCCCCCCGAAAGATGAGACGAATGCGTTCCCCAGCATTACGATCCCATTTGCCGACTCTAATGCCGGCCGGGGAGAGTTCACCGAAAAGGTGAGAGAGGGAGGAGCGCAAATGAAAAGTTTTGAACGCGTTCCCTGGAATAGAATAAAATAAATACGGTGTCCGGCCGGGGGGGAAAGGAGGAGATCAGTCAAATTCCCGGGCCCGGGGGACGCAAGTTGAGAAATTTAATATACGGACCTCGCGACGGGAATTTGTAAAAAGTTGGAGAACTATCGCGGCGATTGAACATTTCTGTCAGGCAGGGGGGCGGGAAGAACTTCACGCCCTTACGACACCAGTGGCGGTCGGCGTTAAGGGTTGCGCAGCCTCCGAAAAAAAATATTTTTAAATTTCAGTGGTAATAAACGTAGTTCGTTTGTGAAAACATGCGAGGTGAGTAAATTAAGTAATGAGACTGGCAACGTAGCGCCCGATCCAACAACACTACGAAGACGGGTCTTGGAAAGGCGGTAGGTTAACATGTAATGCACCTTCAGTACAAGTATGAACTTGTCATAGTCATTTGTTTGTTCTTTGCGACTGTTTTCGTAAACCGGTTTTTCTAGTGCGTTTTAAAAATGAGTGACATTAATTTTGAGCAACGGTGTGCTATCAGGTTTTGCTTCAGACTTGGACACAGCGCAACGGATACTTTTGCAAAACTTCAACACACCTAAGGAGACAGTGTTTTTTTAACAGCCCAGGTTTTTTGGTGGTTTAAGACACAATCAGAAGGAAGAAAGTCGATTGAAGATGAACCACGCAGCGGAAGGCTTTCATCTTCAAGAACCGATGAAAATGTCGATAGAATACGAGATCTTGTACGTTCAGATCGTCGGTTGACGACAAGAGTGATCGAGAAAGAGTTAAATTTGCATCACACCAGTTCATCAGATTTTGAGTAACGAATTGGGGATGAGAAAAATCTGCGCAAAAATGGTTCCAAAAACCTTTCGCGGGAACAGAAGAGCATCAAGAGAGAAAGGTATCTTGACTTTTTGGAATCGATTGAAAATTATTCCCATTTTATGGAACGTGTCAACTAGTGATGAGACTTGGGTGTTTGAGTACGACCCGGAAACCAAGCACCAAAGCATGGAATGGCACACTTCAAGCTCTCCAAGACCCAAAAAGCAAGAATGAGCAAATCGAAGATCAAATGCATGCTGATTTGATTTTATGATAGCCAGACAAGAACAACTGGATGTTGCATCACGACAATGCGCCTTGTCACACAGCCATTTCAGTAAACGAGTTTTTAGCCAATAAAAACATTCCTGTGGCTCCTCAGCCATCTTATTCACCTGACTTGAGTCCATGTGACTTTTTTTCTCCTCCCGAGATTGAAAAATCACCTCACCTTGGGACTTAATATTAATAACTTAATAACTTATTCCGGGCTTAAATACTGTCTTGCAAAAAAACAAAATTTTAATAGAAAATTCAATGTCTAAATTTGACTTTGAAAACTTAAAAATTTTCAGTTGCGCTATATTTCGATTGCAACCCTCAATTTTTTTGTAACACGAGTCGCCAGTGTACGACTCGGTCTCCCTTCCGAGCGTAAATAAGATCAAATGCTGTTACTGCGCAGGATGAGTGACCTAAAATTTAGTGAAGAAGTTATACACTTCGACTGTTTCTATTTTATTACTGCCTCGTTTTATGGGGTGTTCTGTTTTTATCTCGCTGCGCGGTAATTCGGAAACAAAGCCTTGAGCGAGTCTAAAATACAACTACAGAATAAGCCATTTGCAGAAATTGTGGTTATAGGTCCAAATGTCTTAGTAAAAGTTCATTAATTTGGCGAAAATAATGTTTGAAACTTTCAAATAAACCAGTTACATCAGAGTAAATCACCAGCTCTAAATGCTGACCTAGACTACTGCAAATCTGCGTGTGCCAATGGAGTGAGAGACTGCCGAATGATTAACCGGACGTTATATTAGTGAAGCCATTTATCGAAGGTGACTTATTTGATGTACATGGAATTGATAAGTATGTAAATGTAAACTTTTTTCTTAAATTACGTCTTTTTTTTTTCGTAATTTTATGTCTTCTTTTAATCGGGGAGTAAAACAGTTCGAAACTGTTATCATTTGCTTCAAAAATTTGCAGGATTATTTTTAATTACAAAATAAATTCTTTAAAAAACGTTTGATGAGGAAAGTTTTTTTTTTCACTGGTGAAAAACAAGCGACATTTTTGGGAACTTTCTATATCTGAATATAACAAATATTCTTGCGTTAAAGACATTTTCTTCCCTCAAATTATTTGTTTATTATAAATATTATTACTGTGTATAAGTAAATATTCGTTAGGTTCGAGTTTGAGAAAAATAAATGACCTAAATACCAAAATTGCACTTTGCTTCATGAGGTAAATGTGTTTAATGCTCGATGTTCCCGAAGGAGCAGTCACTCCAGTCAATTTCGTGCCGGCAAAAGTCGACAAAATACACGCCCAACGACGGGTCGTATATTGCGTCAGAAGCATTAAACATAAAAATGACACGACTAAACGCCTAGCAAGTGGGGATGATGCACGATCTATCGCGAGCAATAATTTTCACATTTCCATTCCGACACATACAATATGTATGTATATACGTCTGCGTATGTACATGTTATATCTACAACTACAGGGTGGCTCAGTGAATTTCGATCCCGACTTTGCGATTACATTTTTGTTGTTCAGCCGCTCATAGTAGCATGTTATAAACAATTTTTAGCAGCAGTTTGGTCACAGTTTGAAAGAAAACATCCTTCTACTGGCAACATCTCACCCCAATTACAAAATAAGGACAGGGACAGTAAAGGCATGCCATCAAACACCTGCGGATATAGCTGTGACAAACAACATTTGCACTTGTTCTGAAAGGCCATGGACAATGTAAAGGCAACAAGGGAGCTGCTAGGTTGGCGAATAATGCATCCAGCTGGAGCATTTAGAATATTTCTGTGTGAAATGTAATGAACTACGAGATGGAATAAGTAGCTGCTAACTTGCTGGGGAGCAAGTTGATTTTTTTTGCTCCCTTAATGAGTAGTGTATTATAACATTTATATTAGTGTATGTTCATTTTTTTTTCCTCCTTCAGGAGCCGTCCTTGTACTATCCGGTTATACTGCAGCCTCTTGGGCTTTTTGTATTTTCTCCTGTACCTGGTTTACTGCACCCAGTCTAAAATCTTTGTTCCCTGCACTAATTTGTACAGGGTCATATCTGGCTGTGCAGTGTAATCTTCTGGTTCCATAAAGGGTTTTCCATATATTGCTTGCCGTTTGCGATCCAAAGCCTCACACTGACAGAGAATGTGAAGGGCTGACTCCGTTTCCTTGTTGCACATTCTGCATCTTAGGTCTCCGTTGTACAGGCCCATTTTATTTAGGTGTTCTCGAACAGGAAGATGTCCTGTGCGTAACCCTACTATAGTGCATAGCTGTTTCCTGTTCATTGCTAACAGTTGCTCGGCTACGGGTTTTGATGGTTCTTTAATGAATTTCTTCCCATGTATTTGTCCTGGGCATTTTTCTCCAGTATTCTTTGTGTTGTTGTTTGACCCACTCATTAATATGTCCCCTGATGACGGTTTTTGCCACTCCAAGGGCCGGTTCGGGGCCAATATAATCTTCCGACGATCCATTTCTGGCTAACTCGTCAGCTTTCTCATTGCCTTCGATACCCTGATGACCTGGCACCCACATCAAAGTGACCTTGTTGTGAGTTGCCAGCCTTATCAGTTCTTCTTTGCAATCCCATACCAGTCTTGATGTCACCTTAGCGTTGCTAAGGGCTTTTAGGGCAGCTTGACTGTCTGAACAAATTCTGATCCGCTTATTAATATATGCCCTCTTATTATTGATCCTCAAACATTCGAGAATTGCGCAGACCTCTGCCTGAAATACAGAGGTAACCTTTCCTAGTTGAAGACTCTCTTTGTGTTTATTTTGCACACAATAGATGCCAGCACCAGTTCCATTATCAGTCTTTGACCCGTCCGTGTACCAGGTCAATTCATTGATGTTTGGTCTATTGACCGTATTTCTGTCCAACTCGTTCCGATCTTGGATAATATGTATGTTCATATATCAGTGTATGTTCATACTTTTGACGAATACTCTTTGAAACGCCTATTGGAGATATTCAAAGTGCACGCAAAATTCATAAATCGATTGTCAGAATAGAAAATTATTGTACCACGTTTTTCAGTGTAACAAACTATTGTAACATTTATATCAGTGTATGTTCAGACCAGTGCACGGCCGCCTCCGAAAATTTATGCCTCGCACTCTCGACGGCCCCTCTACGTGCGTTGTTTTCTTCTGTTTCGGTGGCCGCTTTGCCGCGCTTTTTTATCATCATTTTAACTGAATTATGGAAGGCGGGCGAGCGCGCGCTCTCTCTCCTTTTTTTCCGTCGGCGAATTCAAATTTAATTACGTCACAGTTAAGGCAGTTAGAAAAGGGGTATTATTTCAAAGTGCTTTTAGGTGAATTTGAATAATAAGTCGGCGCCACCCCCGACTCGTCGGAATGTAAATACGAGGAAGAGAGGAGGGAATTTTTTTGCGTGGGTTTGCAGAGGTGCGAGGTGGTTTTTTGCAGCCAAGCCCCCTCCTCTCCCAATCCTCAGGCGCGTCGGGGCGGCATCTGCCCCGCGATGTGTCATAATGCCCCTCGCTTGTTATTTAATCCCTCGTCTCGTTCGTACTTCCGTATATTTTGAGGGGTTGAACATCCCTTCGTCTGTGACGGGGCACAAAACTTGTACAAATAGTATAGAAACATAAAAAAAAAACGTCATCAAAGTTGGCCAAGAAAAAAGACGCATTTCTATTCTTGATCGAATTTAAAACCTTATTTACTTGTCAACACTGTCACATCATATGACAGCCATTGTTAATTTTACAAATTGTGACAGTCACTTGTCAAAAGTTTGACATAACCGAAAAGCTTAGACATGATTGCTATTTCCATCTCTCTCGTTCATAGCCAGAGTTGTCATTACCTCCATTTTCACCCGGGAATAAGGCTGTGATCGCGGGTATGACCTGAGTTTGTAGCAGTTGAAGATATTGATCAGGGTAAGGGTTTTATCAAGAAAAAATGGGCCTATGATATGTTCTCTTATAATGCCTGCCCACACATTTACTTTTTGCGGATATTGTGTGTGTGTGCTTCTTGCACCCAGTGTGGGTTCGCTCTCGTCCAAACCGACAATTATGTCGATTTAATGTGCCGTTTAGTATAAAGGTCGCTTCATCTGAGAATACAATATTTGAAGCAAAATTCTCATCTGCATTACATCGTTCCATCGTGTACTCACAGAAATCCATCCGTCTATCAAAATCATCTTCATTCAATTCATGTATTAATTGAAGCTTATAAGGATGATTTTTATCTTTTTTTAAAATTCTAAGCACAGAACATGGCTAATTTCTAAATTGTCTGCGACTTCCCTTGTTGACACTTGTGTTTCTTCAATTGTCAACAGAACATTTAACGCTTTTTCCTCACTTGTTGCCGATTTTGGTCTGCCAGTTCTTTTCACGTCTTTAACGTTACCAGTTTCTTGAAATTTTTTTAATTAGTTGACAGACTGCTCCTTGATATACAAGAGTATCTGGGTAAATTCCGTTGAATACAGTACACACTTCACTTTGAGTCCTCTTCCTTTTTCCGTACCCATAAATCATTAATATTTCAATATGTTGTCTCTCACTCAAATGTGCCATGTCTTCAAATTTAATAATTTGCAAGATTGTCAAACAAAAACTTTGCTTTAAATTGACAATAATTATTTATTCTTTGTTTGTATTAATTTAAATGTCAAATTTACATAGCATTCTTTAGCAAAAGTAATGTTTCTGTTTTAAAACTGCATGACTTTTCCCTTATTAGAGGTGACGAGTGAATCGTAATAAATCATTTTTTTCTCGCTTATTTTTTTTTTTCAAAAATTGCAAAATTTTGTGATTGAAAAAGAGAAAAATATACTTTTTTTCATAACGAAAAAAAATATGGGTGCCATTTAAAAAAAAAATTGGTTGCCATAGGAACAAAACAAAAGAATATATCAACAAACTAAAAAACTTAAAACATACATGGTAATGAACAAAATAACTTTTATATTGAACTTTTTTTTTAACTTTGCAAATAACAAAAGTTAAAGCCATTATTTGATACTTTTGTGCCACCATGTATGTATGTTATCCAGTTATAATGCTCCAGTTAAAGGTCACCTAAACAAAATGGGGATATACAACGGAGGCCTCAGCTGCATATTGCGTAGTAATGAGACCGAGACAGTTCTCTAAGTTCTATCAAAAATCTTTGGAGATACAAAAGTGCCCTTGGAGACATACAACATTCCTTTTGTGGACCTGTATCATCTTTTGAAAGACGAGGTAAAGCAGTGGGGAGGAACTTCTTCGTAGGAAGTCCCTCGACAAATGGGTCATCACTGGACATAAACTCATGTCGACCTTGAGACCTGAGGTACATTTATTTATGTATTTTGACCTGCTAAACTTGGACTCTTCATCAGAATTGGCAATCACGTTCATTGTCGTCTGGAAAAAGGTTATTTTGACGTAGTGTCATCTGCTGTATCCAAATCCATCGTCAAAATTAATGTAGTTTGTCCCAATTTTCTGGAAATCTCGTGTTTTCTTTAAATTGACGGAAATGACGTGTCGCAACTCTCCCTAAACGCTTTCATACGCCTTTCAATAAACATACCGCTAAACTGCGGTAGTTTTTTTGCTCTCATCTCTCTTTCTCTCTCGTCGACGACCGAGTAATATTTCATCTTAGCGGAAAGGGCTTATTATTGGTATCACGACTTGAACTTGTCAAGCAATACAAATAGCGCCAATTTCGTTCGCAGGAAGTGAAATATTTCAAACGAAATTAGATAAAGTGAATTCCGAAAGGGGTTAACAGCCGAGGCCGCTCTCGCGCTCTTCTCCGAAGCGGAGACGGGGGTTATCCGGCCGTGGGAGAGGGAACCTTCCCCGCGTCGACACAGTACGGCCAGGCGCATGTAGAATCTTCCTTCGACATCGTGCTCTGTCTGGTTGTGAAGCTAAAAACCAATGTCGAGGTCTAAATTGATCTTTGAAAGCTGTTGTCGAAGAGATCGTGACAAAACACTGCAAGTGTTTCGTAAAAACACTTATTTCAAAAAATAAACAATGACCGATTAAATAAACGTTAACTGTTCAAAAATGTCTATTTTTTGTTTTCAAAAAATTACTCTGAAAATATTGTTCAGGATGTCGAAAAAATGAGCCTGTGAAAATATCAGCTCTTAATTTTAATATTAAGAGGTGACTCATCGCGATTTTTCATTTCCCATTTAATTAACATGGGAAAAATTGTTTTCAAGCTTTGGAATTTTGTAACTCTTCAACCGATTATCAGACTAATAAGACCAAAACATATCTCTTGTAGGGAATTGAACGCACTAAAAACGTCTCTTATAATTTTTTTGATAAATCAAGTCTTTCAAAAGTTATTTAAGGTTAAAGTTGGACTCACCAGAATTTTTGAGGTATTTTCACTTTTTTGGTGAATCTATCAAACTAATTGCAAAATTTTTGCCTTAAATTATCTTTTTCAGAGTCTTTGTGAAATTCTGAGAGTATCCTCAGTCCATTTGGTCGGTAGTTTTGTCCAAAAATCATTGATTTAGACGCTCTTCTTTGATATGAATATTTTAAATATTGTGCGTGGTGTAAAATTCGTGAAAATAACGTGCGTGGTGTGTCGTCTTTTGTCCATGTGAACTACTTTGAATTTGCACCTTTAACGTCAGTAGGTGTGGAATAAACATACCACGATACCAGCTGTTGCTTAATAGGATATATTCTCATATTTAAGAAATTAAAATTCCAATAATCCATAGTTTCGAGGCACCAAAACACCAAATATCCACTTGTGACCTTCTCCTGGGAACGCAATGGCATTTACGTTGCAAGCAACGAAGTCTTAAAGTATGGCGCGCTAATCTTTACGGTAAGATAAATACTTTTTAGAACCAAGACGGAGAGTTTTAAGTCTCCGTCGATAAGTTCATTTTTCAGGCCTCCGAAAATTTCAATGAAGACTTCCGACGCCAATACGCCCCCCACCCGATGATTTTCCGTGGCCTTAAAATTACTCGAGCGCAAGCGAAATGCGACACACAAGTTCGGGTATCTAAAGGGTCCCACACACGTCCGATTTTTTTAACCGATTTACACGACGTGTAGAACTGTTGGCCGGATCGGACAGAAAAATCGGGGAACGTATTAAATCTTGTGCTAAGCATCAATTGACTTGGATTGATGTCCGTATTCGTACCCTCCGACCGAATAAACACGAGGTGTGTGGAAAATTCCATCGTGCATGTCGTTAGAGCCGACCGTGTTTATTGTCAAGAGTTTTAACACAATGGCAGACTGATCCGACAAATAAACAAGCAAATATTAACACAATTTATAACGAACCGTTAAAAAAAGTCATACAATTTGGCTGTGAATGGCAGAAATGGATGTAGCGGTTATTTTAAAGCTCGAAATCAAATTTTATTGTCAAACTTTTGAGGTAGCTGTCACTGTCACAACTGTAAAATAAATAATGTCATCCTTTTTTAATGAAGAACAGAGGCGTGTTCTGCTTGAAATTTATTTTAGAAATAGCAGTAGAATCAATTGAAAATGGATATAGTCAATGACAGTTGCATATGAGGACTTCAGAGAAGTTTTTCCAGACGCAGTTATTCATTTCGGCTATTTTAGCCGGCCAGTAAAACGTTTCCTAAATTTGTACCGGCAAACTGGAAGCGTCAATCGGAAACAAGAAAGTGGCAGACCCAGAGTAAGGACAGAGAAAACGTTAATGGTTTTAGGCAAGTGATAACGGACCACCCAAGAACATCAATTTTTTATTTCTTTCTGTTTTTTCATATCATTACACAATGTGACAGCCTTGATAATTCAATAACATTGTAAACTTTAGAAAAAAGAATAGAAATACGTCTTATTTTGCTCGGTTTGATGATATTTTTTTAATGGTTCGATAGAAATGTATAGCAGCTTTGAGTAACCAATGCTTAGTCCATTTTGAACGATTTTTTCTGTCTCTCTTTTTCGTTGTCAACGCCACTTTCACTACCAATGACACATGTTTGGGTCATCCTGTCAAACTATTATGTAAATATAGAGACATCCAAAAAAAAACGTCATCAACTCTGGCTATGAAAGAGAGATGGAAATAGCGGTCATGTCTAAGCTTTTCGAATATGTCAAACTTTTGACAAGTGACTGTCACAATTTGTAAAATAAACAATGGCTGTTATATGATGTGACAGTCTTGACAAGTAAATAGGGTTATAAATTCGATTAAGAATAGAAATACGTCTTTTTTTCTTGGCCAACTTTGATGACGTTTTTTTTTGGATGTCTCTATAGAACCTACCGACCGTTTTGTACGTCCTGTAAATCGGTTACAAAAGATCGAAAGTGTGTGGGGCCTTTAATAAACGCGACTCCGACTAAAAAAATCATTATCCCGCGTTTTTCCCGCTCGGGGTGGGGGCGCAAAACGCAGATGACGCAAAATCAATCGCGACACACAATACCTAAGAGGAGGCGCGTCGCCTTTCGGGGAGGCTGGGAGACTGAGGGAGGGAGGGGGGTGGATGGGGTGTAAGTCGGCGCTGCGGTTATTAACTTATTTTCGCGAAATTTGTCACGAGTAATTCCGAGCGCGCGGGGCCCTAATTCGTAATTTTATTCTTGTCAGCATCTCTCCGAGCGTCTTCTTGTCACTCGCGACTCCCGGCTTGATGGGTTTCGCAGAATCCATCTTTGAAATAATTAACTGGGCGCTCGACGGTTTTTCTCGACCCCGCGCCAGCGGCGGCTCGTCGGGCGCCAAAGGAATTGAACAAAACAATACAAAAGGTCTCTTTAATGCCCATAAAAGTTTAAAAAACCATGTTTTTAAATACGTGGTATGTTTAAGAGACTGATTTTTTAATTTGTTTATTCGAATATAATTACTAATTTATTTGTCCCCTTAAATTTTGCACATTTTTTCCTTCCTTACTTCTGATCTTATGATAGTTCAGGGTGGTTGAGCGTTTGAATGTACTTTGCTGCGTCCCTTGTGATTTTCCATCTCAAAGTCACAGGACTCAAGTCAGGCAAATAAGGAGGCTGAGGAGACAGGAAAGTTTTTACTGGCTAAAAACTCGTCTACTGAAATGGCGCAGATTTTTCTCAGCCCCAATTCGTTAGTTAAAATCTGATGAACAGTGGTTTGATTCAAATCTAACTCTTCCCCGATCATTATTGTCGTCAACCGACGATATGAACGCACAAGATCCCGTATTCTATCGACATTTTTCAACAGTTCTTGCAGATGAAGATCCGCTGTGGCCTTCTTGAGAAGCCTTAAACCACCGAACAATCTGGGCTCTTGAAAAAACACTGTTTCCGTAGGCGTGGTGAGTTTTGCAAAAGTATCCGTTGCGCTGTGTCCATGTCTGAAGCAAAACTTGTTAGCACGCCGTTGCTCAAAAATTAATGTCACACATTTTTAAAACGCACTGGAAAAAAAACGGTTTACGAAAACAGTCACAAAGAACAAACATATGATTCTAACAAGTTCAAACTTATGTACTGAAGGTGCACTACATGTTAACCTACCGCCCTTCCAAGTCCCGTCTCCGCAGTGTTGCTAGATCGGCCGCTACATTGCCAGTCTCATTACTTAATTTACACACCTCGTATATTTCTTTTCATAGTTACTATAATTAATGTTTTTATTTTTGTTACACGGCTACAACTGGTGGCGCCTGGTCGTAAGGTTTACAAGTTTGACAGCATATATCTACATTTTTGTCGTTATCCATCGAATACTTGTCCAGTGTGTTCAGTTTTTTTTTTATTTTGTCCCATTTTTAAATAACTGTAGCAATGTTATTTTTTGAACTAGAAAATTTCAGCTTCTACAGTTTTTTTGTAAAATTTTGTCAGGTTGTCAAAAAAAAAATGTTACCAAAAACCGTCAAATGTCAAATTTATCGACATAATTTAATTTTTTTCTAATGGAACTTGTATATTTTTAACTACTAGAATAGGAACTTTTTATGGTGATCAGCCATTTCAAAAGTGGGACAAAATAAAATGAACACCTCTGTCTGTACTATTCCACCAGCTTGGGAATCAACAGACATGACAGTGTTGTATCGCAACTACATTTTACGCACAGTGCGTTCTACGTAAGGTATATCTTACCTTAATACCGTTTTAAAATCTTTATTTTTAGTCCGATTTTCATGAAGTTTTTTTTTTTTAATAGATAGGTCTCATAAAAAATATTAAATACGTGCTCCACGCATTCCTTGGAGTAAAGTCACGGCCAACTAGGAGTTCTTTTTTCATGCGAAAAATCAAGAATTACTATTAGCGATTTTTTTAGTAAATAATTGACATCGGATTTTTACTGAGGACCATCGTCAACTGGATCGTACAAATTTCCATTGGGTTTGAATACGGGGTGTTGGAGAAAATTAGAAATTTAAGATAGTATCATAATTACTTAACGTATTTGTACCATTCTGTTGAAAATAAATATTTTCTGTCGTATTTCGAAACTAACTTTACTCGAACGACGAGCCGCTGCTGACCCCCTGTCCCCGTTTTTCGCCTCCTCGCCACCTGCATCAGAGGCGACGTCGGGACGTCGCATCGGCCTTGTTAATATTCCAAATTTCTGCGAAGAAACAAATATTCCTCGTGAACTTTTTTCCCTTCCCAACTTCCAACTTTTCCCGATCTAAGTAATTACTTTCGTTAATATTAATTTTGATCCGTAACAGGAGTCAAGGTATTAGATTAGGGGGCGGCAGTCACGGGAAGGTGGTAAATAACGAAATCTACACCAGAGAGAAGTGAAGTGTTTAATGCGCACAGCGATACAGTTAGGTGCGAGTGCAGTGTTGGAATTTCTTTCTTTTAAACGACAAAGTATTTCTGCGCATATGCTCCTCCCAATCCGCGCTAAGGCGGTAGCGGACCATTTGCATGGTCCATTCCACATCGCATGTTTTGGCTGTTGAATATTTGCTATCTCTAAGTCAACGTACGTTTTTTTCGAATAGAATTACAATTCAGTATTGTGTCATTCAAAATAACTTCCTTGGGAAGCCACACAGCGCTGGAGACGGTTCTTCCATTCCTCATAGCAGTGTTGGAACTCATATATTGGAATAGCCTTCAGCTGGTCGATTACAGCCTTTTGTAGAAAACATTTTGTATTTTCTATGGTTCCTTGATGTGATTTTTCAATCTCGGGAAGAGAAAAGTCAGAAGGACTCAAGTCAGGCGAATAAGGAGGCTGAGGAGCCACAGAAATGTTTTTACTGGCTAAAAACTCATTTATTTGAAATGGCTGTGTGACAAAGCGCATTGCCATGATGCAACATTATCAGTTATTCTTGATGTTTGGTCTCACCCACATGGCCCTTTTTCGAATTTTTTTCAAGAACCTTTTTGTAAAAGTGTTGATTTACTGTTTGGTTTGTTGATCTTCGACTTGCTCATTATTGTTCTTTTGAGTCTTGAAGAGCTTGAAGTGTGCCATTCCATGCTGTGGCGCTTGGTTTCCAGGTCGTACTCAAACACTCAAGTCTCATCACCAGTAATGACACGTTCCATAAAATGAGGATCATTTTCCAAAAGTCAAGACATCTTTCTCTCCTGATATCCTGCGAAAGGTTTTTTAGAACCATTTTTGCGCAGATTTGCGCAGATTGAACGCACAAGATCCTGATACCAGCGGCTCTATCGACTCTTGTGTATGATTTGTTGCTGTAATAATTAAACCTTTTTCTCTAAGTGTAGGATTATTATTCATCACGCGTTCCTCATTGGATATTTGAAATTAACTATTAAAACAAACGACGGAGCGTGTGAAGCGTCCCGACATCAACTAACGACGTTTTCTGAGAAAGTATGACAAGGGATTCTTCAGTCGGCAAAACAGAAGTCAACATTAGCGCCCCTCCAGCCGCAAATTACCAGATACATGTTAATTAAGAAAGTATCACGCATCTGGAGATATTATTAGCATTATTTGTAGCAGGCCACGACAAGGCTCTAACCCTCATCCGCAACCCGCCACGTTTTGCATAGAACATCTCCGGCGGCACCTTATCCAGATGTATGGGCCGTCGCGCAGTGGCGTACGCGTAAGGTTTTACTCTATATATTAAAGGAGATTTAATTCAGCTAAGTTAAGATACTGTAGGGGTCAGGGTACCAGGACTACTCACAGAATCATTGACTCAAGTCAACGCCTCTGTCAAATAGACGCGAACCAAATACGAGAGTGAGGGGGCACCAATTATGAGCGAGGTGGTGGGGAAGACTTAAGAAGAAGTACTATCTTTCCATTCTAAATTGAAAATAGAAGTAGAGTAGAAAAAAGCAAGGTTGTCAGATTTATTTTCTAAAATTGCTAAGCTCACTATACAAGTATATTTCATACTTCAGTAAACTGTTAGTTCGTGACCTTCTTAGAAAGCTAGTTTGGAAATATTAAAAAAAATACATAGATATAAATTTATTAGTTAGCATTAAAATAAACCTTCCAAAATTGCTGGAAAAAATAATTATAAATTAAAAACAACTTTATGTATATTACTATACTCCAAGAAAATTTTAAAGAGCCGGCAACGCCCTGGCCGGCCAACTGCTGGAGGCTGGTGGCGCAACGTAAACCACTGTCGGTAAAACCCATTTTGCATATAATACATTGCTAATATTTGTTCGGTCCACTGTGCCATAAAATTTTTACGACGTCAAGTTAAAATGATTTACGACTTTAGGAATTAGGAACTTAAATTACTTGTTTAAGACGCCAGTGACGTGTATTTCTGCTAGGTTTATTAACACAGACAATTTTTTTGAGATGGTCTGACTAAATAAGCATTATTTACAGCAAATTATATTACAAATATTAAGAGTTTTGTATGCAGGCTAATTTTAATCTCCTATATTGATTTAAATGAAAAAAATTATTTCACAATTTTCGAATTTATAAAAGATATATGCACGTCCATGGAATCATAAAGTTGCACGGCTTTTTTTGTTCCCCAGGCCTATTTATCATTTTCAATTAAAATTAGAACGACTATAGCTTTTTGAGCGATATATTTTCACACAATCGATATATGTATCTTGGCTTGTTAGACCCAGAATTTCAAATCACATCATATTAGAAAAAAAATCAATACTGTAGTACAAAAATTATCAGCATTTAAGCAACCTTCAAAAATTTTTTTGAGAAATTTTTGAGAAAATTCTTTCTGTTCTCAGACTTTACTGTTAAACACCATTATCAGCGAAATAGTATAAAATATTTCAAAACAAATATTTAAAATACTGTAGGGTTGAAGGCATATAATTCAGTTACAGTTGATCTGGCAACACTGCTTAGTGGGTTTGCGTGAAGGCGGGTTCTGGGCAGCATGTAGCTAAATTATCCTAGCCGCAGAATAAATAGCCAAGGATGTTTCTAGTGGTATAGCGCAGATTGTATTTTTCAAATATATTGGGTTTTAAGGTTTATCCCCTCACAACTAATAAAAGTGAACTCAGTGAATTTAAATAAAATATATAAACAACAAAAAATGCAAATGTGTTTAATGAGTACACATTTTCCGTAGCTTTTCGGTCTTATGACTAGAGCAAGGCCCGTTAGAGGCGTTTTTTAAAAGAATCCACGTTAAAAAAATACACTTCGGGGCTGCTGCTGCGAACAAAAACCTGTTTCTATACAATTCTTGTCTACAACTTCCATAAAGGAGCTTCTATCATCTCCACCTTAGCGAAACCCTTTAAGATATCACCCGAGGAGGAGAAAAAAGAGAGAGGAGACGCCATAAATCTGAAACGAACCCGGCTTTACAAACGAGGACGTTGATTGGTTGTCGGAGCGCGCTATTCTTTTTTGCTTCCGTTATTGTAAAGCCGGTCGAGGTAATTTTCGGATATTGTTCCGCGTTAGGTGGCCGGATTCTTCCGCGGAGCAGGAGTCTTCCTTCTACCCGCCGTATATTCGTCGTTATTTATGGGCTAGCTCGGTATGATTTACGTTAAGGCGATGGAATAGAGAATAATGACACTGGAGCGCCGGTCGTCCGATCGGGCGTTTTAAATAAGGCAAAGAATCGGACGAGTTGTTTGCCAAGACCCATCATCGATTTTGATAGTTATCAGGAATAACAGCGAGCACATAACACAAATATTTACCGGAGTTGTTTATAGATACGCAATACTAAAGAAATTGAAGCTCCATGTTTCTAGTTTTCGGGTCTTGAGTTTAAAATTTGTTAGCGTCAGCAGTTTTTGATTAATCGTAAGAAAATCAACGAAAGAACTTTTTGAAATTTTTTGCTTGTCTTTTGAAAGGTAATTTTTTTTTTTTTTCGATAAAATCATCACAAAGTTCTTTTAGACATTTTAATTCTCCTTTAATTTGACGTATTTTCGAGCCTCCTACGTTGATTTTGCGTTTGAGTTATTATTGTTATAATTAAAAAAAGTCATTTTTGAATTTGGTGATCAATTACTCGGGATCCTGGAGTCGGTACTGGAACCTTTGGCGTAGAAAAGAAAAACTGGACATTTTCTACGAAACACCGAACTATTATACTTTTCTCTACGCGCGTTTCTTCTTCTAATCAGTCCAGTAGGCAGAGATTTTTATGTGTTCTTGAAATATATAGGGCTAGTTTTGACGGTTTTCCACGTATTTTTTTTTGCGTAGAACACAATGAGCAAGGTCGGTAGAGCTAAAACCGTCCGCTAATTTTTTTAAATTAACAATTTGTCAAAAAAAAAAACCTCTTTTTTTCACATTCCACAGCTATGGATTTTCAGAGTTGTCCTATTGAATTTCCTAAATTTTAAGCCCAACCCGAAGTCTCCAAGTGCTATTGTTAATTTGCAAATGATTGCTGAAGTTGAAAAAGGCTCTTTTCATCATTCTTTTACTTGAAAGTAGGGCGACTGATCATGAAATTTCTTGGAGAGACAGCTATTTGTAGCATGAAGTTACAAACAAAATTTCAGTTCGATCCGTTAATCACTTTTCGAGTAATTAACGATGGATTTTTTGCAAGCCTTAATTAAAAATGACGCCATATCTTTGTTTATTGTACCATCTTGACCGGGTCGGGCTAGAATAATCATAATCTTTTCAAGTTTGCGGCGAGATTTTGAAAAATGTTAATTAAGCTAGTTTTATAACGTTTTTTACGCGACTACCTTTTTTTAACGCGACGTATGTATATATTGTTTTAGCGTTGACGCTTCTAAATTCTCGGAATTGTGACCATACTATCTTGACGCCCATTTTTGTTTAAAATATACGTCTTGAAGCGTACCTTTAAGGTATTATAAAAAAAGCGTCAAAAAAGGTAGTCGCGTAGAAAACGTTATAAAACTGGCCCAAATTAATATTTTTCAAAATCTCAAAACAGTCTCGCAAACTTGAAGAGATTTATGATTTTTCTAGCCCAACCCGGTCAATATCGTACAATAAACAAAGAAATGGCGTCATTGTTAATTAAAGCTTGCAAAAAAATTCCATCGCAACTACTCGAAAAGTTATTAACGGATCGAGCTGATTTTTTTTTGTAACTTAATACCACAAACAGTAGTCCCTCCAAGAAATTTCGTGATAATGGTGAAAAAACAAGCACTTTTTCATCATCAGCAGTCATTCGCAAGTTAATAATAGCACTTAAGACTTCGGGTCGGGCTTAAAATTTAGGAAATTCAATAGGCTACAACTTCTATGCAATATGCTATCTAAAATATGCCAAGGAACGGAGATATCTCTTCAACAAAAAATCTTCGATATTTCAAAAGTATTCCAGATCTTTGATTTCCTATTTTGGCGGAAAAGTACATATAACGCGCTACGACGCCAGCGCCACAATGCGTCAGTGTCGCTCGAATTATTGTTAGAGCAGGCGAAACCAAAAAATGAGTGCGGCACTATACGAAGCGTTTGAAGTGGTGTTCTTGTGTTTGCACCACCAAGGCCCCATACGAGCATTACTGCTGCAACTAAAGCAACTAAAAAGTCGAAAGCATTCGTGAGGAAGTGGGGTGGAGCGTCGGTATAAAACCACCAAAATGTTGAGATGACCACAGATCGAAGGCACATGGACGAGTACCGCCAACAGGACAAAAGTGATAATCGGGCTGTTTCGGCGTGCGCCCGCTCTTACGCTGCGTGCAGCCTTGCCTTACCTATCTAAGAGGGAGTCAGGTCGGCATCAACACCATCAGAGCGCGATTAAACGAGGCAAAACTACAGTACCATAGCGAGACAAAAGCCTACTTTCAGAGAAACGCATGTTGCAAAACGGAATGCATAGACGCGTATGGTCGCAACTGATCCGAACATCATTTTCTCAAATGAACGTCGTTCTGGGCATAGTTCCCAAAAACCGTGCCTGATCGACCCCTGGTGAGAGATTGCTCAACGGACCGTTAAGCATTCCTGTAAAACTGCATGTTTGGGGTGCTTCTGTGGGGGGTTTGGTTGTTTGGAGCTTTCACCCAAAACCTGGATGCTGCAAAAATTCAAAAAATTTACAATAGGGTCTCTTAAAGTCCTGCTCAAGAAGTGTCGGGGCAGGAAAACAACAATGGATACTGCAAAAGAGTGTGACCCCAAAAACAGAGTCGTCTCTGCACCTCTCCTGGAGCTTGGAAGAAATGGGATCGTTACTGGCTTGGCCCCTCACAATGCCCGATGCGAGAATCCAATAAAAAATGTGTGGAGCTTGATAAAGAGGAAACACAGGAAACGTGCCTACCGCCGAACCATCAGCCAGAAAATACGAGAGACATGGCGTGCAGATGCCCTTGGAATATGCCGAAAACTCGTGGAAAGCATGCCCCGGAAGATGTCAGGCCATACTGGACAACGGTGATTGGACGGTGTGCTAGGTACCGCGTCGTAGTGTATTGACGCGTTTTGATGTAAAAAAAAATGAATAAAATATCTTGAACCAGTTTTTGAAATATCGAGGCGGAAATGTGAAAAAAAGACGTTTTTTTTTCACAAATTGTTAATTTAAAAATTAGCGGACGATTTCAGCTCTGCGGACCCGCGCATTGTGTTCGACGCAAAAAAAATACATAGGAAACCGTAAAAATTAGCCCTATATCTTTCAAGAACAGTTTGATGATTTTAGCTCCCTGCCGACTGGACTATTTACCATAGGTAAAAAAACGAAACAGGAACCGTTGCTTCAGTATACAAAAAAAAGGACCCCTAGTCTACGCCCCCTGGGAACGATAATTCAACGCGCACGACCGAGATCCACTACAGCGCTCCGTATGCATAATGAACTGGCAACAATGGCGGCCGACAAATCATTTCCGCGTGCGTCGCGACACCCCATAATTGACAGGGACTTGTCCGAATGGCCAGGTGCATTTGGCAGCGTAATCCACTGTGTCATTCAAACCCTTATCTCGCTCGGCGCCGCGTTGCCCTCCCTGGATTTACACCTGCCCGTCCGCGTATCTCTCCCGCACCCATCGCAGTCCCCCCGTGTAAACAGAAGAACCGGCTGGAAAATCACTTGCGGTCTAATGAACAGATAACGAAACCGGTCGTCACAAATCAAGGGATACAATCAGCGAATGAATCGCGTGCTCGTCAAGCGTGGAGAGCGTGTCAGTCCACGATAGTTGAGATAATCGGTAGTGACATTGGAATCTATTGCATTTAGGGACAGTGGCGGTTGGTCATATTTCAGTCAGCCATATCTTGGAAACGACGCATGGGACAAAGTTTTCGAAAAAATTTTCAAAAAACCTGCAGAACACCCTGGGATCTCAGTAACGCTCTGTGGAATATCTACAGTATATATTTTTTAATCTAGAAACAAATATGAGAGGTTTTTCGATTTGTTAGCAAAATTTTTTTTTCAAAAAGTAATGGCCTTTTAATTTTAATTTTATAGGAACATTTTATTTCCCACAAGTTGTTTTCAAAAAGTTATGGCCATTTTAATTTAAATTTTATAGGAACATTTTGTTTCCCAAAATTAAAATGGCCATAACTTTTGAAAAAAATTTTGTAACAAATCGAAAAACCTCTCCTTATATTTGTTTCTAGATTAAGTATATACTGCAAATATTCCACAGGCGTTACTCTTGGGTGTTCTACAATTTTCTGAAATTTTTTTTCGCAAACTTTCTGACGGTTTTTCCACTATAAATCCTTTATGTAAGAGGTGTATAGTCATCACCTAAAAAGTGAAGTGGGTCTCATGGGTCGTTTTCAAGATATGGCTAACTGAAATATCGCCAACCGCCACTGTTCAGGGATAATATAACTTCTAATAAAGCCTGCGTCCCATACCTAATTAGCAGGATCCGGAAAGTGTGCTACAACGCAGAGTCGGACTCGTAATCCGTCAAGTCATTGACGGACTTATGAAGACTCAAAAGACGAGAATTAAAAGTGTGTTAATAATGTTCATATCTATCATTTCTGTCATTCAGAAACATCGACTATCTTCATTGCTTGAGCGTACATTGTCATAACCAGTGGTCTTTCCTGTATTTTCTTCTCTCGTTAAACGTGTGCGATTTGGCCTGTGCATATGGTTGTAGAAAACATGATCGTTCCACATCTACTGAAGTTAAAGATGCAAATTCAAAATAGTTCACATGCACAGAAGATGATACGAAATATATATTGACGATTGCGAGGAATACATAAAATATGTGATTCGTCTATTGTAAAATCCTTGTAATTTTTATCATCTTTTTTTTTAGTCTATCCACAAATGGTGACGACTGCGCCACTAAGGCAAAATCCACACAAAATCAGATACTATGTAAATACACTACACGAACTCTAAAACAAATACGTACACGGTGCAAAATACGTATGTATGCATGTTTATTAGTTAATCACTCACGATACATAAAATTATTATAAACTCGGCGTTCTACCGTTCGTCCGTCACGGGTCGGGTTAATACTAATCGAACGACGAAACGCTCACTATATTATATGGATAAATTGCACATATAGGCTTCCCTCGCTCCCGCTACAGGATAGTCCCAGTGCGTGTTACCAGGTATGATCAGTGGCGTATGTATACACGGGCAAGAAATATATGCCTATGTAGATAATTTACAAGGCGCTTCTCAATGTATTTGTTAATTCTTGCCCGCAATTTTCAAAATTTTTGCAAGAGGTTTTGAAAAACCGATTTTTATGTGCGATTGTTTTCTGTTTTGATTAAGACTTAGAATTTGATAGTTTCAAGAGTAATAAATCAAGACATGCGGGACAGATTCCACGGCATGCTTTGATGAAGTTTTTTTTAATATTACGATAGTTTCGAACGTACTGAACTGCATATTTTATTTAACTCCAGTTGCTCCAGCAGCATAATCATTTCCGCTGGCTGGTTCTGTCCCGCAAAAAGAAAAACAACCTCGAGACCGCTACTTGCGTTTCCCAGTTCACACAGCGCTCCGCCATCAATCATATTATACTATCTCTGAGACGTTTTACTTTAAAGTAACTCGCCTTAATTACGGCTAACTGTTTTACGACGTTTCCTCTTAGCACGAAAATATAAACGCGCCCGCTTTGATCCTCTAATGCATCGCTGACGCCGATAGATATTTACGCGTTGGAAAACTTGAATTATTACCTACGTAATAGGCCGCTATAACGACCGAGAGCATCGTCGAAGGGGTCTTCATTAGGGCACGTCGTTCGACGTGTCGCAAACTTATTAGCAGAGTAACAGATTCTAATTCACTTCCTTAGGCGTCGTCTATATTGAATTAAAATAAAAAAAGCTTGCAGAAAATTGATAATATGAGATTATTAATAATAACGAACCATTGAAAAAACTTTTAACTTTCATCAAAGTTGACCGAGCAAAAAAATACGTATAGAATTTCCATTCTAAATTGAAAATAGGTACTTATGACGAGGTAGGATAAGGATATTTCAGGTTTACTAACACTTTGTATGGAACTAAATACGCGTTTCTACACTGATCTGTTACCCGTATATGCCGTATCGTAGTCCACGTTGACTTGACGAGGCCTGTCAAACGCTGTCAAAAAAAACGTTTTTGTGAGTGTTTTGATGTCTTATGTGATGTGATATTCTGTGCGCCTACAATAACGGCGAAGTGGGTTTTAAAAGGTTTAAATTATACAAACTTTTATTTTATTTGCGTCAAACTTTGTAAACAAAACGCGGTGAAAGTTACTACGTCCGTATTCAAACTTTCCACATTTCTCCCACATTTTATTAAATGTCCAGCTTCCAACATTTTTTCGGCATTGACAAAGTTTTTTTTGAGCGACATTCGAACCTGCCCAGTTAAAAATTTCATTCAAAGAAAGCATTTAATAATTTAATTACATGATACTGATTAGAAACACGCGTTTATTTGAAACTTGCAACTTAAAAGCAGCCATATTAATTAGGCCACACCTTCATGTCAGTTCCCAATAAAGGTGTTATATACGTATATGTAATATAAAGGTTTTCTACCTTTTGTTTATGGCCTATGATATATATTTTTTATATGATACATAATTTGTTATAAAAATATATATCATACATATATGCATGTTTTATAACCTACAAATAAAGGGTTTTCCAATAGAGACGGGCCAATGTTGACAGGCTGTGGCGGCGATTTTTACGCCAGACGCGTGCCCTTCAAATCTCCAACGTTCGGTGGCCAAATTCGAAACGACCGGTTCAGTAAACAATCTGCCCACACCAGTACGTCAAAGAAACGGCAATCGCCGAGAACTCGCCGCTGTCCGTGTAAAGGAGAACCCGAGGCAGTCAATTCCTCGCCGTGCACAAGAAGTCGGCCTTTCACAGACTTCAACTTCGGCTTCAACTTTCACAGGGCTTCGAAGCGTTTGGAAGAGGATCCCAATCGGTCGAAAAATCGTCTTTAGTGACGAGGCGCATTTTTGGATGAATGTTAACAAGCAAAATTGCCGTATATGGGACGACGCCAACCCACACGAAGTTCACCCGGTGGCACTGCATCCACAAAAAGCTACTGTTTGGGTGCGGATTTTAGGCCGGCGGTGTCATGGGTCCGTACTTTTTCGAAAATGACGTTGGTGAGGCCATCACTGTCAACGGCGACCGGTACAGATCAATGATAACCAATTTATTTCGGCCCAAATTGAATGATATGGACGTGGACGACATGTGGCTTCAGAGGACGGCGTTACGTGCCACACAGCGAACGCTACGATGGACATTCTGCATGAACGATTTGAGAGTATGGTTATCTCTCGTGGAGGTGACATGAATTGGCCACAAGATCGTGCGATTTAACCCCGCTAGACTTTTTCTTGTGGAGTTTTCTGAAGTCGCAGGTGTGTACTAATAAGCCGCAATCGACTGATGCCCTCAAAGGGAACATAACTCTCAAATTAGGCTGGATCTATGGACATTTGAACGATGTCATATTCCATACATAATGACATACATGGGTGTTTCAAATAAAAAAGAATTTCGCTAATACCTCACACACACAGATTGTTTTATTCAATTTCAACATCGACCCGCCCTTATTGGAAAACCCTTTACATTGTATGTAAAAGTGGCTATTGACGCATTGACTACATATTTTACCGGCAAGCGTACATATATTCGCGCGGAACGGCTAAAATTACCTGCGGGCAAAAAAACCGCCGCCCGGGATCCGACCAGTGGTCGACGCCCCTGGAAGTGAAATGGGAATCTGACACTCGACTTATTAGATCCGGGTGGTAAACAGCGCAGATGAAAACGGGGCACTTTAGTTTCCACTATTCATTATATAAATGCGTGAAATTACGTTATAAATCTGTCCGAGGATTTGTGATAAGTTGTCGCGGTCAGGTGGGGGGACGGCTTTAGGGCAGACTAAAGTCGCCTGGGAATTTTTATCCGACGAACGATCAAATTTACTAAGTACCATGAATAACATAATGAATTTTACAGTAGTCACATTGCGGTCATTGTAATAACTAACGTTAAATGCGTTTTAATTAATTTTTGTTCGTTTGGAACACAGGTAACATGAAAAATAACCCTGTTGCTTGTGCAGTGATACCAACACTCGATTATATTGAAAACAAAATCTATAATGGAGTGTTTTATGGAATTTTAAATTCCGCGCTTGATGTTCGTTGTAATGCAGTTGGCAGCAGATCCGAAATTGCCGTGTTGTAATTCTTGACATTTGTTGACAGTCTGAAATTATCTGAACCCGACATTGGCTTTAATTTTTAGCTTGAAATTTTTATCTTGCATTGAGAAACTGTCATTTTCAGAACAATCCAAGTGTTATAGTTGTCAGACTTCCGTTTGCGAAACGTCAAAACAGTTAAACAGCTGCTGCCAAGAGTTTAGAAGAACGAGCCAATAATGATCCATTACTACCCTTAACTGAATTCGAAATACTGAATAATTTTATAACAATCTGGCATCAGTGCGGTCTAAAACTGAAACACGTATTTGGTGACGTGCATCGTTTTTTTTTTTGTATGAAGTATATAGTTTTCTTGATCATAAAAAAATGTTATGTAACTCGACGGTTCTAAGAGTAAACTAACAATTCAAGATATGCGAGATCGATTCCCCGGCATATTTTCTGGACTTTTTTTATCTTACGAAATGTTAGTAACAGTAAATGTAGAATTTAATACTCAATACTAAATTAGAAAATATCCACTAACGTATTAGGTCGGTTTTGTTAAAACAACTAGCAATTTGATTAGTATTACCATACCCTATACATATTGAATGAAGTAATAGCTATTGTTATCGGGTTCGATTCAATTGTAAAAATATTATCCCATTTTTATTAAAAGTCCGTTTTGTAACGATGGGTCGATTTTTAATCCATTATGTCTTGTCGCATGGATCGCTATTACTTTAATGGTATTTGCCCGGCGACATTTTATTTTATATTTTATTCATTGCTTCACTGTCTTGTACAAAGAGAGGGGGGCGGAGTTTAGTGGATTACAAAACAAAAAATAGTACAAACAATAATAAAATTGATACATGTAGGTATACGTCTAATAAATAAAGTACCACGGTTGAAGTGTATACAATAGATGTGTCGAACCGTAAATTTTTCGCTATAAAAATGGGATCTTATACAAACTAAACAAAAAACAATTGAACCATGGCCTACTATACGAGGTGTGGCTATTAAATATCCGAACTGATGCTGCTACCAGCGCGCTGCGAGCGTGTCGTGACAGTTTGAACAGAACTGTGGCTGGTGATACTTTCCCCACCCTGAGCTCGCTGGACAAGTCAGTGGGTCGCTCAGTTTGATTGTAGCAGTCGTTTGAATTAGTCTACGCACCAGTGACGCGTCGAAAAATGTTAAGTGTTCAGATGAAGCAACGGGTTAATCTCAAGTTTCTTGTTGAACTGGGGAAAACTGTTACAGAGGCTTATGCAATGTTAAAAGAAGTGTACGGGAATGAATGTTTATCCCGCACCCAAGTTTTTGAATGGTTTAAACGATTTAAAGAGAGGCGTGAACGAACGACGATCTGCGCCCTGGACGGCCCTCAACGCCAAAAATAGACGTAAACATTGAAAACAGTGGTAAATTAATCCGCGAAGATCGTCGTCTAAGCATCCGAGGGCTTGCTGAAATAATAGGAATCGAAAGTTTGCGCAAAAATGGTGCCAAAACTCCTTAGTTCCGAGCACAAGGAATCAAGAATGAACATTTGCGCTGACATTCCTAAACAACATTGACATTGATCCAGGCTTGTTAGGCACGGTGATTACTTGTGATGAATCGTGTTTTTTTACTTACGACCCTGAAACAAAGCGCCAATCCATGCATTGGAAGAGCCCGAACTTGCAAAGGCAAAAAAAGCCAGGATGAGCAAATTCAAATTCAAAGCGATGATGATCGTCTTTTTTGACATTCGAGGCATTGTTTATGTTCACTGGGTCTCTGAGGGTCATTATTACATCGAGATTCTGATGGCCCTTCGTGAGCGTGTGAGAAGACGAAGACCCGACTTGTGGAAGACCAAATCATGGAAGATTCTCCAAGACAATGCACCGGCCCATTCTGTTTTGTCTGTGAAGGCGTTTTTTGCAAAATACGGCATTACTGTGTTGGAACACCCATCATACTCGCCCGACTTTGCCCCCTGTGACTTTTTTATTTGGTCTGGGGACGTAGATTGCTTGTTCTGTTACGCGGTTGTAATGATGATAGCATTAATGTGCCGCGTTTCAGAACAAAATGGAATCGGAACAGTTCAAAGCTAATTTCGAAGAGAAATACGGGTACTTTATGCGTCCATTCATTTTAGCATAGTCACATAACCTCAAATGTCCCAGAATCCTGACGTGGGAATTGTTTATTCCACGGAATTTTATGTAATTAACCGGAGATAGAAACAATCGTGATTCTTTAGTTGTGCGAGGGATTCTAACAAAGTCGGTATTCTTAAAGAACCCCGATTTCTTAATGCCCTTTAATCGACTAGATAAATAGAAAAAAAGTTATTTAGGTCTGTCGAGGAAGGGTTCGTGAACTGAGAGGAGACTGCTCGCCAACTTATTGAAAATTAATCCGAATTTATTACACGTGAAATTTTAAAAGGATCCCGATCCTACTTAAAGCTAGACAACGCCCAAGATTACGCTCTAGTCACGTTCCCTCGACGTCCGCGCCTCTCTCAGTCTCCCCTGTCTCTCTTTCTCTCTCGCTGCCAGACTAATAAAATAAATTTGGAGATTTCCCGGAATGCACATTTGACACCGGACACAGATTCAATTTTAGCGGCACAAAGTAAGCCCTTCTATGAGTTTCTTAAATTTTATTCCGAGGCGTTTCCTCCTTTGGTACGTAGAGGTCGCCACGGTAAGGCGAATTCATGAAGCCGTAGCGCGAAAAATGTCGTTTTTCCGGGTTTTCCGACAAATCTCGACGGATGGACGAAGATATTAGAAATAACGAGCCAGTCCAAAAAAATGTCACCAAATCTGGCTATGAAACGAGAGAGATGGAAATAGCGGTTATGTCGAAGATTGACGCAAAACTTTGTTGTAAAACTTTTGAGGTGACAATTTGAGGTCACAATTATTGTAAGGCAAATGATGAAATTATTTTTTATGAAGACCAGACGCGTGTTTCACTTGGAAGCAATTCTATTTTAGAAATGGCAGTGGAATCAATGGATATTTTCGATGAGAGCTGCATCTCATATGCAGTTCTCATTCAGCTCAGCTTAGACTACAGTTCGACCAATGGTTTATTAACGCTGGTCTATTAACTTAACCATACTAATACCATACTTAACCATATTAGCAATGGTTTATTAACTTAACCAAAGAGACCGAGCTTTTATTATTATTAATAATGACGCTAGTGTATGATTGGAAAGTTTGGGTTTCCTCAGAACTGTAAAAAAACGTGCAAACAAAACCTTTCCCCCCCCCCTTCCGGCAAAAAAAAAAAAAAACCATTTTCCCCCCCTTTCCCCCCACGGACCCAAGGGGTTTTTTTCGGTTTAGAGAGGTTTATTATTTATTATTATTATTATTATAATGCGGTTTTTTTTTACTGATGAGGCTTGGTTTGGGGTATGTTAACTCTCAGAATATGAGATTTTGGAGTGCAGACAATCATTACTGTTATATTGAAACTCCACTACACTCCCTAAAAATACCGTTTAGAAATTGCAAGAAGGTTATATTCAAGATAGAGCTCGTGCGCATACTATTAGGGAAACAATTAATTATATACGCGACGAAGATCGTATAATTAGTTTGAACACGCAGACCATATTCCCCCAGATCTTGCAATTTGGCCCTCTGCAATTTTTTTCCCTGGCTTTATCTAAAAATTCAATTTTTGAAACTCCCATTGATGATATGGTAGACCTTGAGCAATATAAAATAACATCCAGGATACTGCAGTACATCATTGACTCAGTTAAAACCGTCACGTAATGTTACAGTCTTGATAATTCAATGTTATAAATTTAAGATTAAAAACAGAAATACGTCTCTTATTTCTAGGCCAATTTTAATGACATTTTTTTTAATGGTTCGTTATAATCTGACCTATTCTTTTAATTTAGCACAGTTTGTGAAAACAGAACTTTTCAACTGAGGAAAAGCTGCATGAAGGCCCCACCGTTTCGGATTATTTTTAACCATCTTCAGGGCTTTAAAATATAAATAAAGAAATAAAAATAGATTTATAAATATACGCAGAGTTTCATATACAGGTGGTATTGGAGAGGTATAATCTTAGAAGAAAATCAAATAATTTGTTTGCAACCAATATAAATTCTAACAAGTCCTCTATAAGGTCTGCACCGTGTGTTATTTGCATTAAAATATTATTCACTTTTTTTTTCTAAAACTGTCTGTGCAACTCAAATAAGGAATGAGCCAAATACATTGATTCTATTAAATTGTCAGATAAAACATCGCCAATATGTTAATTAAAATTTTCGATCACCACATTAATTTGTTTAATAAAATATATTCCGAGTTCAAGTTCTAATAAAACTGAATGTTTATATTAATGCGTTTGATTATTTCACAGTTCAGTAAAATTAATGTTTGCAATTTTCAGCTTGAAATCCAGTTGCAGACGCCATGGAATGATGTGAGCCCAAGCTAACGACGTTTCGGATCCGGTGCGGTAAAACATGGGTAAGTCTAACTAATCACTTCTTTATATACTTATTTTTCTAGTGTGAAGTATACGAGTCATTTCTGACGTCACAGCCATGAGCGCAGAATGATGTACTTCCTAAATACATAAGTACATCTAAATAAGTTTCTTGATACCAATCTCCAACATCACTTTCGTGAATTAAGTAACCCTCGTGTATACCTGTTGTTAGAAATCGGTATTCACCACTCATATTTAGACACAATAAATTAGGTAACAAGGTGTCGGCTTTGTAACACCTGATGCAACGCACGCCTGCGATTATCTTTTTTGCAGCACCGACGTGACGCCGACAACGGCGTCGCTATTTATAAAATAATATAGAGACATCCAAAAAAAAACGTCATCAACTCTGGCTATGAACGAGAGAGATGGAAATAGCGGTCATGTCTAAGCTTTTCGGTTATGTCAAACTTTTGACAAGTGACTGTCACAATTTGTAAAATAAACAATGGCTGTCATATGATGTGACAGTCTTGACAAGTAAATAAGGTTATAAATTCGATTAAGAATAGAAATATGACTTTTTTTTCTCGGCCAACTTTGATGACTTTTTTTTTATGTCTATATATAAGCGCAATAGAAAACGAGATGTAGAATACACATATTAATTCGAGAAGGCCAAAGTATAACATGTAGTCGGAAATTCGTTGTGATAGTCAGGATTTTAGAGAGCTACATATGTACATAAACTGAAGATGTAATGTGAAACTGATTTTTTTTTTAATTCTGGTCGTAAAATACCACATGAATCTACATTAAGAAAATTTTATTTACTACCATTATATGATAAAAAAATTCAAAGGAAATTCTGAAATCGGAAAATATGTCTGACTCAACTAGTTAGATACTCTGAAAATTTCTCTTTGATATGAGTCCAAGGTCTTTGAAAAACATTTTCGGAGTTATTCACAGTTTTCATTGCAATTCTAGTTTTTTAGCAGGGTCGGACTCGTAATCCGTCATGTCACTGACTTTTTCACTCTATTCACAAATGGTAACGACTCTGCCATTATTGCTAAAATCCTCACAAAACCATAATACGTAAATACACGAACTCACGAGTTAGTCACTTACGACACATAAAATTATTTTGAACTCGGCGTTCTACCGTCCATCCGCTCACATCGACATAACGTAAAACACTACGGAATCGGCGCATACATCGTGGTGAAACTGCATTTACGCATCCTGTCTACCCGACTCGGGTACTAGAGTCCAGCGTGCGTTACCAGGCGATATCAGTGGCGTACGTATGCACGGGCAAGAAATACACGCGTACATAATTTACACTTAAAAAATACGGTTTATACTTTAATTATTATAAAGTTGTATAGAGCCAACCCTGCGTTGTGCTGACTGTGTATGGTGAGAACTCTCCCCTCCGACGCGTATTTCTTCCGCTGTGCGTCTTTATGTCACGTGCCGCGCCAATATAGAGACTTTCCCTTTCACAGGAACAACCCGCGACTATATATAAATCGCGTAAAATGTAGCCAATACGCCGCCGCCCCCGACACAAAAGACAAAAGCTTTCCAAACAAAGACCGGACGGAACCGGAAAGATCCGCAAAACGGCTAATAAATCAATCAAACCACTCGAAAGTGTTGTTTCGCAAAAATCGCTAAAACACTCTCAAACGGACGGCGCTCAACTCAAAGGGCCCAATAAGCCTTTATGCCGACTAAACTGATTGATCGCCCGCGACCAGGAGATCCGCTCACCGCGGCGCGAATATTTGGGGGCGAGCGGGGTAAAATGTATACGGAATATTTCGGCAGTCGCAAGGTTTCTAGTAGGGGATTTTTTGTTTAAAGTGGACGATAACTGCAATTAATTCAAATCCTCACAATCTAAAAAACATCAGTTTTATGTCTCTTCTACGTGTATAGTTTGCCGAAAGACAGCTTGTAGAAAGAATCGCCGACAGGAGACGGCATTGTTTTGATGTTTCTCTGTCGCTATATATCTGCCTCGTGCTATCCATCGGCGTGCGCAACTGCACTTTCTTTGGAGTGTAAATAGTGCAGTAAAATGTTTTTTTTTTTTTTGGAGAATACTCTATTACTAGTATATATGATAATTGTTCAATAAAACGTATGTATACCGGGTGTAACAGGATCATGGTACACCCCCCTTTTCTCCTTTAGTTTTCAATTGGACTGTGGTTTTGATTAATATTTTAATTTCATATTTAAATTACCTTTCTAACAGCTGTTAAGGGTAGCAATGGACCATTATTGCCTCGTTCTTTTTCAAAACAGCGTAACAAAGATACTAATTCATAACAGTTGCTCATTAACTGTTTTGGCATTTCGCAAACGGAAGTCTGACAACAATATCACTTTTTCCTAAAAATAAAATTTTTTCAATGCAAGACGATCGACGATCCTATGCTATTTTTTAATTATTATTTTTTTATTTATCTATTTATTAATTTCTTCGTTATCCGCAATACTTCGAACGTTTTGATCTGCCGCAAGGCGGCGTTGCGGTGCATCCGAGGCGATCACGTGGCCGACCGCTACATTTTCAGTACGTAATACGGAAATTTATGAATTTAAAATATACGTTTAATAAGACTCGGTGCAGTAGAAATTTTAAAATGAAATCGTCGGAAGCTTCCCGCCATGAATACAAATTCCCGAAATTGGAGAGAACGTTGGGAGGTAGCTCGCGATTACGCCCGACTATATAGTCGCGAGATCGTTCTATATAATGCAACGCGAAGGTGGCTTTAATAAAGATAGTTAGTTATTTGCCGGAGTAATCAGAAGCCGGCGAATGGAAGTTTGAATCGATATCGTTATCGGAATTCAAATCGAGTCCGGTAAAGTTCGATTCGCCGCTAATGGACTATCGAGGCAAAAGCGCTTTTTATATTCATATTCATAATCTACATTTGATCTTTTTAATTCCTCTGAGTGGTGTTATTTAAATTTCACATCGGGCAAACGAAAATATAATTTTTAACCAGACTTAAAGAACACACGATCCACTTCAAATGCAGAAGAATGGAAAATTATGCTTATTATTAATATTTATTAAAATGTTTTGTAAGCTATAGGTTTTAGTAATTTAAAAATAGTATCAAAAATACAGTGTGGATTAAATTTGATACCTCTACAAAAAAATACGTCGAAAAAAATTAGGTTTGTCATTTAAAAAAAATGTCCGAAGATGTAATATCACAAAAACAAGACAATCTAGAGATGTAATGTTTTGAAAAATGTGTCTCTTCGAAAAATAATTTGTCCCAGTATTTTTGTTTTAGAAACTTATCAGCAACTTATATAGCATTTATTCCACACTTTCTCTACACACTGTATAATAAACTGACAGTTTGCATTCTTCTATACCAAAAGCTATATTCTTCTTTAAAAAAAGATTCTAAAATTTTGCGATAATTTTACGGAACAGAAATAAAACTGGACCTTTAAAAATTTCATTATGATATTCTTGTGACAGTATTTTTATGCATCTTATTTTTAAATACTGTGGCTTACTTACGGATTACTGAGGCTTTTTTCTAGTCATATTTTATCTCTCATGTTATCTTGTACTTCAACAGACAGTAGCGTATTACCTGAAAAAAAGGAAAATAACAATATTTCAAATAAAAAAGTCATAAAAATACAGTTAAGGAAAATAGTAAACCATTGCATAAAATATCACAGCCATTAAAGGTCAGTTCCGCAAAGTTGTTTATCCAACGCTCCACCGTAACTCGTGACAGACGTTTTTACAAACTTATCCGACGTTTTATGCACGCGAATGATGCATCGACCAGCGCAGTTTAACTAATATTAACAATAAGTGTAAATTATATTCACGTTCGCGAATTGACCTTTGGCACATGGCGTAACTTGTTTAGAGTGGGGCGCACAATACGGCAGACGGGTCATATTCCGGAATATGATGACGGTTGTTGATTGAACTACGATTGGACTGTGTACATATACACTAATGGAAACAATGGGTCTAAAAACTAAACTAAAGGGTAAAAAAATTTCTGAATTTTTAGTGATTTTTCAGAATGCTGTATCTCAGTGAAAAATGGTCTTATTGAGGTCTAAAAAAAGCATTTTGAAGCTTCAAGTTTCTAGTTTTGAGTTATCTCGGCAAAAAAATTTTAAAGCTACATGTTTCGCGCAATTTTAGGAAGTAGTGTGAGAAAACAATTTTGCGAATTTTTTTGCTTTGTTTTTCAAGTCCACGAGCATGAAAAAATTTTTTTCTAATTTAGCCATGGTATAGACCGGATAGCTTGTTTATTCAGCTCCAATTTGCTTTTTTTAAAATCTCGATACGACCATTTGTTGCTCAGCATGTCGAACTTTAAATCAAAAATGACCCCTTTTTGATTTAAAGTTCGATATCTGAGGCTAAGTTATCTGATCTATGGCTAAGTTAGAAAATTTTTTTTTCAAGCTCGTGGACTTGGAAAAAAGCAAAAAATTCGCAAAATTGGTTTCTCACACTACTTCCTAAAATTGCGCGAAACATGTAGCTCTAAAAATTTTGTTGCCGAAATATCTCAAAACTAGAAACTTGAAGCTTCAAAATGCTTTTTATTAGACCTCGATAAGACCATTTTTCACTGAGATACAGCATTCTGAAAAATCACTAAAAATTCGGGAAATTTTTTTGACCCTTTAATTTTTTCCATTAGTGTATATATGAGTTGACGATGTACTTTAATGTACGATGTAATAAATGTGGTACATATGAAAGTATTCCAGTCGCGTTAAGACCGGTCCTGGAATCTATTATTAACCTACGCTCTCTAGTCATCATACACCCACGTTTTGAACGTTGCTTAAATTGTAAAATTGTCGTACCAAGTATTGATTTTGTTTTAATTGAACGATATTTTTGGCTCAATTTTTTCATGTCTAGCAATTTTACTTTTTTAGAGACATCTCTTCATATTATCCACATTTCAACTTGGTCTTATTAGACGCAAAATTTCACAAGCTGAAATCTTATCAGAAGCAAAAAAAGTTCAATACTATAGTACGTATAGTAATATTATTAGAATTTATGCAAACCTTCAAAAAGTAGGTGTTTAGTGACTGACTTTCTTTGCTGACTGTACATCTTGCAAATATAGAACTGTACGACACAACAGTCGCAGTCAGTAACACATTTTTTTGGCGTATTTTTTTCCTCTGGCATATCTGCTTTATTCGCTATGCAAATTTTTTGAACACATATACACCGGCGAATCCAATCAAATCAGGGCGCCTAAAAAAATCGCGTTCGTACGAGTTCCAATTTAAAAAAGGCACAACGCGTATACGCCATGCGTCGCGACGCCCGCTCAAAACCGGCGCCTATCGAATTATAGAAATCGAAAAATGCCGAGCCATAATTACCGTCAGCGTCATCGATATGTACACCGCGAGGGGGTAGAGAGGGGCTGCGCGACGGGGGCAAGTTGCGCCACAGATTTTTTAATGACTAGAGATCGTATCTTTAGGTTGGTATTCCAGAGACGGCAAGAATTTTTGTTGTTTATCTTTGTTTTTCTTGTTTTAAGGAGAAATTTTATACCTAGTCAGTTGGGTAAACAAAATTTTCAGTTTTTGAATTCTTACCTTTTTTTAGACTTCTCACATCTTTTCTTCTTTTTTTAACTTCATAAATAAAAGTCTGCTTAAACTTGACGGACTTATGCCATTTTAGAGTGTGACCTGGGATGGTCACACCCTTATTCTAAACAAGGGTGGAGCGACAAATAAGCATTTTGTCGGTCATGGCAACTGCTGAAGATTTACCTTAGGTCCATTGAGTCCATTTTTTCATTTGTTTTCAAGTAAGAAATTTTTTTCTATTACTGTTAAACAGTGGTGGCTCGTGCTACAAAAATGTGGGGGTTGCAAATGGATACTTACGAGAAATATGCCGCAACCGAAAATTTTCCAAGGTCGAGTCTAATATTTAGAAATATTAAGGCTTTTTAAAACATTTATATACTTATGTATAGTTTAAAGTCGACACGACGATCTTTGTTTTGATATGCAATTATAAATAAATAATCGGCATCTTAAATTTCTTGTTGACATACACTAAACATTGTTTAGAAATTTTATTTTGTGTTATTTTAGAAGTATCCGTGAAAAACAGTTGCTTTTCCCAAATGGTCTTTTGCTCCACTGATAAACGACTGATAAACGACGAAGTATTGGATTCCGCCAAACAAGTAACTTGGGGCCGAATCCGGCCCTGTAAACGGCCCTGTCTTTAATCATTACCACTGACTTTGTATTCGCTGGTGTAAATCCGTAATGAATTCCAGCGCGCTGACAACGCGCATATGTATCGCGTACCTCCTAATTAATATCAATGTTATCTGCCCATTATAATCTCTTCGCGTACAACGTATACAGTACGTACAGACACACACGCCGGGACTGATTTACATGTGAACGCGACAGCACACGGGAGATGCATTAATTCCGAATTGCGCAAATTTGCATCCACACCTGCACTAGGTTGCTAGATTGTGTAGAAACTCTTCAATAATATTGACGAGGAAGTCTTCAGTCTTCAGGAATGGCCAGGATTTCATTTGAAATGTTATCTGGTCGATTGACATAAATTTTACATTTTAACTACCCTCACAGAAAAAAATCTAAGGGATTTAGATCCGGGGAGCGCGCCGGCCATTCAATTGCAGCTCTTCTGTCTATCCAGCGCCCTGGAAATTGTGCATTTAAATACTCCCTGATATTTGCCACAAAATGTGTTGATGTCCCATCATGCAAGATGGAATAATGTGATTTCTTAGCAGATCTAAATATTTTTCAAAATTTAAATTTGCATATCTATGAAGAAAGGTCCAACAATGCCTGCCTAAACATTAATAATTTTTGGGGATTTTGGATAGGCGCTTTTTGGAACCAATGAGGGTTCTGTCCTGGTTTGAAACGGCTATTATGTGGATTAACAACACCATTTAAATTGAATGTAGCTTCGACTGAAAGGAAACTCGTGAACAAGTTGTAGTTTGTATGGACGTAGTTTTTTCCCTTAAATACTTTTTTAACTATTGAGAAACATCAAAACCAAGATCCTGGAAGATTGGATTGGATTGGAAAGCGTTGGAAAGTACCCAACGCTTTATCTCTTTCAGTTGCAGAATTCTCAAAGCTACCAGTTACTTGAAATTTGTTTATCAGTTGGCTTAACTGGTTTATTGGACATTTGTTGGGGTAGAATTCGTTAACCTTTATACTGGCTCAAAGAAAAGGTTCCTCGCCTTCGTTCAAACATCATTATTTTGGGGTCTTAGGATCGCTAATTACGAATCTGATGTCAGATTTTAAAATTCAAGATGGCGGATCTAATATGGCGGACAAATCCTATATGAGGGATAAAAATTTTAAATTTGCTAGAATTTGGACTTAAAACTTTTTATACGGGTTTATAAGGTCGTTGATTACGAATCTGAAATCAGATTTTAAAAAATTCAAGATGGCGGATCCAATATGGGGGACAAAAATCTCATAATTTATATTTTTCTAAATTTTTGTGAAATTTTGGTAATTCGAGATATCGGCTTAAAATTAATTAAATAAAAAATGACGTGTATTATGATAAACAACTTAATTTTTTTTAAATTAGTTTCAAACAGTTAACTTTAAACGTGTTTTTTTGCGAAAATTCGTGTAAATTTGAAAAATGCTCCCATGCATAAACTTATAAATATGTTCTTTTTAAACACATATTCAATACCGTCGCTGAATGGCCACTCGGACTCGGACTTTTATACGAGGAATCTTTTTTTTGCTATTATTTTACTCCGTTTTGCGCTGTCTGTTTACTCTGTTTTGCGAGTCCGCTGGAAGCGGCTTCTATTTCGCGTTTAATTATACTTTTTCCCCGTGTTTTCGTTTAATTAACCCAGCATAAAAAAATAATGATTTTATAAATGAAGGAAAAATACGCGAAGTTCCGCTGATCCGGGAGGCCGTATTTGAAGTGCGAAAACGATGGTAATTTCGTTTTAAATGCGGCATATGCGATATTTCGTCGGATTTTTTTTTCGTTCGAGCGATTATTATTTTTAACGAATTAAGAATCTTAAATTTTGATTAAACATCTTGGGTTTCGTGAGAATGGAAACCATTTTTTTTCTCTGTTTCACGATCTTCGAATCGTCGGAAGGTCGAAGGTAAACAAACCGGCGAATGATGTACCGTTTTCAGGGCACAATGCGCAGCAATTTAGAGTCCTCGAAAACTTTCCGTCCGATATCAACTTTTGAACTCGTCTAATTGAATAATTATAACTTGGCAGTTATCGAAAGAAGGAAAGTTTCGGAATGGGTGCATCGGGGGATAATCGCTCCCCCGCCTCTTTTTTTCATTTTCCTCCCAGTCCTCGCGGCCGTCGTTTAACTCGATTCTTTTAATTCCGCCGTCTTAGTTTTCAACGCGAAAGTAAACGACTCTCGCGATTAATTGTGCTTTTCTTAACTGCGGCCCGAGAGGAGGTCTTAATGTGTCTACTGCCTCGCCTTGAACCGAGTTAAGAGGGTCGTACATGTCTATCTGGCTGCTTTTTCGCAATTGGTGTTGGTTTCTTGTAAAACTTTCTTCTTTCAACTTGTAAACCTATACAATTTGTTCAAGAAATAACCTGACTCAAAAAAGTTACCGATCACGGAAGCGCCAATGGTAATTTTTTTACTATAAAATTTACCATTGGCGCTTTCGTTATCGGTAACTTTTTCGAGTCAAGTTTTTTCTGAGCAAATTGTATAGTTCCACCAGATATCCACACCAGGCCTCGTTCGGAGGTCTTAATGTGTCCACTGCCTCGTCAAGAACTGATTTAAAAGGGTCGTACGTGTGTCTATCTGGTTGCTTTCTCGCAATTAGTAGCTATGTCGAATGATTGTCTTTCGACTTGTAAAACTAGACAATTTGTTCAAGAAAAAACTTGACTCAAAAAAGTTACCGATGACGGAAGCGCCAATGGTATTTTTTTTAATATAAAATTTACCATCGGCACCTTCGGAGGTCTTAATGTGTCTACTGCCTCGTAAATAAGTCCTGCATATTTTAAATTAAAGATAAGGTTTTTTGCAAAAGAAAAAGTAAAGGATATGTTTACAAACGAGCAAAATCACAAACGAAAATTGAAGTATGCTAAAAAGCGCGGGCCGCTTCCTCTTAAGCCACGCGCCATTGAGCCGCCTCGACGCCTTGTCTCCCATCTAGCGGCAAAAATTACTCAGCCTTAAAATGTAATCGATTAAATCATTATCTTCGTATTATTAAACGGACTTATAACTTTGTCAAGTTCGAGATTCGTGCCCCGTTCGGGTTCGTTTCCGAGAGCCCAGGACGTTATGCGAGTTTAATCCGCGATATAAATTGAAATCTGGTAAGCGCCTATTTGGGTTTACTTGTTTTTTTCGATTAGAATGTTAAATTGGGCGATTAGGGGGAGATTCTTTAAAAGGGATACCCTAAAATTTGTTAAATTGATTTTAAGATTGAATTTATGTATATAGGAACAATAAGTAGTAATGAAATATAGAAAAAAATAGCTTATGGTTTTTATAGCGTATTAAGTAATATATATATATATTTCAATTATTTAAAAGCGGCACCTTAACGCGTTAAGAAATATGTTTTGATACTGATATCATTTTTAATTACCTTGGCGCCTCTATCACTTTTAATTAAATTTACTTTTGGCGCCTCTACAGTTTTTAATTAAATTTACCTTTGGCGCCTCTATCATTTTTAATTAATTTTATCATTGGCGTTCTCGTTATTTTTAATAAAATTTAACATGGGCATATCCTTTTTTATTCATTCAAATTTACCAACGGCACCTCCACAATTTTTAATAAAATTTACTATATAAACCTTCGCCATTTTAAACAAAATGTATGATAAGCGCCTCCGCCTTTTTAAATTAAATTTTCTAACGACGAATTAAAAGAAAATCATGAAGTTGACATAATACACTTTCAATTTAAACATTTCGTAGACTTTGGAATGAAACTAATATAGTATAAGTACTAATGTGACTCTGCAAGCTGAGGTCATCTGTCATTTTTAATAAAATTTTGGGTGTCTCTACCATTTTTAATTAAATTTACCATTGGCGCCCCCCGTTATTTGTAATAAAATTTAACATTGACACCTACGTTATTTTTCATTCAAATTTACTAACGGTATCTTCACAATTTTTGAAAAAATTGACCATAGAAGCCTTCGCCATTTTAAACAAAATTTACCATAAGCGCCTCCGCCTTTTTAAATTAAATTTTCTAACGACGAATTAAAAGAAAATCATGAAGTTGATATAATACACTTTAAATTTAAAGGTCATCTGTTATTTCTATATTGGGTGCCTCTATCATTTTTAATTAAATTTACCTCTGTCGCCTCTATAAATGTTAATTAAATTTACAATTGGCGCCCCCGTTATTTTTAATAAAACTTAACATGGGCACATACTTTTTTCATTCTTTATCAACGGCACCTCCACAATTTTCAATAAAATTGACCATAGACGCCTTCGCCATTTTAAACAAAATTTACCATAAGCGCCTCCGCCTTTTTAAATTAAATTCTCTAACGACAAATTAAAAGAAAATCATGAAGTTGACATAATACACTTTTAATTTAAAAATTTCGAAGACTTTGGAATGAAACTAATGTAGTATAAGTACTAATGTAACTCTGCAAGCTGAGGTCATCTGTCATTTTTAATAACATTTTGGGCGCCTATATAATTGTTAATTAAATTTACCTTTGGTGCCTCTACCATTTTTAATTAAATTTACCATTGGCGCCCCCGTTATTTTTAATAAAATTTAACATGGACACCTACGTTATTTTTCATTCAAATTTACTAACGGCACCTTCACAATTTTTAATAAAATTGACCATAGAAGCCTTCGCCATTTTAAACAAAATTCACCATAAGCGCCTCCGCCTTTTTAAATTAAATTCTCTAACGGCGAATTAACAGAAAAATGACATGAGGTTGACATAATACACTTTAAGTTTAAACATTTCGAAGACTTTGGAATGAAACTAATGTAGTATAAGTAACTCTGCAAGCTAAGGTCATCTGTCATTTTTAATAAAATTTTGGGTGCCTCAATCATTTTTAATTACATTTACCTTTGGCGCCTCTACCATTTTTAATTAAATTTACCATTGGCGCCCCCGTTATTTGTAATAAAATTTAACATGGAGACCTACGTTATTTTCCATTCAAATTTACTAACGGCACCTTCACAATTTTTAAGAAAATTGACCATAGAAGCCTTCGCCATTTTAAACAAAATTTACCATAAGCGCCTCCGCCTTTTTAAATTAAATTCTCTAACGGCGAATTAACAGAAAATTACATGACGACATAATACACTTTATTTTTAAATATTTCGAAGACTTTGGAATGGAACTCAATGAAAGTGTATTTTTTTAAATCGGAGGGAAGTGGGCTGTGGACCGGACTCCGCCCCGCGGGCGCCCTAATCGCCCCATTGGAATTCCGCTCGCGTCACACGCTAAGCCGACTCAGACGCTTCGCGGACACGGAACAAAGCGAAACTCTTATTAAAAACAAGGGAAGTAAATTAATTTTCTCATTAATTTCGCATCGCGCGCGGGACAGAGACGGCGAGACGAAGAGTGGGCGTGGGACTGTTTAAATATTTAAGCCGAATAAAATTAAATGAAAACATACCGGGCCGCGGTGCCTCGCATGCGAAATGACGACCTGCCCGGGCGTCGCGTCGCGTTACTCGGACGCGGCGTCCCGTGCTATATTGCGGGACCCAGGCGTTTCGGGAATGTCGCAATAATGAAGCGCCGAAACTCGAACTGACCTCCGGAAGGTTATTATTATTTTTCGGCCGTCCTCCTGTCGCAAACGTCGCTGACAGTTAATTTCGTTGCGGTGCCGCGTAACTCCGTCTGTCGGTGTCAGATAGACGGCGAGTTTTGCCAGGCTGGCAGCGATGGAGTTCTGCGAGGCTGTAACTTAATATTAATTCGGAAAACGGGCGTTTGGGGACTAAATTTGACCTCCAAGTAGGCTTTGTCCATTCAAACGTGTGTCTGTGATAGGTTCAGGCTGGAAATTTTATTGTTACTTTGTGATATGGCGATTGACAGTTTCCAAACTGTCGTGGATAAAGTTCTAAATCAAATAATTTGTATAGATTCTACGAAAAACTCAAATGGTGTTTACGCAACAACAAAAAACGTTTATGTTAGAGTGCTACTTCAGAAATGGACGGATAGTTGAAAGATGTGAAATGGACGTACGAACTGTGTAAATTAAGTAACGAGACTGGTTTTTTAATTTTTTTTATTCGAATAGAATTACAATTCAGTATTGTCTCCTTCAAAATAACTTCCTTGAGAAGCTACGTAGCGCTGGAGACGGTTCCTCATTCCTCATAGCAGTGCTGGAACTCATATACTGGTCAATATAACTTCAGCTGGTTGGTTACAGCCGTTTGAATGTTTTCTATGGTCCCAAAGTGACGTCACTTGAGATGATTTTTCAATCTCTGAAGGAGAAAAAAGTCGCAAGGACTCAAGGCGAATAAGAAGGCTGAGGAGCCACAGGAACGTTTTTACTGGCTAAAAACTCGTGTACTGAAATGGCTGTGTGACAAGGCGCATTGTCGTGATGCAACATCCAGTTGTTCTTGATGTTTGGTCTCATACGTATGATCCTTTTTCAAGAACCTCTCTGTAAAAGTGTCGATTTACTGTTTGGCTTGGAGGCACAAACTCTTTGTGGACAATTCCCTGGCTATCAAAAAAATCAAATCAGCACTCATTTGATCTTCGATTTGCTCATTCTTGCTGTTTTGGGTCTTGGAGAGTTTGCACCATTCCATGCTTTGGCGCTTGGTTTCCAGGTCGTACTCAAACACCCAAGTTTCATCACCAGTGATACGTTCCATAAAATGGGGATCATTTTCAATCGATTCCAAAAAGTCAAAACACCTTTCTCTCCTGATGTCCTTTTATTCCTGCGAAAGGTTTTTTGTAACCATTTTTGCGCAGATTTTTCTCATCCCCAAGTCGTAAGTCAAAATCTGATGAACAGTGGTGTGATTCAAATTTAACTCTTCCCCGATCATTCTTGTCACCAACCGACGATCTGAACGCACAAGATCCCTTATTCTATCGACATTTTCATCCGAAGTGGAAGGAAGGCCTTCCGCTGCGTGGTTCATCTTCAATCGACTCTCTTCCTTCTGAGAATGCCTTAAACCATCGATAAACCTGCTCTCTTGAAAAAAACACTGTCTCCACAGGCGTGTTGAAATTTTGCAAAATTATCCGTTGCGCTGTGTCCAAGTCTAAAGCAAACCTGATAGTACACCGTTGCTCAAAATTAATGTCACTCATTTTTAAAACGCACTAGAAAAAAAACGGTTTACGAAAACAGTAACAAAGGACAAACAAATGTCTTAAAATTACATGTTAACCTACCGTCCTTCCAAGTCCCGTCTCCGCAGTGTTGCTAGATCTGGCGCTATGTTGCCAGTTTCATTAATTAATTTACACACCGCGTAATCTCCCATCTAAATAATATTTCTTATAATTCAATATAACATTATAATAACGTTCTACTTAATTATCTACTTAATTATTTTGCATTTTAACAACACATGAATCAATTATATGTAACAGTCGAGTTCTGCTGCCACGCAATTAAAGAAAAACGCCATAAGCGTATGCAAAACACACCTTTTACGTGGCCATACATACCACAATACGTATTACTTTGTTATACTGAACTGACCGCATTGTTTTTTTATCTCAGTTATAAAACTGCTCGTAAATTTTCGTCCATAAAATTATTTCGGCCTTACTCGTGCGGTGATGCCAGAACTTCCGCAATTACTTGGTTCGGCGTTTTGATCTGCGAGACAGTGGCGCAGCTGTAGGGGTAGAGTATGAACCCCCGGACCATTAATTGCCCCGGAATACAAAAAACAGTAGAAATTACAGTAGACAATGCTAACAGACTAATGTTTTTTGAGTCGCTGAACCCGAATCCGCCATCGGTTTAAACCCATTATGTCATAGTTCGTCCTTAACCTCAAAAATGGTCTAAACCCGTAAAATTTTGCTATTTATAAAGGGTGAATGTGGTATAGAAGAAAGAGATATGTCTTTTTTTGTCATAAGATAGTCATAGTTCGTCCCTAACCTCAAAGAATGGTCTAAAAGCGTCAATTTAGCCATTTATAAGGGTAAATCGTGGTATAGAATAAAGAGAGGTTACGTTTTTGCCATAAGATACCACTTAGAGGTCTACAGAAACCCCACAACCTAATAACCGAATAGCCCAAGGGTGTCCACGATTCAATTTAAATGATACGAATATATCAACAACGATTTATTGGGGTTATCGCCTCCTTATGTCAACTTTACTACATAAATCCCCTGTATGTTATTATAGAATTTAAGTTATTTGCTCACGAGTAAATAAAATAACAAGAAAAGCGAATAATAATAAATACATAGAAAAAACTTTTTTTTCTTTTAGTTTGCACTTTCGCCGAGAAAATTTCGGAGTGGCCAGCCGCCTCTTGCCCTTTTAAATGCGAGGAACGGTATATGGCTCGTACGTTACGAGGCCCTACCCGTCAGCGTTACGTTGGCGCGCCACTGGTCGCGGAAATCGGACCCAAACCGGCTAATTGCCGCGGCGATGCAATGCCGCAAGGAGCCGAAGCGGCGGTGAATAATGTACGACGACTGCATGTATAAATAACGGATAACGGATGCGCCTAGCGGGGTATTTTGATACATTTTCAGCGCGCAATACGGCTTAATAAATCATTCCGCTATTGGGAGGTATGTCTGGCGAACAAGACGTTCTCCCCAAGCGCACGTTGGTACGACTGTGTGAGGTCGTCCTCGGGTTATGCATAAAATTCGCAATGAAATTATGTAAGAGGTCAGCGCCTTCCAAAATCTTCAAGAGCGAATTCAAGTATAGAGGCGTTTTGGAATTCGTTCTTTTTTTACATGTAAAGGGTGTCCCAACGAGAGACTGTCTCATCGTCTTGTTGAAACCACATGTCGTCTACATCAGTATCATCCAATTTAGGCAGAAAGAACTATGTTATCATGTCGCGATATCGAGCACCAGTAACAGTAACTGCTTGACCAGCCTCATTTTCGAAGAAGTATGGTCCAACGACGCCTCCAGCTCAAAATTCGCACAAAACAGTGGCACGTTGTGGATGCATTTGTTTTCGACAAACACATGTGGGTTCTCTGAACCCCAAAGTGAAAATGAGCTTCATCGCTTAGGATGATTTTGCTCGAAAAATCAGCATTCACTTATTGTTCAATAATCCATTCAACGAACTCCCTTCGATGTGCATGGTCATTAGTAGGCTGCAGTTCTTGTGTCAATTCGAACTTTGTAAGCATAGAGACGCAGATATTTAGTGAGTATACGCTGTAGAGAGTTTCTTGAAATGTTCAATTCTTTTTTTTACCAAATTCAGACAAATTTGTAATGGTGCATCTACAGATCCGTTAAGTGCGTGCAAACAGTATTTTAATCGTGCCTGTATTACCTCAGTAGATGTCGAACGGTCGTTCACAAAATATAAGCATATATTTTCACCACAGCGAACAAGACTCTCGGAGACGACTATAGAAACTGCCGGTTTCAGAGGAAATTTAATTTATATTAATCATGATTCATTCTAGTATTTGTGGTTATCTGAATCTTTTTTGTTTTTATTAAAATATGTCTCGTGGGAGTTGTTAAACAACTACTCAAAAAATTCATTCATCAAAATTCAGCACATCAAAAACCTTTGGAAAAATATATTCTGGTTTCTGGGTTAAAGTCTTGTCGGCCTCTATAATATTATAGAGAAATTCACAAACTTAAAAATTTCAAAATGCGATATCGCAGCGAATAAAAAAGATATTTGAGTAAACTCGACGTCATTTAAAAAGGGCAAGGCATGTACTTTAAGACGTTGTTCATAGTTTTTTGAGAGAAAAAAATTGCTATGCTACATAACCTCAAATATAGGCCAAATCGCTTTTTTTTGCACTCTTAGGTTAGGATATCTCGAAAACCAGAGCCAATTGAGATTTGAACCTCGGATTCGGATTCAGCGCATAAAAAACCTTCGGAAAAAATATATTCTGGTTTCTGGGTTAGAGGGTCGGCCTGTGTAATACACAAAATTCTCAGTCGTACGAAACATGAAAGAAAAACTAAAATATTTGCTACACCCTCTCGAAAAACCGAGTTATACCTACAAACGCACCCCCGGCACCTCAAATGCGAGGCAAATACACAGTCGCGTCTTTAATATTATCCCCTCGCAAACTACAAAGTGAACTTTTTCATCATCTTAATACGTCTGAAGCTACAAAACGTATTTTCCAATATACATAATATAAAAAATACACAATTTCGTATATCGTCTGGGGGTAGGGGGAACGTTCACAATATGAAAAATACCTGCCGCAGATTTACAGAGGGAAAGGCGGATCTACTCCTCGACGGTTCCCTCCTCGCCCATTTCTCCTTCTTCTTCGCCTTCCGCAGTTCGCGTTGTCTCGAGCCTTGCTCGGATGTTACGGGCGAATTCTGATTCTCGATGGCAACGAAAAAAAAAAAGCTTTTAGCAGCGAGTTCAAAGGCACTATGATAATTTATTGATGAACTGCTTGATATACAGTGTATCAGATCTCTATATCCTCCACAGTCCTTTTAGTTTAGGTTTTTATTTAAAAAAAGAAAACATCGCCTCGGTTATAAAAACATTGTTTAAATCATAACATGCAGTGAAGCGATAATGACGTCCCGCTGATCGTCATTCTCCATCAGAAATCGCAGATCAAGATTTCGATCTTACCTCTTTAATTTTATTCTCTACATAATTTTTCGAAAACCGCATAGTTTTGGAAAGAATTGCGAAAAACTGTTTTTGGCGGCCATCTTGGCTAGATGGCGGCTCCGGCGGTAAGTCTCGAATTGTGCATTTTATGAATTTTATATATGGACCCCGAAACCTACGATCGTGCAAAGTTTCAAAACTTCCCGAGTTATTTCCAGGTAAAAATCCCCGATGACCTAAAATGGCCTATAGATGTGTTGCTTTGTTTAGAGAGACAGGATGTGTGAATAGGGAAGGCAGTGGAAGACCTAAACCTACGGTACCTTCAATACAATCCTGAAATATGACCTGCATATGCACGCACCTGCATTATCGTCTAAACTCAGTCCAAGAATTGATACCCAGACTTTTTTATCTTACCATATTTTGTAATACTTTAGAATATTATTAATCAATAAACGAAAAAATGTGAACTAACGCTATTGTTTAACGAAAGAAATCATCAAAATTATAATGGAATCGAAGATAATTATTAAGAATCGTAGAATATTTAATTCGCTTCGATTCTGTATTGCCTGCAACGAACGAAAAACTTTCGCGAAAGTCGACGCGAAACTTTTTACTGGAGAATCGTCGCATAATTCGAAAAATCTCGAAGTAATAACAGCATAAAATAACTTCGGAGCTCGTAACGCTGACTTATCGGCGCGTCATCTTACGGTGGAGTTGTTACATTAAATTTTAAAACTTCTAAAGTTGCGCCATTAAAAATGCACCTTGCAAGGAGGACGCGTGTATTATGTTTCCCGTTTTCCTCCGATATGTCGGGGAAATTACGAGAAAAATATAAGAAGTTCGGAGAGGACGAAAAGTTCATCCCTCCCGGGAAAGGGAGGCTTTAATAATATAGGGCGGCCGCAAATGGGTTAACGAAACGATGTTATTTCAAGGAAATTGCATTACTTCAAAGTTTAGCTTGTGCGTTTTTTTATAGTTAAATTAGTGTGCAATGAAGTCACTGCGACCAGATAGAAATGTTTAGCACAAAGTATTATTGAACAATTCTTATTCTTCAATACACTTGAACATTTTTCCACTCAACACCGGCACATTTTTTTCACTCAACGCGCGTTTCGCCAACCATGTTGGAATCCTCAGGAGATGATTGAAACTCAGTTTTAATCAGCAGTTAACGAGTCTTTAACCGGTCGGTAAAGCTGGAATCCTCCATTATGCATAAAAATTATGTTTTCAATTACGTCCTTGTTTTGAAACTGTGGAATTGCATAATCTCTTTTAACATTTACAGGTGTCATTTACCAGTAACTAGATACCTAGTGAAATTTAGTTGTTACCCTAAATATGTTGGACAGACAGGGATAATAACTAAAAACGTATATCACAGCATAGCAGCAATATTCAAGGGTTTCCCATTATTCATACGAGGTGCGTAAATTAAGTAATGAGACTGGCAACGTAGCGCCCGGTCTTTGCGGAGACGGGACTTGGAAGGGCGGTAGGTTAACATGTAACGCACCTTCAGTACAAGTTTGAACTAGTCATTTATTTGTCCTTTGTGACAGGTTTCGTAAATCGTTTTTTTCTTGTCCGTTTCAAAAATGAGTGATATTAATTTTGAGCAACGGTGTGTTATCAGCTTTTGCTTCAGATTGGACATAGCGCAACGGATACTTTTGCAAAACTTCCACGCCGGCGGAGATAGTGTTTTTTTCAAAAGCCCAGGTTTTTCGGTGTAGGCATTCTCAGAAGGAAGAGAGTCGATCGAAGATGAGCCACGCAGCGGAAGGCCTTCATTCATTCAAAAACCGACGAAAATGTCGATAGAATGTCGAGAAGAATGATTAAGGGAAGAGTTAAATTTGGGTTAAATACGAATTGGGGTCATTACTGGTGATGAGACTAGGTTGTTTGAGTACGACCCGAAAAATCAAGCGCCAAAGCATGAAATCACACACCTCAAGCTCTCCAAGACCTAAAAAAGCAAGAACGAGCAAGTCGAAGATCAAATGCATGCTGATTAGCTTTTTTGATAGCCAGGGAATTGTCCACAAAGAGTTTGTGCCTCCATGTTAAACAGTAAATCAACACTTTTACAGAGAGGTTCTTGAAAAAACTTCGAAAATGGGTCATGCGTGTGAGACCAAACATCAAGACCATTTGGATGTTGCATCACTACAATGCGCCTTGTCACACAGCCCTTTCAGTAAACGAGTTTTTAGCCCGTAAAAACATTCATGTGGCTCCTCAGCCTTCTTATTCGCCTGACTTAAGTCCTTGTCACTTTCTTCTCTTCTTGAGATTGAAAGGACGTAATTTTTGGGACCATAGAAAACATTCAAACGGCTGTAACCGACCAGTTGAAGGCTATTCCAGTATATGAGTTCCCGCACCGCTATGAGGAATGGAAGAACCGTCCCCAGCCCTGTGTGGCTTCCCAAGGAAGTTATTTTGAAGGAGACAATACTGAATTGTAATTCTATTCGAATAAAAAAATTTTAAAAAGTCAATCTCATTACTTAATTTAACACCTCGTATATCTACTAGAATATGTCATAAGAACATCATTTGATGGCAACTGAAGCATTTTACATATTGAACAAAGGAAAAATATATGAATAGTTACTACCAGATTAAAAAGATGTTCGTCTATTATCAATTGATTTGAGTGAATCTATTGACCTAACAAGTCGCGTGCCTTTGCGTCGTTTTCACTCGGCCAATTGTTTACCATCGAGCGAAGTAAGGAATGTTTTGTGAATATATTTTGAGTTTATACAGGGTGAGTCACTTTTTTGTAGCAGGACTTTAATATGGTCTATCTAGCTTCCTATGGAAGATACAGGGTGTTAAAGTTTCATTTTTTACGGTGCACGACGTGTCTTAACATGGATGACATTTTTAATGTTCTTATCGAAAATACTATACTGGATGTTACTTTTTTCGGATGCCCAGGTCACTTCGTCACAAAATAAAATGAATACTAAAAATAAAATTTTTCGTTGCCATGTAAGATGCACCATCAGACTAAAAATGACCAATATCTCGAAAACCGTCACAATTAGCGCAAAATTACAAGGTCAAAATTGTAGCTAAAACATCATTCTTTAATGTTAGTCAAATAAGGTCAATGGCGTACGATAGAAAAGTTATGTTAATCTAAATAACCTGGACACCCGAGAAAAGCAACTTAAAAAATACCAGTATAGTGTTTTCGACAAAATTGTTGCTTCTATTGAGGTTAAAGCGTGTGTAAAATATTAAGCGAATATACCATTCCGTTCAGAAAATATTGTAAAAAAACTGAAACTTTAACACCCTGTATCTCCTTTACGAAGCTAGATAGACCATGTGTTTATAGGAACTTTTTTTCTCAAAAATCTCGTATTTTATCGGATGTTAAAGTCCTGCTACAAAAGAGTGACTCACCCTGTATAGTGAAATAATTCTGATATAAACATTGCCTCGTTGTTCCGGCAAATAGGGGAGACCGGGGCTAGTTGGCACTCGGGGCTAGTTGGCATTCAGCTTCTAGTTATTGACACAGAAGGAGGGGAGCGCTGTCTTCTGGATGGTATAACGGCACGGCAGTATTGCATCATCCGTGGCAGTTTCAGTTGATTCCAAGACGCCTATGCGAGAGGAGATCCAGCAACGTGTTTTTTGATCAAGTATGAAACTAAATTTATTCTGAAATATTTTGGGCTAGGGAAGTCCTATGTTGTGTGTCAATCGTTTTGCTAACTGCATGTGATAGAACAGCTTATTGTGAATGTATTCATGTGTCATTTTGCCTCCTTCTGTTGTGTTGAAAGAATGTAGTAGCAATGTTGTTTTGAAAACCTTGTTGGGGCTAGTTGGCATACTAGTCCCCAGAGTAAGGTACAAGAACAGTTTTGTCATAGGCTGTCCATCTGGATCAGATGGTGACGCGAACAGCTCAGGGTGGATGGTTGAGAAAAACTTCGTGAAGTTCGTCCGCCATTTCATTAATTTTTCAAGGTGCTCTAAAGAACGTTCTGTACTGATGCTTCTTGATAACTATGATTCGCATTTGTCAATTGAAGCATTAGATCTGCTGAAAGATAATGGGGTTGTAGCCGTTTCTTTTCCCCCTCACTGTAGCCACAAGTTACAGCCGTTAGATAGGAGTGTTTTCGGTATGGGTATGCCAACTTGCCCCGGACATGGGGTTAATTGGCACAGTGGAAAGCCTTTGGGAAAACATTTTTTTTGGCCTACTAAACACCCTGACACGAAAACCTTTCTGTTAAAAATAGGTGCTCAAGTAGTTTCCCTATTATCTGCAAAAATCGAATTTACTCCAACTGTTACAGAAAAAATTAGAAAAGTCAAAAAACCAAAATCTATGACAACTAGCCCCGGCCTCCCCTAGGGATGAGGCGAGTGGCGCGTTTCTTCAAAATTCATCAGGAATTTACCACCTGAAGGCGGCTATTAATCGATTATTAACAGATTTTACATTAAAGTTACTTATTATACTTCTCGCACCGTTATATTATTCATCGCGAAGCCATTCGGAATACCTAATGAACAAGTTACAGCGGGTTTTTGTATTCTTCGGTAAATATCCGATAAATTATTAAACAGACAGAAAAGTTCTTATGGACACAAATGCACCGCCGAACGAGGAGAACCGCTGAATTATATATTAATCTCCGACTTAAATTTCTCGCACGCCATTTTGTTTGTTTTCGTTCCGGGGCGGCGGAGGGGGCGGGACGCGATACTAAATTTCGCTCAGTCGATTTTCAGAAAATAAACTAGCGCGGGGGATAAAATATTCATTACTAATTCTCTAAGACGGCGTTTTCTTAACTCGCGATAACTTGGGCAGCACTAATTTATTCACAAAAAAAGTTAACGGGGAGCTTAGTTAGCACTCTAGATTTACTCAGGTACATCAGCCCACTTCTGTAATGGGAGTAATATTTAATACGGTTGCTGTGTAGCTTATTGACGAATTATGTTTTTTTTTTTAATATAAGTTCAACAAGATGTCTAGACAATTTCTTCCAAACGATGTAACAAAGGGTAGGAGATGAAACAAGTTTGGGAGGGAGAATGGATTAGCTAATGGGTAACCACACCTCAGGTATACGTACTGATCTGTATAGGAGGTTAATAATGTATGGGTCATACATTATTTCACGCGAGATTTACAATGAAAATTTTAATTTGACCGAAATATTTTTTTATTGTTCTTTACACCAAAATGTTCGACACGTATTTTTTCGTTTTGGGGAAATCGCAAAAAATTTCGACTTTATGAGTATTCGAAATCTGAAAGTACAAAAAAACACTACATTTTTGTTCGCTGATTACTCGGAAAGTACGGTACATTCGAAGGAAAAGCTAAGGCAATAAAATTTAGGATTTTTCTTCCTCTTTCCAGCCATGTGGTCAAAAAAAATTGTTGACAAATTTTTATTGTTTAATTAGCGACTTTTCATAAACAAATACACTTTTTTTCAAAGTTGGACATTTTTTTTTCTCTATTTTTTTTTTGCTATAAATATTGCTTAAACTATCAACAGTATACTGTAAAATTTGTAGAGTGGGTAGTCTGTAACTTTTTTAGATACAAATTTTTGAAGAGAGGCGAGCACGCTTAGAGCGCGCGCTGGACGCGATGATTCTCGTATAAACTCGTCGCGACTCGCGGTTGTTCCTGTAGACGTGCTGATTCCGCATTTTTGAGCCATCCTGCAGCAAGTGCATCGCGTTTAACATTTTTTTTATCAACAATGTCAGTTTCATTTAAAGATCGTTGTTGCAACCTTTTTAAAGAAAGCAGTCACACCAAAAGTTTTAATAACAAAAATTTACGGCGCCCATGCCTTCCTTATGTAAAAAATTGATATGTTTGAATGCAAACGATAAACTGTGCACATCGTGTAGACAAACAATTGGAAGAATGTCCGATTCTGATTGTTGTGAGTATATTATTACTAAATTGCAAAATAATGAATTCAAAGTATTATCGGAGTCCTCACACAGTGGTGCTATATATAATCGTCTAAGAGTTGTTTCTACAGATAGACTAACGTTCTAGACAAATTGGCTGAACTCGGGATTTAATTTGACGAATGGAATATTACACGCTACCATCATTTTGACTAAATCCAAGTTAAATTTTCTCTGTCTGTCTCGCGTACTGACATCACCACTTACATGAGCTTTATGTGTGTCTGTAGCAACATGCTGCAAAACAGCTCTTTTTACGCGCCACGCCAGTACAATGTCACACGGTAAAACGAAGTTCACTACCATTAAAGGTCAGTTCCGCAAAATTGTTTATCAAACGCTCTACTGCAACATGTGACGGACGCTGAGCCAACGAATGCACATGAATGATGCATCGACCAGCGCAGTTTAACTAATGCTAAAAATAAGTGTAAAAACAATACATAAGTATATAAATATCTTTAAGATCTATAACATTTCTCACTTTCAGATTTATCCTAAATTAAACATCTTCAGTTACACCATATTCTCATAAGCATTCATTTGCAATGTCCACATTGTTTTAGCACAAGCCCTCACTGTCTCATAACGAAAGTTCGTGCAGCGCGGAGTGTAACAGGACCGTAGTCAGTTTACGAATGAAAATCATAGTACATTATTAAATATTATTACTTATTACCAAGTGCGAACGTCACAGGGTCGACACTGTGCATGTCCTGCCCTTGACTCGTTGGCCTTCACAGCTCACAGCTGACTTGACGGAAACTGCGCTAGCAATTTTAGTTATTTATGGCACGCTGTAACAGACAGTTGCCGGTATTGCATCGCGTTGATACGTTTTGTTTTTACGTATTCGCCGTGTGTTTAAATAACTTTATAAATATGTATTAATAATTATTAGTTGAGGGGAGAAGTGAATAAAGTGAGATACCATACCAAAGGTGAAAAGAAATAGACGGGAAGTATTTCAAACGTGGTTTGATAATGATCCCGAGGGTTTTAGGGACATACGTATTCGAGGAAATGACCATTTTTTTGTACTGTGTGTGAACGCATTATAAATTCTTCAGATAAAACTAAAGTAACAAGACATCTGAAAAGCCATGCCTCGTCCAGCGCCGACGACTCCGTATTTTTTCTATGAACTTACAGAAGCCTTTGTCGTAAGCAATATTCCATTAAACAAACTAGAGAACCCCCAAGTTACGTACGTTTTTAGAAAAATATATGAACCGAAAAATTCCTCATGAAAGTACGTTAAGACTTGCATATGTCGATCGGGTTTACAACAATGTAGTGACATCAGTACGCGAAGACACTGTGGACAATTTCGTGTATTTTATTATAGACGAAGCTACCGATGCTTGCGGGCGTTCAGTAGCTAATTTGTGATAAACGTCGCTTGTTTCACTCCAGAACACCATGGGAACCTTGTCTCAGCACTGACGTTTGTCTGATGAGTGTTGCCATTGTTACGTGTTATCTTAATTTATATCGGTATTTTATCCTTGACTTAACCGTACTATTTTTATCAAATAGTACTATGTTGCTACATAATTTATGTAAACATATTAATATTTTCATTCGTTAACTGACTACGGTCCTGTTACACTCCGCGCTCGCACGAACTCTACTCATAACCCACCTATTTTTTGTGCATCACTGTATCAGGGAGTCAAATTCTAAACAACTTGTGTCTCTGGAATCGTCAAGATTGGAGAGGATTTACACGTATAATTGTTTTACAAGAAATAAACAACAAAAGAAACATGAAAAAGCAAGGATAGGCATAAAAATCATATAAAAACTACGTTATTAAACAATATCGTGCCATTAATACATTTTTCGAACAAAGAAAAAAACAAGGTACTGACACATGTGACAACTAGGAGCCAACACAATGGCCGTCTTGATCGCTTTCAACCGGTAATTTTTGTCGTGTTTTACTGCCCGGCCTATCTGGCCTACACCCCTGTCCCCCGCGACCGACTCGACCCTCATCAAAGTCATTCGAATCATTTGATGGTTTACGCCACGGCTGCGGTTTCGCGAATTTCCATCAAACGTAACTAAATATACGGCCGGCGGACGACCCGGACGTACCGTAATGTCCGACGGGGTCGGCGACAGGACCGTACTCGGGAGATAGGGCCCCCAAAAATGGCCCCTTTTACGATCAGTTCATATTTAATTGAACTGAGTACTGAACGATACCTTATGACGCGATGGTGATTGCCAGAAAATTTTAAGTCGAACGTAGAGGGCGTTTCAAAGTTACGAGGGGTTGACACGATTGATTATTCCGGTTTTTTTTTTTTAATAAACTGTTAGGGCGAGAGTCGCATTTCGTTTTTTTTAATGAAGTGTTTTGAGGTTGTATTTTCTATCACCAAACGAGTATATCACCGCATCTTTTGGTGGTATCAATTGCCGATCAACAACCAGGACCTGACTTACCATTCCACCATTAACCATCTAACAAAAAAATCCAAACCTAATATAATGCTTCACCATTTGGTCCTTCGAACCAGATGCACGAACCAAATACTATTAATTGTAATTTATAAATAAATAAATTTTATTTTCCTTTAAGACCATAACACTTAGGAATGGTCGGGGTAATTTTATTACCTAGGGTAAGATAAAATGCAATAATTTCTCAGCATAAAATTATGTTATATTGAAGTAACACTTATCCAATAAGAATTTATTTTAAACAGACTTAAAACTACCCATAGATTTAGCCGCCTTTGAGAGGGAAGTTTATTAAATATAATTGATCCCAAATAAGTTGGTGAGTGTAAATTGTATTTCCTATTGAACATCTTGTCTATCTTGTTTTTTTTTTAGAACGAAACTTTCAAAATTCCATAATTAAACCATGAGGCTACGTCTAAGACAATACTTCTTTTGACCTAATTCTTTTATGGTTGACGATATCGATTGCGTGTCCAAAACTGGTTCTTATCATTCCTTTTCTAACAAAAAATCCAAACCTACTATAACGCTTGGTCATTTGGTCCTTCGAGTCCCGTTCAGTTGGTCCTTCGAGCCACATTCAGTTGGTCCTTCGAGCCACATTCAATTGGTCCTTCGAGCCGGATGCACGAACCAAATAGTATCAATTATAACTGAAAGTCGCGATGTGCTTTTTATATATTTTTTTTCGCAAATTGTAGAGATGTTTACGTTAAAACCGTTTCCAGGACGGACCTGGACGAAATGAAAAAGTGGCTCGTAATGAAACCGGGGTAGTACAATATTGCACCGGGACCATTATAATTTATCATATTTACGCAGGCCGGGCGTTTAACTTAATTTTAATTTTCTTCTCCTTTCTCGCGTTATTATTCGAATAAAAATCGCCGCGATACGCCGACGATTAAAATAAGGGCGGCCATTCATCAAGGGCGGCGGTGGTTGAACGCCACGCAACGTTAATGGGCCGTTTTAATAGAGCGAGATACACAAAAATTTGTTGGAATTATCTCTTGTATTTCCATTCCGGCGGACGCGGAACGTAAACGAGTTTCGCGTTTCGCGTAGATCTGTCAACGGATACGGACTGCATATTTGTAGATCTTCTGGTTAAAAGAATTAATTTTTTTTTTATATACAAACAGTAATGGTAAATGAACAATCTACATACACTTAAAAGCATTTATTTTGTTCACATTCTCCACCACCTAACACCGAAACAGTTTTAGTCATCTCCCGATGATGCCAACATGGTTGACGAAACGCGCGTTTAGTGCAAAAAATGGGTGAAAAGTGTTCAAGTGTGAATTATTTCTACGTTGAAGGTTCTAATTCCTTCCTGAATTTATTTTGTTGTTTGATAAATGATGGGTCTAGATCTTTTGACATTTAATTTAATACTTGTAGCTATCACTCAACATCTACAGCGCCGATTTGCTCCTACAAATACACACAAATGAATTGTTTTCAGAGAAACATTATTTTTAATCATTATTTGTGGTGATATTTGCTGCAGTGTCGTTAATATAATTTAAAAACAGTTTGGGCCCTGAAGTGGACCCGCGTGGAACACCCAAAGTTGCAATGAAAGAATGCTTTCTATATTGTTATTCCACAACTACGTGTTATTAGCCAGCATGAATGATCAGACTTCTTTCGACAGACAGACCTTTAGATTTTGAAAGAACATAACTGTATTAGATATTTAAGGTGGCAAAATATTTAAATGTTCAAAAAAATGGGTAGAATAGGTTAGACGGTTTTTTTGAATTTTGATTTTCGGAACTTTTAAAATTAATGCAAAAAGCTTATGTAAACATGTATCCTCAAAGGTTCAGTTTTCGAGATATACAGGGAATATTGTATCCCGAAAACTTAGCCTTTAACGACCTACACGAGCTTTTTGCGTTAATTTTAAAAGTTGTAGCACGTGTTAAAGTCCTGCTACAAAAAATTGATGCACCCCTGTATACAACACCGTCCTCTAGATCCAGCAAACATAGAACCACATGGTGATTCGGTTAATGAGATTACAGACAGATGATATTCTTTGAAGTACCGGAAGTACATTAAAAAACGGAAACATTGTAACGTCATTGACTGCCTATCGTGAACGGCCTCTATTACGAACCATTCACGCGCTTTGAAAACCCGGTCATTTTTTGAGCGGTCGAATGAAAACGGCCAATAGCTCATTTCCACCCGTCGCGGAAATACAAATATTTCCCCGCGCTCGCACACACGGAACACACCGCGTAATATTGCACTTTATTACTATGTGATTACAGTGTATATATTGACATGATTTGTCGGTAAATAATTCAGTGGATGCGAAGCCCGCGTCGAAAGGGCCATCAAATATTTACCGTTCGGCAAAATTATGTCGTAAACTATTAGGCCGAAGCTAATTACTTAACATATGGCGTGGAATTATCGGAGCCGATTTGACGGCGCTTCCCGCCCTTGCGGCTCGAAGGGCAGTGGCGTCTGCCGGGGGCGGAACCAGGGAACACAAGCTTCACCTAAAATTTCCAAATTGTTCTACATTTTAAAATTACGAGGTGGGGCTATTAAATAACCGAACTGCTGTCATAACACTTTCTATTCGTTACCAATTAGAGTAACATTTTTTTCGCCTTCAATGTACTCCCCTTGGCGATCTCTACACCGCTCCGTACGACTTTTCCATTGTTGAAAGCAGTGCTGGAAGTCTGCTTCTGTCAGCTGGTTCAGAACCTCCGTCGCTTTTGCTGTCCACACTTTTGAATCTTGTCCTCTTCAATGTCACCGTGTCTCATAAGCCTGGATCAGTGTCAATGTTGTTTAGGATGTCAGCGCAAATGTTCATTCATTTGGTTTATGATTAAAAATAAAATACAGACGCTTTTGGGTAACCCCAAAGACAAAATCAGCAATAACGAAAAGTCAGGAATATACGAAATAAGTTGTAAAGACTGTAATCAAAGGTATATTGGGCAAACAAAAAATTCTATTTTGACAGGATTTAAAGAACACATGGCTCATTTGAAATATGGCAGAACGGAAAAATCTTGCGTTGCCCAACATGCTTTTGACAACAACCAGAGGATAGACAAAAATAATTTAAAATTAATTAGAAATGTAACAAACAGTAGACAGTTGGATGCTTTTGAAAGTTTAGAAATGATTAAGTGTAACAGCAGTATGAATAAGGACAATGGTCCAATACCCACCAGTCCACTGTTTGCTCTGACAAACAAAGACAGATGTTACGGTTCAGTGAACCGTGGCAGCAAATTAGGTATAAATAGAGTAAGTGTGTAGGTTAGAATTTAGTTTTAATCTTCTCCTGCAGATGCCAACTTAGTTGGCGAAACGCACGTCGAGAAAAGTATAGTAGTTCGGTGTTTCGTGGAAAACGTCCACTTTTTTTTTAATACGGAAAACGCCTTCTGTTTCGACTATGCCGCGCGCAAGTGAGCCGTAACGCGATGCCGAGTAAGCGGATTTTAAAAAATAACTCCCCGAGAGAGCGCGCCCCGAGATTTACTAAAACAAAAGAAGTGCCCTAATAAACGCGACGGCATTAAGGAGATTCAATTTTCCCTTAAGTGCCGCATCTTTATATAAGCCCTTTATTTTCATTAGGTCGTTGGCTTGCCACACGTTAAGTGACATTTATTTGGAGATATTTAAAAAAAAGTTGGCCGCGCGCTGGGGAGCGATCTACCTTGCGCTGGCGCCACAGCCCCGTCTCTCTTCCGCTCCGTGGAAAGGAGAAAATCGATAGGAGATACAGGGTGGCACGCCTAACTCGTCCATAGGTTCTCGTTTCAAATCACACGTGGAATATGTCCATTTTTGGGAAATAATTTAGGTTCTTCATCTTGCAACGTCCTTTGAAAACCTAGTTAATCATAAAATCAAAGTGACTGTGGCGTTATACGAATGTCATCTTCACCCACTCCAAACTGAAAGTCCTTTGGAACATTATTGCAGATTTGAGAGATAAGTATACAGAATAGCCAGCATCCATGTATCCAGATGGAACGTCTGAAACTTAATGTACGTAAAAATTTTATTGGTTAAAGTAAAAGGCTTCAGACCAATTAATTACTTACATAAACTTCCTAACAGAATCGCTTTCAGATCAGGCCACCTTGGTGGCCATGCTTTTTTTAAATGTCAGGATCTCGATTACAGACCCTGTGTTCTATCAAATTTACTAATCAAATTACGGTAGGCTTTCATTTTACAGGGACCTGCTCTCAAACCCATCCTCATACGAAATTGTCGTTATCCAACATTGTAATAATTTCTACCATATTCATAGTAACTTCGTACTAAACTTATTCATGTTTGCAGATCCATTTTTTTTAAAATTCAAATCGTTAGAATTTATGTTAAGGCCAATTTAATTATGATAGTAATTCACTTACTTGTAATCGGGTTTTTTACAATTCTTATATATGCGTACTTTACCAGGGACGGATCCAGGATACCACAATCAGTGACACTACGAAATGTTAAACAGGTCATATACGGTATGGTGATTGTTGTAGCTCAACTAACTGGCAAATGAACCATAGTCACAAGACACAGAACTTGCTTACACACGGTAACCGACGCTATAACGTGTCCGTACTGCCACTCGAGTTTCCATAAATTATCAATAACCTGGATTAAATTAGCACATTGGCTTTTATTTACTTCAAAGTTCTCCTCGCCCGATAGTGACTCTAGACTGCTAGTCACACACTCACTAATTGTTTCCGCATTTGCGCTTTCTAACACCCATGAAGCAAATCAAATCCTTCTGCGGCTTTTGTCTCATCCAGTCCCCCAACCACTACGTTAGCTATATTCTGTCCTTCCGTCGTTTAATATTACACGCTACCTTCATTGTGACTAAATCCAAATTAAATTGTCTGTCTCTCTCGCACACCCACACCACCACTTACGCGAACTTTATACACTGCTTTTAAGGGCTTACTCTGGACCTTATTTTTGACATTTTTGTTCTCTGAAAGTACGCAGTAGATTAAAACAACAATTAGTAGGTACGTTTAAATACTTTATTCTTAAACTTTATTCGCGAATTTTTATGAATATATATATATAGTAAAAAATGGCGGAGTTTTCGCGGTAGGGATCTTTTAAACAAGCCAGCAGGCCAGCACGAATAATAAGAGATAGAGCTGACAGCTGTCGGGCTGGCAGCGAGCGCCGCGCGCCGGGGTTCGCGTTGGCGGTCGACAAAAATAGGTCCCTATTCTCGTACCGACTTTAAACATTGGAATTCAATAGTCAAAAGACCATACTTTCGCACTGTGACATTTTCCAAAAATCGATTTTTTCAAATTTTATGACCGCAGGTAACCCCTTAAAGGTTAGTTCCGCACAATTGGTTATTCAACGCTCCACCAATGATCCACCATCGACCAGCACAGTGCAACTAATACTAACAATAAGTGTAAAGTATGTTCACGTTCGTCACCTTTGAAACGTGCCGTAACTTGGTTGAGTGGGGCGCACAACACGGCTAGACGGGTTGTATTACGGAATATAATGGCGTTATTTGATTGAACTACGATTGTACTATGTACAGTACATATATACAGTTGATGATGTAGGTACTTTATTAATGCGGTACATATAGCAGTATTCCAATCGCGTGAAGACCGGTCCTGGAATGTACTATTAACCCACGGACCCTAGTCATAACGTAATTTGTCTTCAACAGATACACTAAAATCTTGTTAATGTGGCAACTAGATTGCAACAAGTATTCATTTGCAACATCCATATTTTTTTTTTTGGCAAGAGGGGCCAAGGAATGTATCCTATTCCCCCTATCGGTATGTTCGACTTGCGTTTAAATGCATTTTAAGTTACAATTGCACTCTTTTGAGGTTTTGCGCGGAAAATTCCATTTTGTTTTCCAAAGCGACACGCGCTTCAGAAAACAGAGCCGATGGGAACTAATTAACAATTATTTGTCCGAGGGACGCAAAATGCATCGAAACGCCGGAACGGAAAAATCGATTCCGCCCCCTCTACCCCCACCCCCTTCGTCCCGCAAACCGCCGACGGACGGGGGACGCGGCGAACGCCCGTCGGAGTCCCGGGACGGCCCGAATAAAGTCGGGGAACACCTACTGTGCAGAAATTAGATTTAAAATTCAATTGAGGAGCGAATTTTATTAGGTGTACTACGGAATTTTTTTATCGGGCAAATACTCCCGGAGAGAGAGAGCGGAGCACTTTGAGGCGCTCCGGCCGGCGGGTTAATTGATTGGGAAATTTTTAAAGCGTTTGTCCGTGGGAAAGTGGGAATCCAATTGCATTATTTAAATGGGTTTTTTTGGCGTGCACGAAGCGTGGGCGTCGGGTTAGAGACAGGGGCGTGTTTTCCATGGGAACTAGGGAAACACAACTTTTTTGAGTCTTCTTGTAAAATGTACATGTACAAACCGGTGTGAAAACAGCCACGGTCGTCCATCCACAGATTTAATAATACAATTATTTCACAATTTTATCATTCCTAAATTATTTTCCACGATGGTGTGCTATTTTATGACTTTCGGTAATGCTGGCAATTACACAAAAAAAATGGGAGGGTGGAAACTACCCTTAAAATTTTAAAATCCACATGTTATACAAATGCAGATGTCGATTAAATTTTTTCACGTAAATTGCTTAATTATGATGTTGTAAAACCCACCCACACATTGAAATCATTTCCCGGGCCGTAATAAGGGTACATCAACCCCTAGAAGTATTAAAATTACTCCAGCCATATTTGAAGATGTCGGGTAAATTTTTTCACGTAAATGGCTTTATTTATGTATCACTAAATATGAGTAACATACAATTACTTAACAAAAAATATTCGTACATATAAAAATTTTAATACGTCTAGGGGTTGATGCACCCTTATTACGGCCCGGGAAATGATTTCATCCTATAGGCTGGTTAGGTAACTGTAAAATAAAGCCATTTACGTGAAAAAAATTTACCCGACATCTTCAAATGTGGCTGGAGTAATTTAATACTTCTAAGGGTTGATGCACCCTTATTACGGCCCGGGAAATTATTTCAGCCTATACGCTGGTTAGCTAACTGTAAAATAAAGCCATTTACGTGAAAAATTTACCCGACATCTTCAAATGTGGCTGGAGTAATTTAATACTTCTAAGGGTTGATGCACCCTTATTACGGCCCGGGAAATTATTTCAGCCTATACGCTGGTTAGCTAACTGTAAAATAAAGCCATTTACGTGAAAAAATTTACCCGACATCTTCAAATGTGGCTGGAGTAATTTTAATACTTCTAGGGGTTGATGCACCCTTATTACGGCCCGGGAAATGATTTCAATGTGTGGGTGGGTTTTACAACATCATAATTAAGCAATTTACGTGAAAAAATTTAATCGACATCTGCATTTGTATAAGATGTGGATTTTAAAATTTTAAGGGTAGTTTCCACCCTCCCATTTTTTTGTGTAATTGCCAGCATTACTAAATGTCATAAAATAGCACACCGACGTGGAAAATAATTTTTGAAATGGTAAAATTGTGAGATACTTGTATTATTAAATCTGTGGATGGACGACCGTGGCTGTTTTCACACCGGTCATGTACAAGCTATATGATGTATGTCGCAGTTATAAGTAAAGCCCGTATTTTAATAATAGATTCCAGGGCCGGCCTTAACATTAATAAAGTACATCGTCAACTCCTATTGAATTTTAATAATAAAAATAAAATAAATCATACCACAGAAATGACATTCTCCCTCTAACAGTTATTACAACTGTGCAGAGGGAGAATACGCATGAAAAAGACGTAGGACACACAACCAAACCCTGTGACAGGTGCCAATTGCCACAGGCGGGATTCGAACCCGCGCGGATAATAGCTCTCGGAGTAATCGCCATCTTCTCACCTGGCGCTTTACCCACTGAGCTATCGCCGGTATAATGGCAGTGAACTTCGTTGTACGTAATACTTTACCGACGTAAAAATTACAAAACATTGACAAATATAAAGCTCGTGTAAGTGGTAGTATGAGTGCGCGAGACAGACAGAGACAATTTAGCTTGGATTTAGTTAAAACGCCGTGAGTGGAAAGTACGGCGAAGTTAGTCTGCCTGCAGAAACAACTCTTAGAGAAACAACGTAGAAACAACGTAGCACCATTGTGTGCGGGCATAAAAAAATATCGTCTTGGAATTGCGCGATAAACCTATATGGTTTCGTATTGACGAAACGACGGATGTTAAAGAACAGAACATAGCTAACGTAGTGGTTGGGGGAATGGATGAGGCAAAAGCCATGGAAGGGCATTTGATATCTTCAAGGGTGCTTTAAATTACAAATGCGAAAATTAGTGAGTGTGTGCCAAGCAGTCTACAGTCACTATGGAGCGAGGAAAACTTTGAAGTAAATAAACGTAATGTATTGTTGCTACTGATGAACGGGGCAGCCTATATGAAGGCTGTTGGCCGGCAACGGCGCCTAAAAAAAGACATACTAATTTAATCCATGTTACGTGTTTGGAACATGGGCTCCACCGAATTGCCAAAACCGTTAGGGAGTGGTATGTTAAGTGGATGTTTCTGAACAACATAGAAATGTGCCTTCGTTACAAAACTTTACTCAATTTAAATATGCCCAGTTACGTCTGTAGACGTTGAACGACACGTTGTAGCCTTGGTTAACGTATGTATAAAAGTTCTGTGTTTTGTGACTATGGTTCATTTGCCGATTAGTTGTGCTACAACAGTCACAATCACATGTATAAGGGAAGACCTGTTTAGGATTTCTTAGTATTACTGATAGCGGTATCCTAAAGCCGCCCCTGGTAAAGTACGCATCTATTTTATTAACATACGAGCTCTAATAATATAAGTTATAAAATAACTAATGAAATTTAAAATTTACAAATTGAAAACACAGACTAATATGTGCAGGCAGCATTTTCAAACTTAAAATTATAAATGGTGTGAATAATTAACCACTTGTGCAACAAAATCTCTTATCTTGCTGGCCGTGTCTACTTTTTCGTCTTGAAAAAAGAATAAATAAATATAGACTATACGATTTAAAAAACCTTCATAAATTAATAAAGACATCACATCTATAAAAAAAGTTTATATAGGTAGATTCCTTGGAGGGCACCTGCAATTTGGTTCTAGGGGTCACAATGAGTTTGGAAGTTCTTCAAATTACAAGCATGGATTTGATTGCGAAATACGATGAAGTATTAAAATTCCATTTAGAAAATTCTAGAGATCTAAAACTTCCAGTCTCATAAAAAATAATATAATTTCGTGCACAGGAGTATAGGGCATCGCCTCCTACGTCTTTAGGGTCTTTAGGAGGCGATATTCGTCTTCAATTTAACTAATATGGGTTTTTGATGTCCACTCTCCCATCTATAAAACTCACGACTCGCCTCTGGAGGTGGCGACCTCTGGGTGATTTACTCGTAGCGATTCCGGGTTTTGTCTCAACCTAGACGGGCGATAATGGCCGGGCGAAATAATTAATTCATTCCGTCGAATTAATTCGGACTGTTGTCGCGTAGCGGAGACCAATCGAGGCCTTTCCGTTTTGTCACATGCTCGCAATCGAACGAGTCAATTTGGCACTACGAGAAAAAAATAATAATCCCAGATTGCGCTGCTCGAAACCTCTAAATATGGTTCCCCAATTCGCTTTTAATTTTAAAAATAACAACGTATCGTAAGACAAAACATTTACCTCAAAGTATGGCGTGGAATCAACCCCGCATGTCTGGAATTACCACTCTTAGAACTGTCAAGTTATTAAGTTTTTATCATTAAAAAAATAATAATAATATAGCGAGACGACAAGATGCCAACAAGTGACTCACCGCGAAACATTACCACGTAGAGTCGTTTCTCCAGTAGTCGGCGTATTCTGGGAGCGCCGGGAACAGTCAGTCTTCAAAATAAATACGTGCGGTTCGCGTTTTGTAAAAGGTACGCCAATATGAATTCGGATATAAATTATTGTGTATAAATTAGTATTAGTGTTGGTCAGTAGTTTAAATCGTTATTGTGTTTTCGTACAATAAAATGATTAAAACCCGAGTTTGATTAAAACGTTACAATAATAAATATGGTATATTCACGCGAACGAAAAGGTTTTATAATCGAGAGTTACTTTAGAAATGGTAGAAGGCCTGATGGCCAATTGGTTTATTCAACATGGATGCCATTCAGGACTTTGAAAAAAGAATTTCGACACATAGTCCTGGATTTCGATCAGTTTCAGCAAGTGTTTATACTATTTATGTGACTTTGTTCAGGAAAACAGGAAGTGTGCATAGAAAGGGAACTCTCAATTTGGCGCGACACCAAAATGAAATGACTAGCTATAACTCCCTAACCATTGGCAGCTCGTCACTTGCCCCAAAACAAACCGCTACTTCCTAGATATCTAATCAGGCAAACACCAACTGAGCTGGACTGGATCATATGGCCAAACCCATGAGGTCAAAGCGAGGCCTGTACACTCATTTAGTCGTCCTCCTGCATATTTATTTTCTGTAAAGCGAAAAATTATGGGTATAATGGTGGACCGTAGAAACAAAACCGAATGCGGCGAATTAAAAAAAACAACCCTACAAAAAATATTTCATAACAGCGGATCTGCAAGACGGTTGCAACCGTCGCCATCGTAACGAATTATTAGCATAAACACCCGGAACGTTTTAATTAATTTCAGTCGTAGGCCGAACGCGGACAGTGAATTGAATTACCGTTTTTAGTTGTTTAAAGCCGACTCGGTAATTGTTTAATGATAATCGGAGATCACCATCGGGTTTTCGGAATAAATGCAAATTAAACTTTATTTACCGGTAATGCACTATACGCGAGGGAGCGCAACGTTCGTCTATATGTTTTAATTTACCGCGGGAAAGTCGAAATTTATTTTCAAAACGATCTACGTCAACCATGAACAAGTTGGTCGAGCACATTCTTGAATAAGTTCTACGCTTTACCTGAAATGTTTGCCATAACGCGTGTTAAACTGCGTTTAACTCTCCTGCACCCCCGCAACGTGATCGCGTACTACCGCGCATACGCGAGTCCCGGCGCGTTGTCGGGCAGAGTCAGTGCCGTACGTAGCACGGGCAAGAAGTAGACGCGCGAATAATTTACAAGGCGCTTAAAACATTCCGTTTATACTTTCATTATCTAGTTTTATAGTGTCGACCATGCATTATGGCACACATTTCTGGACCCTAGTCATCATTTACAAAGTGCTATTATATACACTTATTAAATTGAATCTCTTAAAAGCGACATTTATTAGATTTTACCAAACAACCATTTGAATCAAACAAATGGTTATTTGGATCAAATAAAACCTTGATTTCCAATACCAAAGCAAATTTAAGGTATTCCTAATGTAACACTTTATCAGTGCATTGAAATTACCGTTAAAATTATGTCACGCTAGCTATTAATTATTATTGATTAGCTAGGCCTAAATAATATTTACTAAATCCAATATAATCCAACCAAATAATCATTTCAACTAAATAAGCGAGTATTTGAATCAAATAAACGTTTATTATCTGTTACTCCATCCGCTATGTCACCCCTGAACGAGTATATTCTTGAATAAAAGCGCTTTACCTGAAATTCACAATGCACTATGAATAAAGTCATCTTTTATTAAGTGCTACTATATACACTTATTAAATCGGATCGAATAAAAGCGAAATTTATTAGGCTTTATCAAACAACTATTTAAATCAAACAAATGATTATCAAAAAACGGATCAAATAAAACCTTGATATACAGTACCAAAACAAATTTAAGCTATTTCAAATGTAACACTTTATCAGTGCATTACAATTACCGTCAAAATTATGTCATGCTGGCCAATCATGATTATTAAATTGAAACAATCAACTGATAAAATCAATTACAAATATAAGCTAAATATGTATTGGAATATGCATAACCTAAATTATGTATGACTTGTAGACCTAAATGATATTTATTATATACAACCAAATGAATATTTCAACTAAAAAACCGTACTTAAATCAAACAAACGTTTATTATCCGCTACTAAATCCGAAATTCAAACTAATTTGCTAGAACTACAAACTTGGTAACCATAAGTAAATATCTGAATTATTTTAGGGATAAAAGTGTTAATATTGTCTGATGAGGTTCAATGATGGTGCAAATCTACTGTATGTAGGTCTTCTTCTAATTTATTAGATCTAAACAAACAATCATTTAAATCAAAAGAACGGTTATTAACGCCAAACAAACGATTATTATCCCTCCACAAACCCGAAATTTATTCATCAAACCCCTACTCTAATATATATAGGTCTTCTTCAAATTTATTAGATCTAAACAAACAGTCATTTAAATCAAACGAACGGTTATTAACGCCAAACAAACGCTTATTATCCCTCGCAAACCCGAAATTTATTCATCAAACCCCTACTCTAATATATGTAGGTCTTCTTCAAATTTATTAGTTCTAAACAAACAATCATTTGAATCAAACGAACGGTTATTAACGCCAAACAAACGCCTATTATCCCTCGCAAACCCGAAATTTATTCATCAAACCCCTTTGTCAGTTAAACAAATCTACGAGTTATCTCACGTCGACACCTCACTCCATCCCCCACCCAGCCGCCTGCTAATTTACAACGCGAGATCCGCGTGTGTGTGTCGTGAATAAGAAAACGACCCGAGTTAATTTAAGCGACAGAAGAGCATCGCCGTCATCAGCGCCGTCATCGCGGCGGAGAGGGGCACAAAAGAACCGGCTGTTGGACGCGGATGCGGAGCGTCGGGACGCCGAGGAACGGAGATATGGAGCGGAGCGGTTTGGCGGTTCGACTCCTTAATTACAATATTAGAGTTAATCAGAAAGGGGCGGATTCGGGAGCTGCGACGAAGTACGGGTCCGAGAGGGAGTGAGAGAGAGACGGACGCTCTCATCGCCTGCGACCTACCCGTCGCGTCTGCTGCATATGCATTGCTTACTTGCGGGGCCGAAAATGGAATTTCAAAACAACCCCGTTGGTGCTGAATCGGCAGCTCGGGGAGGCCGGGACGCTGAAAAAGTAGGACGGAAACAGTTCTTCTTTTATCTGAGTCCTGTTAGAGAAAATGAAAAAGAAATCGTTACCATAAATACAAGAAAAAAATGGGGACATGCTTAATTCGATCTGTATTTGAATAATTCGAATAAAGAAGATATAAATTATGAATTTTCGTACACAATCTATTTACTAGAAATTACAAAAAAAAAAATTCCAAAATAACGGACTACACTCGTATTATAGTTCAAATAATTATAATTCGAAAGTACTAAGTCTTGCTGATATATTCAAATATGATTATTTATTTTTTCTTCGACAATCGTACGTAAGCGCTGGATATCCAGTTGAAATGGCCTACCAGATCGTGGTTTATCCTCGAAATTGTAGTCGCCAAATCGGAAGCGTGCGAACTATCTTTTGCATGTTGCTAAACTAGGACCTTGTGGCCATACGTGGCCACTGTATTTCGGTGTACTTCGGTTGTATTAGGGCCGAAATTCATATAATAAAGCATATTGAATATCACTTGAAGTTGCAGTGCAGTTTTCCTTACATGCATCCAATGTTCACAAAACACTCATTGACGATGTTGTCTTAACCCGTTTCGGCCGAAAACGCCACTCCCGGTACATCGCTCTTCAGCGCCTCATAATTAATACTATTTGCGACAGAAACATTTGACAGGGACATATTTTTGAAGTTTAAGACGTGCCCTTTCCGATGGTGTCCATGAAATTCCTCCAAAAAATTATTAATTATGAAAAAAGGCAGTTTAAAAAAAAAACGATTTTCTTGCACATTTTTTTTTAATCAAAATTTCAAGGGGTTTCCTGTTTGCAATGGACCTGGAACCTCACTAACCGGTGGAATAAATGTTTGAACTTTAAATATACGTGGTGTAAAGATCGATTTTTTCCTTATGCGTTCAAAATGGCGCCTGAACTGCAAAATTTTTGCGTAAAAATTCAAGAATTTTTCTACAAAAAATTGTCAAGAATAAAAAGTTCTTAAAATCAGTCAAAGAATGCACTGGAATTTTCGAAATTTTTTGAGCAACTTTTTGGATTTTTGCAAATAGTCAATTTTTACAAAATTTGCAATTAAAATATTCTGACAATTTATGGTAAAAAATGCATTGTTTTCGAGAAAAAAAATCTAAAGATCAAATTAGTATCGAAATTTAGAATATTTTTTCTCGAAAATAATGCATTTTTTACAATAAATTTTGCAAAAATTGACTATTTGCAAAATCCAAAAAGTTGATCAAAAAATTTTGAAAAAATCCCAGTGCATTCTTTGAGTGATTTTAAGAACTTTTTATTCTTGACAATTTTTTGTGAAAAAATTTTGCAGTTCGGGCGCTATTTTGAACGCATAAGGGAAAAAACGATCTTGAAACGACGTATACTTAAAGTTCAAACATTTATTCCACCGGTTAGTGAGGTTCCAGGTCCATTGCAGACCGGAAACCCCTTGACAATTTGATTTAAAAAAAATGTGAAAAAAATCGTGCTTTTTTTCATAATTAATAATTTTTTGGAGGAATTTCATGGACATCATCGGAAAGCGCACGTCTTAAACTTAAAAAATATGTCCCTGTCAAATTTTTCTGTCGAAAATAGTATTAGTTATGAGGCGCTGAAGAGCGATGTACCGGGAGTGGTGTTTTCGGTCGAAACGGGTTAAAGTAACTAAATGTACTTCAGTATCACTAAATCTTAGCCTGGCCTCGGAGTCTCCCTATTCGAAAAACTCGCCCGCCTTTTACAGGACCTCCACTCGCCCCTACGAATTACAGAGATGCAAACATCTTCACTTTAACCTATTTTAAGTAATGTAAATTCGGCGCTAGTACTACGTGTTTTAAGCGTTCGCCTTCTCTCGCAGGATCCGGTTTTACTAAACGGAATCAGAATTTATGGTAATGCGTACGGCGGAAGGTCCCCCACCCCCGCGTTCCCCGTCCCGCTCGCCCTAATGGGCCTCGTTTCTGGCTAATTCCGTTCGGAAAACCTTTTCGGGGAGTGCCGTTCGCGTGCCTTTTCGGCATACGATCGGCCTAATTGTCACGCGGCGCCCCGAATATATACAGGGCATTTACCTCGGCGTTTACGGACACCCCTGTGAAGTTAGCACCACTTTTTTGGAAAATTGAGTAAAGCTTTAGAGTTCTGAGTAGAAAAAGCATAGTTCTAGAGTTCCTGTCCGAAAAGAACAATAGTTCTGCAAAAATAAGACCAGAAATCGAAAAAAATTAAATAAGGGTGCTAACTTCACGCAGCACCGCTTTTTTTTATCAAAAATGCACTCTCTATCGCAAAAATTGCGATCTTTATCGCAAATTCTAACTTCGAAAAATCGACATTTCATTATAAAAAAAGTACAAAAGGGTTCTGACGAGTTCTGATCGGAGTTATTTATAGCACCCGGAGAGTTCCGATGAATGGCGAAAGAAAAAATTTCTTTCAACCACCCTTATTTCATTTTTTTCGATTTCGGGCCTTATTTTTGCAGAACTATTGTTCTTTTCGGCCAGGAACTCTGGAACTATGCTTTCTCTACTCAGAACTCTAAAGATTTACTCAATTTTCCAAAAAAGTGGTGCTAACTTCACAGGGGTTTTACGGACCTGCCATGAACGAAGAGTCAAAACGTACAGAGTTGTAATTTGGAGAGATGTGTATGCGTACAGTAATGCGGAATTAATCAGACATGACGTTAGTGTGTTCTGTATACCAGAATGCGTCAAATCTTGATTACAAGCACTAGACTGTTAACAAAAACGTAAGCTGTGCAACCGTGAATTTGTTTCCTATTTTTCCAAGTGGGAATGATAAATAAGGCTGAAATGTCAGTTACGTTACATATATAGGGTGGGCCATCAGATGGTTTCTGTTTAAAATTGCTATTAAAACTACATCGTTGAATTAAATGAATGTCGCTTTATTCAAGAAAGTGTGCCTTCCCATTATTTAAGAAAAACGATTTCAGTTAAACGACCGCCGCGGCTGGCTTGGCAGTAGTTCATTCTTTTCGCCTAATTTTGCAGTACATTTTCGATTATTTGTGGCTCTATTACACGAATAACTCGATTGATGTTTTCCTTCAGTGCGTCAATTGTTTGTGGATCGTTGGAGTAACAACGGTCCTTAACATGTCCCCATAAAAAATAGTCCAACGGTGTTAAATCGCAGCTGGCCAATCGCGATGGCCAATTACTGTCTTCAAAACGGCTGATAACACGGTTACCGAATTTAGTGTGCAAAAAATTTATTTGTTTCACGGCTTGTGTGACACGTTGTTCCATCCTGCTAGAACCAAAGCTCGTCCAAGTCCAAATCGTCCAATCGCGGCCACAAAAAATCAGTTAACATGTCTCTGTAACGCATTCCATTTACTGCAACGCTGTTACCATTTTGAAATAAGTACGAACCAATGATGCCACCACTCCAAAACCGACACCAAACAGTCACTCTTGCAGGATGCATTGGCTTCTCTATGACTACGTATGGATTTTCGGAACACCAAATCCTACAGTTCTATTTATTAACATGTCCTCCAAGACGAAAGTGAGCTTCGTCCGAAAAAATGATTTTTCGATTGAAATCGGCGTCTTTTTCAAACTCATTTAAAGCCCACACGGAGAAGCAATAACGAAGTGGATGGTCATTTTCCTTTACCTCTTGAGTAAGTTGCAACTTGTAAGCAAATAATCCGAGGCCTTTATGCAATATTCTCCTCTCAGAGAAGTTCGACTGACATTAAGTTGTGCTCTGTGACGAGTTGAGGTTCTTGAGTTTTCACGCACACTTTGGGCAACAGCAGCTACTCTTTCAGCTGTGCGTACCGGACGAGCACGTGGATGACTTCTGTTATCCATAAGCATGCCAGTTTCACGAACTTTCCTTAAGGACTTTCTTAAACCAGGCGCTGACGGAGCTTCATTTCGACCAAAAATTGTTCTCAATTTTCTCACTGTTTCTGCAACACAGCATTCACTTTGGAAATATTTTTTTAATATTTCCCAACGTTGTTCAAGCGTAAAACGATCCATTTCTTACAGCGGAGGTTAGACACCACATATATGTCAAATATCAAGCGCGTTAGTGTCGGCAATGTAGAAATAACACTCAGTTAAAAAAAACAATAGATGGCCCACCCTTTATTTTTGCCATTCTTCGGTGGTTCCGCCACAGGAAGACATCGACATCGTTCCTAATCCAAAGGCCTATTATAGGGGAATTATTTGATAATGTCTATATTTGTGCATATTGCTTTTTTTGTTAGCAGCCTAATGAGCTCATAGATTTCCTCATTGTGACCAAACAGTCGGTTCTTTTTGATGTTGCTAATGTGACCCAATGGATGCGTTTGTCCAAACGTTATCTCTTAGATAGCTGTGGAAATTAGTTCACAGTAGCGATGGTTTTATATTTGCCATATTCAAATTTGTTTGTTAACAAAGAGTTACATCTTTTTTTTTAAATCTCAACCCCGCTTGAAAAAATCCATTGATGTAAGATCCGGCAATCTTGCTGGCCATTCCACCGGATTATGCTTTCTCATTAGTGGGAATACCGCCTAAGGAGAAAGTAACCAGAAGAAGGCACGCTTGACCTGAAAGGCCTTCACTCTAAGAGCGACTTCTAAAGTACTAAACGCGCGAGTAAGTATGTTCCCGCGTTCTCCTTCGCTCTGTACGTTTTAAATTAATTTCTGGAGGGGGCTCCAGTTGCGCGCCAATCGAAAGTTTTGCGTAAAGAAACGTCGAGTGCCATTTAGAGTCGAGTACGGACGTAGTTTTACAGTTTCAATTGCTTATCGCAGTCGGTCTTGAAAAAGTTTGAAGTTGCGCCGCGAATAAAGTAGGGAACAGACGAATGGTGACGAATGGTGAGGACAACCGTGGATTTATTTGTAACAAAGTAATGAATGAAAAAAATAGGTACTAGAGGGATTATTATAAAGAAGATACACAATACTATTTACGGTACTAGGAACGTAACATTATCAAGGAGGATTGGTAGCGTATCTTTCAAATAAACGCGAACCAAATATGAGAGTGGGGGGAGAACCAATCGCAAGCGAGGTAGTGAGAACGCGTTCACCTCTAATGGTCGTCTGGATCTTTATTTGCTAATAAAGGTAATTTAACCAGTGAGAAAAAAATATTGTCCTCTCATCGCGGTGATGTAACACCCCAATATGAGTCTATATGCTTCGGAGAATATAATACGAGGTGTGGCTATTAAATAACCGAACTGCTGTCATAACACTTTTTATTCGTTACCAATTACAGTTGCAACTTTTTGGCCTTCAATGTACTCCCGTTGGGGATCTCTACACCGCTCCATACGACTTTTCCATTGTTGAAAGCAGTGTTGGAAGTCAGCTGGTTCAGAACCTCTGTTGCTTTTGTTTTAACCGCTTTCACACTTTCGAATCTTGTCCCCTCCAGTATCACCGTGTCTCACAAGCCTGGATCATTGTCATTGATGTTTAGAATGTCAGCGCAAATGTTCATTCTTGATTCCTTTTGCTCGGGAGTGAGGAGTTTTGGCACCATTTTTGCGCAAACTTTGCGCATGTTGAAGAACGATTCGTACAAAATCTGGTGAACACATTCTTTGTCGATTCCTGTTATTTCAGCAAGCCCTCGGATACTTAGACTTTTTTCGACGCGTCACTGGTGCGTAGACTAGTTCAAACGACTGTTACAGTCAAAGTGAGCACCCAATGGCTTGTCCAGCGAGCTCAGAGTGGGAAAGTATCGCCAGACACAGTTCTGTTCAAACTTGTCGCGACACGCTCGCAGCACGCTGGTAGCTGCATCGGTTCGGTTATTTAATAGGCCACACCTCGTATTTCAGTCCTGGTGACCTTTAGAAATACGTGAATTTGGGCAGTCGTTCTTTTACAACTATTCCGCCTGCTTTGCTCCATGAAAGTTCCTCCAGTGCCTTCAGAGCATCTTTGTGCAATTTGCATGCCTTCGAGTCATGGTACCCAAGTTTGGATTTTCTACCTATCCCGTACGAGTTTCTGAATAACCTGCGTCTTTTTTAGTTCAATTGGTTGTGGGCTTGAATTTTGGAGGTCAAAGTACTACAGTTTTAAGCGAGAATTTGTGGTTTACTAGAGCAAAGTAAAAAAAAGTGGGCGTGGATCATCGATTTCTTTTTGGCGTCGGCGTTTTTCGGTCGTAAATCGTCGGCTCGAAAAACGCAGCGCGTCTTCCACCGCGGATTAAGCGAAATTAAAACTATCCGCGATTTTCGCATTCGGATCGCGACGATTTATTCGTCTGGTATCTTAAATTATATGCGGCGTTTGGCGACCGAAATCCGACGTTTTGTTTCCTGCTGAGATTTATCGCGGGCATAATTCAAAATATCCCATCGACAACCGATACAGAATTTATTCCCACTCTGTACAGGATGATATCGGCCGATATTGCGCCATTGCTCAGATACCCGTTACAATAACCCGAATTTATATGTTTACGGTTTCGGTATCGGGCGATGACGCTCTGCTCCGGGATAGTCCGGCGCGTTTTGCTCCTTTGTTTGATGTCCCGCCAACAGAATTTAGGTATAATCGTTTACTGAGGTCATTCCTTGATGATCCGGCCAACCGTAGACCAAAAATGATATAAATCAGAAGTGGGATATCCAAAAAAAAAAATAATGTCCTCGAAGTATTTTGTGGAATTGTACGAGGTGTGGCCATTAAATAACCGAACTGATGCTGCTTCCAGAGCGCTGCGGGCGTGTCGCGACAAGTTTGAAAATAAATATGTCTGGTGATACTTTCCCCGCCCTGAGCTCGCTGGACAAGCCAGTGGGTCGCTCAGTTTGACTGTAGCAGTCGTTTGAATTAGTCTACGCATCAGTGACGCGTCGAAAAACTGTTAAGTGTTCAGATGGAGCAACGGGGTAATCTCAAGTTTCTTGTTAAACCGGGGAAAAACGTTTACAGAAGCTTATGCAGTGTTAAAATAAGGTGTACGGGAAGAATGTTTATCCTTCACACAAGTTTTTGAATGGTTTAAACGGTTTAAAGAGGGACGTGAAACGACCGAAGACGATCCGCGCCCTGGACGGCCCTCAACGTCAAAAACGGACGAAAACATTGAAAACATTGGTAAATTAATCCGTAAAGATAGTCGTCTAAGCATCCGAGGGCTTGATGAAATAACCGGAATCGACAAAGAATGTGTTCACCAGATTTTGCACGAATCGTTCAATATTTGCCAAAACTCCTCACTCGGCAAAAGGAATCAAGAATGAACATTTACGCTGACATTCTAAACAACATTATTACATCGAGGTTCTGACAGCTCACGAAGGGCTAATAATGTTGATTTACCGTCTGACCCTCAGGGACCCATTGAACATAAACAATGCCTCGAATGTCAAAAAAGACGATCATCATCGTTTTGAATTTGGATTTGCTCATCCTGTCTTTTTTGCCTTGGCGAGTTCGGGCTCTTCCAATGCATGGATTGGCGCTTTGTTTCGGGGTCGTAAGTTTCAAAAACAACGATTCATCACAAGTAATCTATCACTAAAAAGATGAAGACCCGATTTGTGGAAGACCAAATCATGGAAGATTCAGCAAGACAATGCATCGGCACATTCTGCTTTATCTGTGAAGGTGTTTTTTTTTGTTGCAAAATATGGCGTTACTGTGTTGGAACATCCACCATACTCTCCCGACTTTGCCCTCTGTGACTTTTTTTATTTCCCAAAGTCAAATCGACGCTGAAGGGGACAAGATTCGAAAGTGCGGAAGCGGTTAAAGCAAATGCGACGGAGGTTCTGAACCAGCTGACAGAAGCGGACTTCCAGCACTGTTTTCAGCAATGGAAAAGTCGTATGGAGCGGTGTAGAGATCGGCAAGGGGAGTACATTGAAGGTGAAAAAGTTGCAACTGTAATTGGTAACGAATAAAAAGTGTTATGACAGCAGTTCGGTTATTTAATAGCCACACCTCGTATGTAAAACTATGTCGGCATTAACCGCTATCCTTTCGCACAGCCGCCCGAGGGTAAAATTCCGGTCCCGCGACGCCCCCTTATCGAATTAAGAACTTCACATTAATTATTTAAATTCGAACATTGTAGAACGAAATTTGTATATCATAGCGTGAGTGCATGTTATCCTAACCTAACTTATTCAATTAACGGGAAGTTAGCTACCTCAAAACTAATAATTGGCTTAATGAACAGGAGTTCCCTCTCTCTTTGTGCGTCGTCTCTCCGACCTCCCAACCCCCTCTTCGCAGTAATGTTGCCTGTCGGGTTTGAGCACTCGGGGTGGGCATATTTTAATTAGCTGCGTATCGTGTCAGAGTAACGAAACAGACGGATAACAAAGAAATTACATTTGTCGAGAGATGCTGCCTGTCTCCTCGTAACACTAACATTCGCCCGCTCGTAATGGAGGAGTTAGATGAATTGTGGGGGAGGTGGGGGTAGGTGGGGGGTTATCAAAAATTCGTTAGCTGTCTTGCTACACAGATATGTACCGGGTTGAATTAAATTCGTTGAGGAATTTAGAGTCCAGATTCGAGAATTGATGTCTATTAGGTTGTCGGAGAAGTCATGACGTATTTTTGCAATAGATGGCATTACATGCATGCATTTTCACATGAGATATGTCATCACGATCGGCTCAAGTGCTATACCATTTGACAGCTGGCAATTCAACCTTCATTTAAGAAAAAAAAGTAATGTATTTAGTCGCATCGTTTCGTTTTTACGTCAAGTTGAAAATGGAAGATCAAACTGTGCATTTTCGGCATATTTTGCTTTTTTCATTTCCGCAAAGGGAAGAACGCAAGGCAGACCTGTGAAAAAATTGCGTAAAGTTACGGTAACAATGCCCTACAAGAGCGCCAGTGCCAGAGATGGTTCACTAAATTCCGTGCTGGTGACTTTGACGTCACCGATGTTACTCGCTCCGGATGGCCCATGGAGGCTGATGACGACCAAATAAAGGCACTGATCGAAGCAGACGCACAATCAACCACTCGTGACAGTGCGGAGACACTAAACCTTCATCATTCCACCATTCACGATCATCTACGGAAGCTGGAATTCATCAGCCAACTCGATATATGGGTTCTTTATGAATTCAAAGAAATTCATCTCACCAATCGCATCAATAACGCCGATACTCACCTCAAGCGCAAAAAAATCGATCCGTTTTTGAAGCGCTTGATAATAGGCGATGAAAGATGGTTTGTTTACAACAATATTCGACGTAAGTGATCGTGGTGCAGTGGAACTGAGCGAGTCCAAACACAATCCAAAGCTGATCGTCACCGGAGGAAAGTAATGCTCTCAATATGGTGGGGGTTATAAGGGCGTGGTGTTTTTCGAGCTCCTACCGCGGAACCAGACGATCGATTCCGATGTGTACTGTCGCCGAGTGGATGATTTGGATACATCTCGTGCGGAGAAGCGGCCAGACCAGAAGCGGCAGTGTTCCACAACGACAACGCGAGACCTCATACAAGTTTGGTGACCCGCCAAAAGTTGCTGCAGCTTGGATGAGAAGTCTTGCCTCATACTCCTTACTCACCGGACCTGCCCCATCAGATTACCCTTTGTTTCGTTCCTTGCAGAACGACTTGAATGGTAAATGGTTCGATTCTGATGAGGTCATCAAAGAGCATCTCACCCAATTCTTCGCTGGAAAAGAGCGGTCCTTCTACGAGCGCAGAATCATGCAGTTTCCAGAAAGATGGCAAACGACCATATATCAAAATGGGCAGACATTGATCGAACTTTGTTCTGTTATTAATAAATAAGCCTTGAAAATCACCCAAAAAAATACGTTATGACTTTTCCGACAACCTAATACCAGCTTGCCAAATAATTAAATGATGATATTGGTGGTCGGTCGATGACCGAAATTGAAGGCATTTTTAACGTAGCAGCTGTTGGTCGGTACTGCCACGTGACATGTGAAATTCACGTTTGTTATTTTAAAATTCTGAGAGAATATTTCATAGCCACAATGTGTACATATGTAGATATATCACTAAAGTCAGTTTGCTTCTTTGCCTTTTCGGAAAAACACAACGATCAACAAAACGGTTTACAATATTTAAAAACAAAAATTTAACATAAAGTAAAGTTAAAGGCTAGTTATTAAGAAATGCAGTTGATCTGGCAACGTAGCTCAATAGACCTGCATTAAGGCGAGATTGTACGTAGATGAAACACGAAACAACCAAAACATTTTCGCATCTTGTTGTATTTAGACAATGCGCCAGTTTACCCTACTTGCACGTGGTAAGAAACGATTAAAAGAAGCGCAAAAAAAGTAAGCCTACAATACATGACAAGCATAGAAAACATAAACCATAGTATCGATCCCACGCCTGATTTTTTGCCAAACCGTTTTTATCGCCCCCTCGGTGTCCCCGAAATATATAGATGGCGACACCGACGCGCCCCGACGATTACGTCGTATTCTTAATTCTATATACTTTCGTCGGCTCTCGGTTTTGTTGTAATTGGAAACTTTTTAATAATGAGTAGGATCGCAGGCGGCGCGAACTTCGTCTTTTGTTCTCGATTTCGTCTGGAGCGAAATTCCTCCAAGTAAACTCTGACAAAACGCCGTCACCGCCAACTCGGCGGCGCGTTTATAAAATATATATATATATATACATATATATATACTGCTGCATTGTTTGATAGATTTATACTGTATTCTCTCGAGGAGAGTGTATTTAATAAATAACCCCCTCCTTTATTGCAGTCGCGGGATTGTATTCCGTATTTCGGTTCGGTCATTGTTGTTGAAATGCATCTGGAATGTTCCTTGCGGTACGGCATTGTTCCGGAGGTCTGCTCGTAACCGGGACGAAAGAAACGCGGAGTCATCTTTTTTTTTTTAATAAAATGCGCCCGCTTTTATTATGATAATAAAATGATTGTTCGGGAACGGCGAGGGAGAATCCTTTCACGAGAATTCTGTTTCGGAATGTTCAGTTCGTGTGTTTGCGAACCACGCGTCTGTTCTTAGAATGCAAAACATTCGCTATATTCGTATTTCGTCAGAAAAGAGACGGAGTAAACTAGTTATTTATTTTTTAGTTATTTTCGTACGTCTGACAAAGATCGGCTACAGAATATCCTTGCTACTAAACTTTCCACCGGTTTTATTTTTATTTAGGTACGACTTCAAACACATTCGCAAACGGGAAAGCGATACCCTCTACGTCGCGGCGGAACGAAAACTCGCTGAAATATATGCTTGCACTTGGAATGCAACCTATTATCTGTTGATTTATAAGCGAGTGGAACAGCAGCGGAGCGTGTCGCGACAAGTTTAAACAGAACTGTGTCTGGTGATACTTTCCCACCCTGAGCTCGCTGGACAAGCCAGTGGGTCGCTCAGTTTGACTGTAGCAGTCGTTTCAATTAGTCTAAACACCAGTGACGCGTGGAAATAATGTTAAGTGTTCAGATGGAGCAACGGGTTAATCTGAAGTTTCTTGTTAAACTGGGAAGAACTTTTACAGAAGCTTATGCAATGTTACAAGAAGTGTACGGGAAGGAATTTTTATCCCGTACACAAGTTTTTGAATGGTTTAAACGGTTTAAAGAGGGACGTGAAACGACAGAAGCCGATCCACGCCCCGGACGGCCCTCAACGTCAAAAACAGACGAAAACATTGAAAAAAACTAGTAAATTAATCTGCATAGATCGTCCTCTAAGCATCCGAGGGCTTGCTGAAATAACAGGAATCGACAAAGAATGTGTTCGCCAGATTTTGCATGAATCGTTCAACATGCGCAAAGTTTGCGCAAAAATGGTGCCAAAACTCCTCACTCCCGAGCAAAAGGAATCAAGAATGAACATTTGCGCTGACATTCTAAACAACATTGACACTCATCCAGGCTTATTAGACACGGTGATTATTTGTGATGACAAGATTCGAAAGCGCGGAAGCGGTTAAAGCAAAATCGACGGAGGTTCTGAACCATCTGACAGAAGCGGACTTCCAGCACTGCTTTCAACAATGGAAAAGTCGTATGGAGCGGTGTAGAGATCGCCAAGGGGAATACATTGAAGTTGCTACTGTAATTGGTAACGAATAAAAAGTGTTATGACAGTAAAAAAAATATTTGTGATGACAAGATTCAATTTGTGAAGACAAAAGCACTAGCCCAACAGTAGCACCATCCGACACTGACTAACAGTAATACTAATTTATACGCAACAATTTATATCCGAATTTATATCGGATACGTTTTACAAAAACGCGAACCGCACGTATTTATTTTTAAAGACTGACTGATCCTCGAAGCTTCGCGTGTGCTTCCTGATAAGACCATGTCAACCGGGATAATTCGAGAGGCCTCCGTCTAGCGACGATGCGTTTAGGCGATCGCGGCGTCGTTAATTCCCACGTCACCACTGAACATCTCAACTATAACGGAAGGATTCGCTGTCCGTGCGCGACGAGCACGCGATTTGAGATGACTCATTTCATTAGTAATCAGCTGTACTATAAACAATTATTCGGATTTTCAGGAAGTCGGACGAGTCGCACCGCTAAGTACCGCTAACGACTACAATTGATCTCTAGAACTATAAAATTACCGCGCGTCTATAATAGCGACTCGGAACTCGTCGCGCCTAATGGATCGAATTTTCCCAAGATTTTCCCCATTAGGGAACCGCCGTCGCGCGGTGAAGGTAACAAATGACGGCTTGCAGCTCTGCGCCCGGTTCCGCTGCAACGATTATTATTGAATAGAGCCATTGTGGGCGAACTGCTGCGCGCAGCATAGATCGATGCTCGGTTGTTTGTCTGCTCGGTGTATCGGTCGGGGGGGCGGACGCCATTTTTCCGCCTCCGCCGCCCCGTCATTTTTCACTCCCGCGGCCCCAGAAAGTCGGTCGGATCGTGATCGTCGGTGACTTCGTAATTTTAATAACGGCGCATTACGCGGATTGATATCTTGCAATCATTGGGGAGGATGAGCAGAAAGCCAGAAGACCTCAAAAGTAATCCATGAAATACAGGGTGTTTGAGCATAACTGGCGTGCAGTGAGGACATCAACTAGAGAGATCAGAGTTGTCTGACGCCACTAGACTTGTTTCTAGCTGGGACGGCAATGGCAAATTCGAAGCTGTTACTATGTAAACAAAGGTGAGTGGTGGTGTGACCAAGGTTGTGCAATGACGACATTGCGACTTCTACAGGTTGCTACTGACGACATTCCTTCCCAATTCGTGTTCGACAAACCTTACACAAATGTTATTAAACGTGCGAATGAAACCACCGTAGAAGGGATAATCAACACCTTTACGGGCAGTTTAAAGAGAAAGAAATGAGCAGGCTGCGGGATTTACTAGAGAACCTGGCACGAGCCAGCCCGCTAGAAACCGAACAGACCCGTGTGAAACTAAATGTATTATGGGATGAAACAAACGTCTACCAACTTGCTCTGGACCTTTTAAGGTATCCCAGAAAGAAGTGGCAATGGTGTATCTGGCGATGGCCAGAAATGAACTTCGTTTTGAAAGGAGGCATTCGCATTGTCACCTCTGAAAACATTTTCACAATTTGAAGCTTGGGAACTGGTTCAAAGACGAATGGTTCGCTGTCTCATCAGCATGAGAATCTATATTAGGTGAACGTTGGCCACCCTAGGCCGAAATAAGGGAGATCCCCCGAAGCAAAATCGTCGCCTTTTTAAAACATTAGGGTGGCTGACCCCTTAGATGCATTGAACTCTCGGGAGGAAGCAAGAAGGTTTTGCAGGCGTGTAGTTTCTGTACGTCTTTGCTTAATTGTGAATTTTGTTGATCGTGGATAAAAACAATAAAAACGTTGCTGATATTTGAGATGTGTGTGTGTTTCTGTAGAATTGACAGACTTGATCCAAAATAGGTATATTGTATTAAAATATAATCGATTTTTTTTTGTTCTACGAATGGTTTTTACGTGTTACTGGTACGTGTACGCGCCATTTTACAGAGTGTATTGAAAACCTCAGACGCTTCTTTAAATATAATCGTACTAATAAAAAAGTAGGTGCACAAGAGAAAAAGTAACCCACCAGGAGAACAGACGGCGGCCTGCACTGCCACTGTACATATACCCTAGGAAATTGCACCTTTACTTATTGGCGATACACGTGTAGAAGAGAATAAGTTAAAAGACACAAGTAAGGACAGACAAAGACAGTTAGATGCCACATTGTTTCACGCTTGTGCACGTATTAGAAACGTATAAGACCTGCGCGTAATATAAATTGGAGTAGGGTATTACCTACACCCCTATCGCCGAATTTGAATGAAACTCAGTATTTTTTCGCAGCTGTGGATGTGTACATCGACTTAGCTGTATGAAACGAAATTCTTACGTAATTCTGATTTTTACAATTATCCCATAAACTTAAAAGCAGTGTACAAACATAATTGTATTTATTCACATATATTATAAGTGGTTCAAAAATGTCGCCCCTTTGTGCTTCGCAAAAACCTAGTCTATCGTAAAACTCAGTTCTTACGCGTTCTAACTTCTAACACTTCAGGGGAAATATTATTTAGGACTTGTACAATTCTGGCCCGTAAATCATTTAAATTTCGTGGTCTTTCATGTTCATGTCCGTAAACAGTTTGTTTTATTTGTTAAATATTTGTTGGCATTTAAGGAACCGTTTATAAAAAATGGCCTAACGATAGAATCGCCTAAAATACCAACCCAAACATTTAACTTCTCGGGATATCTGCGTAGTGCGTACGCACAGGAATACACAAGTGCTTATTTTCCATAGACCAATAACGATATAATAATTCAATTCACACGTGCGCATTATAATTTATGGGCGGAGCGTCCCGCCTACATATTTTATTGCTACCCTATCACGAAAGACAGAGAATAACGCTCATAAAAGTTTTAAAATGACATATCAGTCTGGCAACTATGGATATAATATTTCTCTGTCAGTTCCCTTTACTCGAAGAGTTTATTCTTTTCTATCTTTTAATGCTCGGCTTTGAAATCTTGGACGTTCCAACCCTGTATTTCCGTTTCGTACTAGCCAGACAAAGGAGGACGGCCTCGTTCTTTCCGAGTAAATGGCGCTAGTTTTGTTTTATTACGAGACGTGCTTTATGGTAATGCGTATCTACATGACAGGGCATTATAACTACAATAAATTCAGAGAGACGAGAACGCGACATTTTTTAACGACGTTATGTTAGACGACGAGGAACTTTCCCACGAAGTAGATTCCACAAAGCAGACGACGCTCTTGAAGTAATGTTTCGTGTTGGAAGAAATATGAGATTTGTACAATTAGAGTAGTCGAAAATGCGAGGTTAAACAATTAGAGTTTGATCAAAATATAGGGTGGAAGTCACTTTTAACCATCTGCCGACGATGCTGATGTGTTTGGCGAAAGTTGCGTCCAGTACAACATTGGAATACGGTCGTTTTTGTGAAAATATTGACGAGTTTTTTACTCGACTTTCAGTTGCTTTGATTTTATTCAGATCCCTATATCAACCAATGTAAACAAAAATGACGGAAAAAGTTTATATTTGTTTAAATAATTTTAAAGAACATGTCAACTAGTATGTTAAATATCCTAAAGTGGATATATTTTTACCGAGCATGCCTCGAACATTGTGTTCGACACCGTTATCCGTAGAAATACACATTTTAACGAAAGATAACCTTAAAACCGGAATTTAAATAATTCTCGTCAAATTCCCATTAATCTCAATGACGGACAGCGTCAAAGGGAGAATTAAGAAAGGCGTCGGAGTTCGAACTCCCAAGGAATAATTTCTATATCTTCACTAAATAATTTATGGATTTTATTCGGTCGAATTGCGCCGAAAGTTTCAAACGCTTTTGTTGCCATCGTTCGATCCCGATTTTCTAATAGAATTTTCATACATACGAGGTGTGTCAATTAAGTAATGAGACTGACTTTTTTAAATTTTTTCATTCGAGTAGAATTACAATTCAGTATCGTTTCCTTCAATATAACTTCCTTGGGAAGCCACACAGCGCTGGAGACTTTTCTTCCATTCGTCATAGTAGTGCTGGAACTAATATACCGGAATAGCTTTCAGCAGGTCGGTTACAACCGTTTTAATGTTTTCTATGGTCCCAAAATGACGTCCCTTGAGGAAGAGAAAAAAATCACAAGGACTCAAGTCAGGCAAATAAGGAGGCTGTGGAGCCACAGGAATGTTTTTACTGTGGCAAGGCGCATTGTTGTGATGCAACATCCAGTTGTTCTTGATGTTTGGTCTCACACGTATGATCCTTTTCCAGTTTTTCAAGAACCTCTCTGTAAAAGTATTGATTTACTGTAATTCCCTGGTTATCGAAAAAGCAAATCAACAAGCATTTTATCTTCGACTTGTAAAAATCTGGCAAAGTGAATCAACACTTTTACAGAGAGGTTCGGTTGAAAAACTTCGAAAAAAGGTCATACATATAAGACCAAACATCAAGAACAACTGGATGTGCATCAAACAAATCATAACTTTTAAGGTCTTAAAAACTTAAAAAAGAGTTATGCTGTGTGAGTTCAAACACAGCCATTTCAGTAAACGAGTTTTTAGCCAGTAAAACATTCCTGTGGCTCCTCAGCCTCCTTATTCGCCTGACTTGAGTTCTCGTGACTTTTTCTCTTCCCGAGATTGAAAAATCACCTCAAGGTACGTAATTTTGGGACCATAGAAAACATTCAAACGGTTGTAACCGACGAGCTGAAGGCTATTCCAGTATATAAGTTCCAGCACTGCCATGAGGAATGGAAGAACTGTCTCCAGCGCTGTGTGGCTTCCCAAGGAAGCTATTTTGAAGGAGGCAATACTGGAATTGTAATTCTATTCGAATAAAAAAATTAAGAAAAACCAGTCTGATTACTTAATTTACACACCTTGTCTCCTGACGAACCGCCGCTGTCGCGACCATCTAAAAATAAGACAACGTACACACGCCTGGCAACCTATGAATGGAGTTAATTATTATATCGCTTGTCATTTTTTTTTCTCGAGTCGTCAACACAACATTTCCATTAATGACGGCGACAGAGATGCACGCAGATCCTCTTTCTCTCTCTCTCTCTCGCTGGTCTTCTACCGGAGACGTTCGCAGCACTCGAAGATAAATCCACGACGCATGTGGCGGACACATGTTAATGACGCGCGTGAAGAATTCCCGTTAAATCTTTAGTTTCGTACGAACGGCTTAGTTAAGATAGCGGTGACAGCTGGTGTTATGACTCTTTTTCCTCCTATGAGTCATGTACGTGTGGACCAGTTTTTTACGTTTCTGTTTTGAGTCGGCTCACGCTTGTTAATAAGGAGAGTCAGGCGTTGATTTTACGGCGAAGAGAAGACATACACAGGTGTGATTACGAGTGAAATACGAGGGTGTAAATTAAGTAATGAGACTGATTTTTTTTATTCGAATAGAATTACAATTCAGTATTGTCGAATGTTGTATGAATGTTTTCTATGGTCCCAAAATGACGTCCCTTGAGGTGATTTTTCAATCTCGGAAAGAGAAGAAAGGCACAAGGACACAAGTCAGGCGAATAAGGAGGCTCAGGAGCCGCAGGAATGTTTTTATTGGCTAAAAACTCGTTTACTGAAATGGCTGTGTGACAAGGCGCATTGTCGTGATGCAACATCCGGTTGTTCTTGATGTCTGGTCTCACACGTATGACCCTTTTCGTTTTTCAAGAACCTCTCTGCAAAAGTGTTGATTTACTGTTTGGCCTGGAGGCACAAACTCTTTCTGGACAATTCCCTGGCTATCAAAAAAGCAAATCAGCATGCATTTGATCTTCGACTTGCTCATGATTGCTCTTTTGAGTCTTAGAGAGCTTGATGTGTGCCTTCCATGCTTTGGCGCTTGGTATCCGGGTCGTACTCAAACACCCAAGTCTCGTCACCAGTAATGACACGTTCCATAAAATGTGGATCATTTTCAATCGATTCCAAAAAGTCAAGACACCTTTCTCTCCTGATGTCCTTTTGTTCCTGCGAAAGGTTTTTTGAAATCATTTTTGCGCAGATTTTTCTCATCCCAAATTCGTTAGTCAAAATCTGATGAACAGTGGTGTGAATTAAATTTAACTCTTCCCCGATCATTCTTGTCAACCGACGATCTGAATGCACAAGATCCCGTATTCTATCGACATTTTCATCGGTTCTTGAAGATGAAGGCCTTCCGCTGCGTGGTTCATCTTCAATCGACTCTCTTCCTTCTGAGAATGCCTTAAACCACCGAAAAATCTGGGCTCTTGAAAAAACTGTCTCCGTAGGCGTGTTGAAGTCTGAAGAAAAAACCTGATAGTACACCGTTGCCCAAAATTAATGTCACTAATTTTTAAAATGCACTAGAAAAAACCGTTTACGAAAACAGTCACAAAAAACAAACAAATGACTCTAACAAGTTTAAACTTGTACTGAAGGTGCGTTACATGTTAAACTACCGCCGTTCCAAGTCCCGTCTCCGCAGTGTTGCTAGATCGGGCGCTACATTGCCAGTCTCATTACCTACTTAATTTACACACCTCGTATATTCGTATGGATATCATAATTTCTTTCAACTTCTTGTGACAGTTTTGCAGTCAATTTGTTGGGCAAGTTTTCCAGTGAACGCTGAACATTTGTGATACAACCAGCGGTTCTTTTTCTAAGTGCTCTGCCCTCTGGTTTACGGCCTTCAGATCAAATTTGACGAAATTTGTCAACATAAGCATGAATTTAGGCGCTTCAAAAATAACTAACTCAAGAAGAAAATATTTGTGTGACAGTTCTATATTATTGTAAATATGTAATTACAATTATTAATAACAACTTTACAACTTGACTATAATTTGAATTAATTTCACACGCGTCACTGATACATCTACCAACCATTAATAGAAAAAATATATAAATGACAGTATGCCCTGACTCAGAATGCATATGAACACGCACTACTATTCCGAAGCTTTTTAAACTTGTTCGTCCAATTTGTTCGCAAACACGCCTTTATATTTCTCGAGTCTGTTCACACCCATAGATTTCTTTTCTCGAAACGTCTCGATTACGGCTTAGCAATTCCACACGCGGCTACGAGACGTTTTAATTCAAGCAATTCAGCAAATTATGCATTACGTAATTTTTCGTGCGAAGGGTTGAAAGGGAGGAGGGCGGGCAGACCCTGCGAGTTCCGAGCGGTCCATTCGGACGCTGAATATTGACGAGGCCGGGACTAGGACGAGGAGAGAGGGGGGGGGGGGAGCGGCCGCCAGAAGAAAGAATGACGTAAGGGATTCGCTTTTGTTTTTTCTTTTCGCCTCCTCGTTATTCGTTGTGCAGCGGAGCGTCAATTTCGGATCGGACATTATCGTGGGTAGGCATTGTGTCCGACCTTTGATCGTTTTTTGGAGGAAAAAGAGATATCAAACGGGAAGATGGTGGAAATATTAAGTTCTTCTCCGTGCAATAAATATATCGGCTTTTGTGGCGGAAGGAAATAAAGCTCAATCTCACCCGTTCTGATTTCTAAACGGAACGCGAGTGTGTGTGTAGCTTTAGCTTTACCTGAAACAAAAAGTAAATTAATGGTATGAAACGTAAAAAGAGGATAAAAAACAATCTTATCGAGAATATTAAACAATTTTCTTTGAAACCATGTTAATATGTATTTACTATTTTATGATGATAATACGCATACGCTCATAATATTCAAGTCGCGTACTGAAAAAAATCTTTTTTTATCCACTAAAATATAAATAATCAATTTTTGTCATTCATTTGTGACTTAGTTCGGCCATAGCTTGCTTAAATATTTTCGTCTGTCCACAATCAAAAGATAGGGGATATTTTTCTTAGGGTGGGAACCACTGACAAAAAATCTACTTTAAATTAAATAATACAATTAGTATATCATTTTGATATGCCGTGATACTTTCATTCACAAAATATACAGGGCGTTTCATGAAGTCCTCCCGGCATTCAAGTTTTATTATAATCTGAGATTATTTCAAGCAATGAGAAAGCTTACCGTGAATATGTGTCTTGGGATCAGTATGAATTTATAAAGGCATACCTTTTCTTGCATTAATAATTATTAATGCAGACAATTATAATTGTTCTGCCAGTTCCTACTTCAAAGTGACTTTGCCGGCAAAGCGTCTTTCATTTGTTCTGTAGCGCCAAAAATCCTTCGTTTTCGTCCCAAAAAGTTCGTCGACGTCGAATATGTCGCACTGACGAGATCCAATAACATCGAAATCTGTGATTTTTGACGAGCGAGTAACGACAAACGGGAAGTTAGAGTGCTTTGGGAAGGACATTGGACAGTTTGGGCCTCCGAAATACGTCTGGTTCCATTAAAAAAAGACGACACAGTATTCTCTCCTAGTCATGTTATAACCAACACGTTAATTTTTCGTTACTCGCCTTCAGATAGGTCACACTGATAAGACCTAATAACATTGACATCCGGATATGCGACTTTTGACACGCGTGTAACAAAGAAAAATGAACCATTCTCGCTTCGACAGCGACAAGTTTAGCCTATGAGTCCTCCGTCTGCTTGAATATTGAGCGTAATTCTACCTGGCATGTTCAATCCCTTTCTCGATAAAAAGCAAACAAGTCGATATGCCGCTTCCCGTGACGTCGTTATTGTCGGATTGTACGCGAAAAAGCACGCGTCTCGACATACGAACAACCATTCGCGTCCGAGATGCATCTGCATCGATATCCTGCCACGACAAAGCCTAATAGAGTAATCTCTCAAGTAATCGAAGTCGTAGCGCCACAGAATCCGAAGCACCGCGGCCCCCCTGGAGACCGAGGAGCCGCCCGAACCCTCCCGTCCATTCGAGGTACACGACCCTTCCTGCCACCCCGTCGCCGCCCCCCCGCATCCGCGTCGGCGGCATCAGAATGCACGCGAGGCGCGCTGGATCTAGCAGTTATACGGCCGGTAAAGAAGCCCCCTATGCATCTCGCAATCCCGGACGTGCTCTTGTGTTACTTCTAACGGCATTAGGCCGCTTACTTTAATCTCGTGCTCGGCTCGTCGCGAGTAGAGAGCAGCCCGAGAAATTCGCGAGAAAGAGAGGCGTCGTAGAAACAGCCCCACGCAGAGCGAAGAACTGCTTTATTTGCTAAAGAAGATTTATACAGGGTGTTTGGCTACTCGTGTTACAAACTGTGACAAAAAAGGTCCTCTTCAACATGGACCGACTCCTTACTAGTCCAATCAAATTGTCGAAAATACCTCATTTTTTTGCCAAAAAATAGTTCAATAATTGAAAATATGTAAAAACTAGGAAAAATTCCGTAGAATTCAATGAACTACTTTACCCCACCTGAATTTTTTTGCTTCATTTTCAAAGTGGCGTCCAAAATTCGCAAAAAAAAAACAGTTTTTTTTTCATTTATAAAAAAAACTAGTTCATTGAATTCTATGGAATTTTTCCTAATGATCCTAATTCAATTACTGAACTTATTTTTTTGGCACCTGAAAAAGTAATTTGATTGGACTATACCGTTTTTGAGATATTTCCATTTTTCAATTTTTCAAAATTTTACGACGTATGGACAAAAAACGTTTAGAATATCATCATATCGAACGCTACAATAAATTTGAGGGTACCGTTGAATTCTACGTTAAAGCTACGAAAAACAGCCCCAATTGATCCCAGAAAAAATTTAAACACAAGGCAGTATAGTCTGAATTTCCAAAAATTTCAAAATTTACAAAATTTTGTAAAAGTATAATGTTGTATTTGAGACGCACGTTCCATACCTAAATGGCCATTGTGACACTTCGTTTTGCCACTTGATGAGATCTAAAAGGTCGAAATCCGGACCTGTGATTTCTGTCGACGAATAATGGTGGATAGGAATTATTCTCATTCTATCGAGCCGTCAAAAAAATGTCGTCAAAGTTGGCCGAATAAAAAAAGACGTATTTCTATTAATCTTAATGTTATAACTTTATTTAATTGTCAAAGTTGGCACCTTAAATACAGCAATTATTTATTTTACAATTGTGACAGTCACTTGTCAAAAAGTTGGACATAATCGAAAAGCTATTTCTATCTCTTTCGTTCATAGCCAGATTTGATGACTTTTTTTGGATGTCTCTTTACTTTATCTTAACGGACTTCCCGTTAATGGTGTGCTCCCGGGATCGACATTTAGTGGTTGCTGACTTTGTCAGACCCACTGGAATACGTCGAGTCCCATTTAGAAACACTAGAGGGCAATCCCTGCAGGTCACCGCTTTAAGTTTTCCCTGTTATATATTTTTTCTATGATTGCACAATATGCCGCATGAAAAATATTCACCTATTTCAAAATTATGTAATAATTAATTTTAATTAATACAAGTGGAAAACAGGGAAGCTTCGGTGTAGAAAAAAAATTAACACTTGACCACTTTTAACAAGTGGTAAATAAAAGTGGTCAAAAACACCAGCACTTTTTTGCATCCACTCGCGCGTTTAGGTAACTGTGTTGGCATCATCAGGAAATTATTAAAGCTACTAAACAGTTTTAATAAAATAGTTTTAATAATCTGAGGATGCCAACATGGTTGGCGAAACGCTCGTGTTTTAAGTGTTAAGTGGATAAAAGTTTTCTAGTGTGGATATTCATTGAAACAATTAATATATGGTATTTGTTGTTACAGGTCCAACAATGTGAACTGGAAAGCGGACGATGGATCTGCTGGTAGGGATGAGGGACCTTGAGAAATACTGGTCATCAAATAACTGTTATTCAATATGTGTTTTTTGTGATTTCAGAAATGCAAATGGAAGTTTTTGTAAAAAAATACGGTTTACGTAATAAAAATTGTAAATATATGTTTTTTTATTGAAAATTAACACCGGCACCTCCACCTTTTTCCAAAATTTAATCCCGACGCCTCCGCCATTCTTGGCACCGGCGCCTTCGCCATTCTAGAAGATTGCTCCCGGCACCTTCACTATTTTCAAATATTTAATCCCGGCGCCTTCGCCATCCGGAAATATTGCTCCCGGCGCCTCCACCTTTTCATCAATTTAATCCCGGCGCCTTCGCCATTTTCAAATATTTAATCCCGAAACCTCCACCATTTTTAAATTTTGAAATCCCGGCGCCTCCGCCATTTTCAAAAAATAATCCCGGCGCCTCCGCCATTTTCAACAATATCATCCCGGCGCCTCCGCCATTTCCAAAAATTAATCCCGGCGCCTCCGCCATTTTCAAAAAATTAATCCCGGCGCCTCCGCCATTTCCAAAAAAATTAATCCCGGTACCTCCGCCATTCCCAAAAAAATAATCCCGGCGCCTCCGCCATTTCCAAAATCTTAATCCCGGCGCCTTCGCCATTTTCAAAAATTAATCCCGGCGCCTTCGCCATTTCCAAAAAATTAATCCCGGCACCTCCGCCATTCCCAAAAATAATCCCGGCGCCTTCGCCATTTTCAACAATTTCATCCCGGCACCTCCGCCATTCCCAAAAAAATAATCCCGGCGCCTCCGCCATTTCCAAAAACTTAATCCCGGCGCCTTCGCCATTTTCAAAAAATTAATCCCGGCGCCTTCGCCATTTCAAAAAATTAATCCCGGCACCTCCGCCATTCCAAAAAATAATCCCGGCGCCTTCGCCATTTTCAACAATTTCATCCCGGCACCTCCGCCATTCCCAGAAAAAATAATCCCGGCACCTCCGCCATTTACAAAAAATAATCCCGGCGCCTCCGCCATTTCCAAAATATTAATCCCGGCCCCTCCGCCATTTTCAACAATTTCATCCCGGCGCATCCGTCATTTCCAAATATTAATCCCGGCGCCTCCACCATTTTCAACAATTTCATCCCGGCGCCTCCGCCATTCCCAAAAAATCTTAATCCCGGCGCCTTCGCCATTTTCAAAAAATTAATCCCGGCGCCTTCGCCATTTTCAAAAAATTAATCCCGGCACCTCCGCCATTTCCAAAAAATTAATCCCGGCACCTCCGCCATTCCCAAAAAATAATCCCGGCACCTCCGCCATTTACAAAAAATAATCCCGGCGCCTCCGCCATTTCCAAAATATTAATCCCGGCCCCTCCGCCATTTTCAACAATTTCATCCCGGCGCATCCGTCATTTCCAAAAAAATTAATCCCGGCGCCTTCGCCATTTTCAACAATTTCATCCCGGCGCCTCCGCCATTTCCAAAAACTTAATCCCGGCGCCGCCGCCATTTTCAAAAATTAATCCCGACGCCTTCGCCATTTTCAACAATTTCATCCCGGCGCCTCCGCCATTTTCAAAAAATCTTAATCCCGGCGCCTTCGCCATTTTCAACAATTTCATCCCGGCGCCTCCGCCATTCCCAAAAAAAATCCCGGCACCCCCGGCACCTCCGCCATTTTCAAAAAATTAATCCCGGCGCATCCGCCATTTTCAACAATTTCATCCCGCCGCCTCCGCCATTTTCAAAAAATTAATCCTGGCCCCTTCGCCATTCCGAAAGATCGCTCCCGGCACCTTCGCCATTTTTAAAAGAATTGTTTCCGGCGCCTTCGCCAATCTGAAAGATTACTCCCGGCACCTCCACCCACCACTTTTAAAAATTATTCTCGGCGCCTCCACTATTTTAACACTGGCGCCTTGGGCATTCTGAAATATTGCTCCAGGTGCTTTTGCCAATTTTTAGAAAATACTCCCGGCATCTAACTTAAACCAGGTAGGTGTCGAGATATAAACGGACACCCTGTGCCTCGATACAGCGCAGGTCCCCAAATCGGAACGACTCGACTGCCGAGCATTAAATATAATTGCAGAAGTTTGATGAACCAATTTCGAAAGGGAATTACCCTAAATTTTAACGTCGCCGTAATTATAACGGAAAAAGTGTAACGGCGAGGCGAGAAATTCGAGTGCTCCGGAGGAATCGCTTTGTTCCTTGAAACGGTCGCGTTTACCGCCAAAGAAATACGCAGACACTGACAACTTTATAAATCAACTGCGAAAGGAGAAATATTACACGATGACGGTAACTTTGCTAGATCAGTAAGTCAGTAAAACAAAAGACAATAATATACACAAAAAAAGTTTTCCATGAATATATTATATTTCGCCATACACAATGGCATCATCGGGGAGATGATCAAAAATTCTTAATAGTGCCTCAGTGTTCATGGAAAACGCCTAAGGTTCTTTATTTATTTATTTTTTTCGTTTCGTAAGTTTTTAATTACCGTCTATTCGAATCTAATAGTGGCCCCTAAAAACGATATGCTTCACGAAAATTCAAGTCTCACCAGTTACCACTGGTGCTTGTTTAATTCAAAACACACCATCTGCGTCCCTAAAACTTGAGCAGATTGTAAAGCTGGCGGTAGGCGTTATTGTCAGCGATGATCTTATTGGATAGTGGCTTCTCTGACGTGACGTGACTTCATGTTTCGAAGCCTACGTCACCGGCAATGCGTACGTTAGCCACGCCCACGTTTGAGAATTGTCGTGGTAATTGGTTCACTCACTGTGTTACAATTTGCTAAGGGCAAGTGAAGCTATTAAGCTGTATGTGTTAATAAAGAATCGTATCAACGATTACTCTTATGTTTAAAGAGAAATACTTCCGTACGTGGGTGGTTAGCTTTAAATTTTCGACGCGAAGCGGCGGACCACCCCGTTCACCTATTTAATAAAAGACAGGGCGGCAGGAGACGTTCGACTAAATAGAAGAAAAAAGAACGCCGTAATTAAGGCATTAAAATCCCGCCCGATGTAATAAATTTTCACGGTGTAAAGACAGAGAGCCGCAGTCATGAATAAACAACATTCTTTTGTGCACGGATGCATCGAGCAGTCGGGGGCGCAGGGGGAGTGGTTCGGCTGGCTGCGGAACAAAAGGGGCAATAAAAATACCGAGTCACAGACATCAAAACAACGTATAAATTCGGAATTCATTAAGCTCGACGAAACTTCAACTTCGAGCACGACACGTAGATGAAATTAAACCTGGTTAACGCAAGAGGGGCAAAGGACTTTTTAATTAAATTAATTGCTTTTAATGTAACAATTTAATTTCCCTCTTTATTTCTCGACATCGATAACTTTTTGAAGAAATTAGGTCTCGATATGGGAGATTTATTTTGGAATAGTTATTTCAATTGTCGATATATGTATATAGTATGAAAAAAAAATGCTGATATACAGGGTGTCCGCAAATTACACCGACAGTTTTCACTGTAGGTAAAAGATCTATATACCTAACGAGTTATTAGTTTTTGAGTTACTTCCAATATTAACCTAAAAAACATTGTAATGTTTTTCAACCACAACTCCATGACGGCATAAAATGTCGCCTAGTTTATTTAGACTATTTATCATTTCTGGGGCGCGGCGTGAAGTACAAATGAGTCATTTGTGACAGCTATGAGCGATGTACTTCCCAAATACATCTAAATAAGTTTCTTCAGATAAATCTCTAAAGTTACTTTCGTGAATTATGTAATCTCGTATTAAGGTCCATGAGATTGCAACAACCTCTGGTAACAATCCTTGCTAAAGGCCCCGATTAAAAAAGAGTAAATTAGAGGTGGCTGTTATCGGCGTCGCGTCATCGCTGAAAAAAAAACGCAGGTGTGCATTTCATCAGATGCAAGCAAAGCCGGCACCTTATTACCCAATCTATTGTGGCTATATATGAGTGGTGAATACGGCGAAACTTACGGATACCCTGTAGAAAAACACTACACATTATTCTAAACAGTACAAAGTACTTATCGTAATAGTCTTCGAAAACCATAATAGCTTAGAATGAACCAAACGGCGTCTCCGCTGCTCAAATTATTACCGCAAAGACAAACAGAATTAGCTTGTAAACAGAGGCCGAGCGCGTGGTGCGACAAAAACACACACACAAAAAAACCTCGAAAAAAGAGTGGGCGGAATCTTTTGTTTAGACGTTACACATTTGTTTCGTCGATAAATCAAGGCTGCTTTGATATTCGTTCGAAACACGAAACAAAACACGGGGAGCTGCCGGAAGTGCAACTGTTTTACGCTCGCTGCCAGGCCGCCTAGATTCTGTCTAAGCGATTCTTTCTTTTTTATATATATCCGTAAAACGCAACGAGCACACATTTTAACGAGAGGGGGGAGGGGAATCGGAATCGGGGGTGAGATATTTCGGGCCGATCCTTCGGGAGATAATTGGTAATTAACCCGTCTAATCAGCTGTTAACCTGGTTGCCCTAATTAGTACAAATCTCGCGAATTTTCTAATTGGAGTTTTAATCAGTTCGGCTCTGGGTTCTTGCTTCACGTAATAATGCCCTTCCGGAGTGGAGGCGACTTTTAAATTGAAAACTACTCGATTTTATCGCACGCGCGAAAGATCGGGTCGTTTTCGATTCTAATCACTTGCCGTAGTCGTTAGGTACGCTCTCTGTCGATCTACACTACTCACAAAAATTAAGGGAGCAAAAAGGATCTAAAATTTTTTCCCGATTTCTGCCGGGTTGTATCTAATTAGAAAATGGTCGTATCACGAATTTAAAAAAAGCGTTATGAAGCTCCAAGACTAGTTTTCGGATCTGTAGGCCGAATTAAAAAAAATATATTGAAAATTTGTTTGATAGTGCGATGCAGATTTGAGAAAAAAATGGAAAACTACTATTTATACATTAATACTATTTTTTTCCATTTTTATGAAGATTACTCAATGTTTAGGAATAAAAAATCTTGCTCCTTTAATTTTTTTCCAAACTTTCCCGGAAAAACCGCTCGATGGATCGATCTGCAGATTTACAAGGCTATTGGGGGTACACCCGAGGTGTAAAAATTACTAATAATTTTAGCCTCCCCATCAATATTTACTAAGATGCAGTCGATTTACCAAAACAAGGGAAAAAAGTCACTTTTTTCAACTTTTTCAAGTCGATATTGAGGGTGGTTTTTTTTAAATGTCGACAGGATTTTATACGCGGTTTATTCCAATTTCCGAAACTACCCTTCAATTTCCTATACGATCATTGGTTGCTGAGATATCGATGGTTGAAGACAAAATGGTCCTTTTTCGTTCAATATCGGATATCTCCGTGACAAATGGAGGTAGCAAACAATTAAAAAAAGGAAATTGAAGCTCAATAAACAGGCTATCTGGTCCATATGGTCGTTTAACCGAAACAATTTTTTCCGAGCCCGTGGAGCGAGAAAAAAAGGCTAAAAATTTATAAAAAAAAATTTCGCCCTATTTCTTCGGATTGCCCTATTTCTTCGGAAAAATTTAGATTTTTGTTGCTTAATTTTTTTGAAGATTAATTAACGTATAAGTACAGGATATTAAAAAAATAGTACAAGTGCGTATTAAATAAAATAACCAGAGTTCAACAAAATCTGTCAAGAAATTAGGCTTTGCCGATTCAAACCTATCAAATTCTTTGAGAAGTTCAGGCTTAAAACATCTTGACTGCCGAAAACAAAGATCTTTTTTTTTCGAGGTAAAACGTTACCAAAAAAAAAATGCGCAAAAGCCAAAATCCTTTGATATTGGCAACCGTACGTCTTTTTCGGAGAGGGGGGCAAAAACAACCCCCGTCGCCGACCGTGAACAGTCGGGGCGACCTAAAAGTAGAAAATCCGCCCTACTCGAAATTATTTAAAAATCGATCGGAGGTCGCCTCTCATAAATCAAGGGTGTGTTGACCCGGGTGCGTAAAAACGGCGGCGGCGACGGTGCCAGCGTCGCAGATAAAACTCCCGGTTCTTTGTCGCCATTACAAATTCATCCGGACGGGGTAATCCATAAACGCCATCTTGTATTAGTTAAAAATGACACGGGAGGACGACGAGCGCGGGGCATGAATATGGATGTCGATCCACCGAGTTTTTTTTCCGTCTCGTGTATACCTGCGTGTATAGTCCAATCAATCGATATTGGCAAAATGGGATTCTTTATTTTTAATGATGACTTGATAGCTAGTTGACAGCTATTTTGACAGCTGCCAATTGTCGAAAACGTCAATTTGATTTTCGATTTGTATCCAGTGATCTCAAAAACCTTTACATGTATGTAAGATTTTTCATAAGATTCTTTAAACAATGCGTGTTGCAAAAAATAAGCACTATTTTTTTTTTTTGTGAAAAAACTAGTCGCATGAACTTGAATTTTGCAATGTTTCCGACGTTTTTTAAATTTTCTAATAGCAGACCTCCAGTGGCTTAAAATCTATAGAATCCAATGGATTTTTTTGCGTGTCTTGGTGGGCAAAAAACGGCACTTTTTTTAACATTGTTATTTTCCCGTTACTTACATAATTCATACGCCAAAGCTTGTAGCATACACCGTAAAAAAATGTTACTTACTAGTTATTACGTAAAAAAATTGACGTTTTCCACGAAACACCGAACTACTATACTTTTTCTCGACGCGCGTTTCGCCAACTAAGTTGGCATCTTCAGGAGAAGATTAAAACTAAATTCTAACCCACACACTTGCACTATTTATACTTAATTTTTAACGGTTTCGAGTAACCCCAAAGACAAAATAGAAGACCCAAAAGCGTCTGTAGTAGGGTAACCCCAACGACAAAATCGACAATAACGAAAAGTCAGGAATATACGAAATAAGTTGTAAAGACTGTGATCAAAAGTATATTGGGCAAACAAAAAGATCTATTTTGAGTAGATTTAAAGAACACATGGCTCATTTGAAATATGGCAGAACGGAAAATCTTGTGTTGCCCAACACGCTTTTGACAACAACAATAGGATAGACATAAATAATTTAAAATTAATTAGAAATGTAACAAACACTAGACAATTGGATGGTTTTGAAAGTTTAGAAATGCATGAAAGTTAGAAAAAAGAAGACAGTTGTTACGGTTGGCGAAACGCGCGTCGAGAAAAGTATAGTAGTTCGGTGTTTCGTGGAACACGTCCAGTTTTTTTGTTTCTACGCCGAAGGTTCCAGTCCCCACTCCAGGATAACTTTATTAGGCATCAACTAATATCAGAAAATCAAGCTGTGTTTACGAATCTCCAAAACGCATTCGGGAATTTCAAAACTTGGGCAAGAGGATTCCCGAGCCACCGCAACCTATTTTAATCAGATTGGGTACGTAGTTAAACGTGCGTGTTTTATTATGTGTCGCCTAATATTATAGTTTTTTTTGTAATAATTTATGTTGAACAATATGACATTTGTTCAACAAATGCCATATTGTCAAACTGTTCAAACTGACAACAAATTTTGTTGACAGTTTGAAATTATCTGAACCTTACATTGGCTTCGACAGTGGCTTGTGTCTCTTTTGAGCTTCAAACTTTTATGTTGCATTGAAAACTGTTATTCTGAGAACAATCAAAGTGTTATAATTGTCAGACTTCCGTTTGCGAAATGTCAGAAACAGTTAAACTGCTTCTATTGCCGGCGCCCTGCGCGAAGGTCGATGGTCTCCGTTTCCATCCGTCTTCTCGCGAGGAAAATTCAACTCGCCCGCATTAATATTCCCCTCGTACGCGCTACCATACAGTTCGCTCGGAATAGAAAATATCCGCCCATTTCTAGCAGCCCGCCGAACGTTATTAGGCGCGGTGCAACACGCGAACATGCATCCAGTAGGCGTACGACGGCTCGCGAGGAATTCGCCACGAGAAAAATTATTATTTTCCACGAAGAAAAACGAGCGACGAAGATGGAAACGCAACACGTGTCGGCGCGACGACGCACGACGGATATGGCCGACGTTCCGTCGCATCTTTCCTTATTTCCAATGGCAGGCTATTTTTATGCCATATTTGGTTTCTATTCGTCAGGGTTGGCCGATCGCGCCGCATTTCAGCGGCGCGCGTCGGGCGAGTCATTGACAGCATTATTATTAGTGTGTTCGAGGTGTTTTCGTCGTCGGCGACGGTATTACGTATTAATGAGAAAATTTCAAACGTGCAAACGCCTAAAACACTACCATTTGCTGACAAAGTGAATAAATTCATCGGCGATTTCGATGATTTATGGAATATGGAGTATTATGGTCTGTAAGGAAAAAATGCTGTCTCATAAATAGTGTGAAATATAAAAATAAAAAAGAGGACACGCCCTTGGGAACCCAGTTTATGTTCGACTTACTTTTAATGCAAAGTGCCTGTGATGTACCTCTGAATGTACTCGATAAACAACCATTTCGTGAGTTCTGGAACCAATACATTAAAAAATACGCGGCTACGGTTATGTATTGACGAGATATTTCCAGCAAATAAAAGCTGTTATTTTACAATTCAATCCTGCCGAAGCTGCAGCTATTAAGGAAAGTCAGACCATGTTTCAAGATGTATCTCGGCCAACTCTAGTATTCATTAATTTGAAGCTTTACCAACTCTCTCTCAATGTACAACAATCTCTAACAATCTCTACAATGAGCGGTGGTTATTAAAGTAACCTTAAATTACTGAGTAGAAATAAAATATGGCCAAATTTCTTGTAAAAGTGCCACCAGTTGTAAGACCCTAAGATTGAAATTTGAAATTTTCAAAGAAAGTAAATAGATCCCGATAGTACATATACATTTTCATTAAACTTTATAAAGCATAGCCTTTTCCGTCAAAACATGAGCAAGAGGAATTCATTAATTAATTCTAAGGGAATTATCTGTTTATGTCGTTATCAGTTAGTAAGTGCAAAAAATACATTATGTAATTGAAAGTAAAAGTCGAACTTTACATTTACTTTTAACATGCATTATTAAAACAGTCGAATAAATTTTAATGCCAACACAGGTAAAAACGTTCTCCATGGTTCGCCTTGTAAACATCCATTCGCAGACAACCCTCGCGGCCTAAACAAGGGGCGCAAGAGAGACGGTACAGACAGAGAGGAAGAGAGAAGGCAGACCGATCTCACTTTAAAACATCAAAAAGGGCATGTCAATCATCTAATATTGAATCCACACGGCGAGAATTTTCCAACAGCAGTATTGTGCTGAGTTGAATTTTAAAAACGCCCGTGCACGAAGGGGGGAGAGATAGAGAGAGAGAGAGAGAAAACGCTGTCGTCTACATATTTTACACGCGCTAGACGCGGATCAACTCTTCTTGCACACTCGCAAATATTATGAATGTGAAACAGGTTAAGAGTATTTCGTACCAGGGAATGGCCCTCCTCCCAGTGGCGGTTCGTGGAGTAAATGTTAGATGAAGGGGGTAGATACTAGACAGGGGGTGGATTCGCCATTGTTTTTGTATAAAAAAAAATTAACATTATCTAAATCTGCGTCAGTTGCTATGCATAGTGCGAGGCCGATAACCGCACTCAACGAAGCCAATGTTTTTTGAAGCGTTATAACCCAAGCGTTATAATAATTATTCATTATTTCCGTACTGACTATGATAAATAATGTGATGACAAATTATTATTTTTATACCGGCTGTATAAAAAACAAAGCCGACGGGCCATAACTCCGTTATTTGTAGCCTGATGTAACTTTTTTCTGAAACGCGATAGTCAACTTTTTTTTTCAAATGGCGATATATAGGATTTTTATTGTAAATTACTATGCAAATTTGTTTTCTGAATCCAACGATGTATAACAAATTGACTTTTCAAAATGTATGTCACTCGTCTTTAAAATGCACTAGAAAAAAAATGGTTTACGAAAACAGTCAGAAAGAACAAACAAATGGCTCCTAACAAGTTCAAACTCGTACTGAAGTTATATTACATGTTAACCTACCGCTCTTCCAAGTCCCGTCTCCCGCAGTGTTGCTAGATGGGGCGCTACGTTGCCAGTCTCATTACTTAATTTACGCACCTCGTACATCATTTTCAAAGTCTAAAAATACCTAAATTACTAATTTATGTAATATTAAGGATTATTTTAAATAGTAGAACCAACTGAGAATTTTAGGTGAAGCGGCCATCCCTAGTGACTCGCCACTGCTTCCTCCTCCCCCCCTTTTCGGTCGGGAATATTTTATCATTTTGGAAACACTTGTGTAGATCGTTACGCCTTTTAGGGCCGTTATATTCGTTATAATGTGTCCTCGGTGCCGCAGAAAACGGGTAAATGGGCCGACGTTTCGTTTTATTCGCGAAGAATATTTGCAGAGGGCGTTATTTTGATATAGGACACCTTCGAGTTGACGTACGTGGCCCTCGGTAGGGAAATAAGGGGGACGTTCCGCACCCCCTCTCCTTCCGCTACTTCGGCGAAGAAAAAAAACGGGAATTCGGTTTAGTGGACAAACATTTACGTTACGAGGGACCGTCTATCTGGCTTAAAGTGATGTTTATTTGGGGGTTTTTTTTATTTTTGGTACGTTTATTTTTTCGGGTAATATTTATTCTGCGGCCGTCCAGGTGACCCAAATAATCAGAAGTGGGATTGCATAACTTCGGATTGTCGCAGAGTTAAGCCTTAAATGTTTTTGATAAAGCATTAGTACAACCGCCTTAAAACAACACATATGTATGTATGCTTGATATTCTCCACACCGTCATTTATGGATTCTTTTATTAAGTTTATACAGGATGGTAACAAAGGAAAACTATTTCAAAATCGTTTTAAAGGTCGGAATAGTCAGTTATTCCTCTGATCAGAAGTGGGACACCGTCTCCGCAGTGTTGCTCGATCGGGCGCTACGTTGCCAGTCCCATTACTTAATTTACGCACCTCGTACTCATTTTCAAAGTGACTAAAAATACCTAAATTACTAATTTATGTAATATTAAGGATTATTTTTAAATAGTAGAGCCAACTGGGAATTTTGGTGAAGCGGCAGCCCGATAGTGACTCGCCACCCGTGCTTCCTCCTCCCCCCTTTTCGGTCAGTTGGAATATTTTATCATTTCCGCAGAACACTTGTGGAGATAGTTACGTCACTTCTTGGAGCCGAATATATTTTAGTTATAATGTGTCCTCGGACCGAAAACGGGTAAATTGCCCGACGTTACATCTAATTCGGGAAGAATAGTTGCAGAGGGCGATTTTGATATAGGACACCTTCGAGTTAGACGTACGTGGACCTCGGTAGGAAGGAGGGCCTACGATCCGCACCCCCCTCCTTCCGCCACTTCGGCCCGAAAAAAACTGGAGAATTTAGTTTGGTCGACGTGACTTTTATTTACGCCTTAAAAGGGACCGTCTATCTGGCTAAAGTGATGTTTATTGGGGGTTTTTTATTTTTAGGACGTTATTTTTTGGTAAGGTATTCTGCGCCGTCCAGGTGACCCAAAAACAGAAGTGGATTGCATAACTCGCATTGGCGCAGCAGTTAAGCCTAAATGTTTTAAGTGATAAACGCATTAGTACAACGCCTTGTAAAACAATACGTACATATGTATGTATGCGTGATATACTCCACGACCGTCGTTTACGGATTCTTTTTATTAAGTTTATACAGGATGGTAATAAAGGACAACTATTTCAAAGAATTTTTAAAGGTCGGAATAGGCAGTTATTCCACTGATCAGAAGTGGGATACGATCGTCCAGAATACGTTAAAACGTAGGAGAGGTATTTTACTTGCAAGGACTAATGCGAACGAGTGATTATAAAAAAACGACTATTTTAAAGCCGGTTAAGCGTCCGGATAAAAACTTTTGTACGCGGGGCTAATTGGTCGTCGACGTCGCGCCCGATAAATCTCTCGCCGCCCGAGCAAAAAACCCCCAACAATGCCGTCAGTTTTGGAAAGGTAATACGTCGCAGAACCTCGAGGAGAGAGAGTCTGTAGATAGTAGGGGCACTTTATAAATTCAATTTCGCCAAGTTAGAATTCCGGGAAAACGCGAATGAATGATGCCCTACGATCCCGCGGATTATTTATTAGAAGCTGGAGAATTTAGTTTGGTCGATGTGATTTTTTCTCTTTCGATTTTCGAAAGAACAGTCAGTAACTTTTAAACAGTCTTCATGAAAAAGTTTATTTTGGTAAGGTAATATTTTGACACAAAAAAGTGTGCAACACTGCAGGCTCGGCACTATACAACCCTATGATAATTCAAGTGTAAACCGTATTTTTAAACGCCTTGTAAATTATGTACGCGTGTATTTCTCGCCCGGGCATACGTACGCCACTGACCGTGCCTGTTCGTAGCGGGTTCGAGGGAATATATATGCCATTTATCCATATAGCGTAGGGACAGTTCCGTTCCGAAATTTAGTATTGTTAGTTGTAACAGTAGAACGCCGAGTTTGAAATAATTGTATGTGTCGTTAGTGATTAACTAATAAACGTGTACGTACGTATTTGGCACCGAGTACGTATTTCTTTTAGAGTTCGTGTAGTGTATGTCTGATTTTGCAATAATGACCCAGTCGTTAGCATTTGTGAATAGACTTTTTGTAGGCCGAGTAATTATACAGGGTGGCCCAGGGGTTATGTACACCCCAAAAAGAGCTCCATTTTTGTAGTAGTATCAAAAATGAATATTGCCATTTGTAAAAACGTAATATTGGCCCTTTCTTTTTTTGGAAAAATGAAATTTTCTAAAGTTCTGCATAAAGATAACGATGTTCTGCGTAACTTTACATCCAACTTTAATTTACAACAGTACCATTGTACCCTTTTTTGTAAATTCCATGGCTTACTTGTTAAAAAAGCAAGCGCTAATATTTGATTCATAGCCGCCTTCATAAAATATAAATAATGTACGTATCTTTGCCATTTTTTAACCGATTTTTCTGTTTAAACAGACAGATAAAGAATCCGATACTCTAGCCGAATCGCATAAAAAAAATGGTGGTTGCCATTTGAAAAAATAAAGTTGATATCACTTCCGGTTAAGGCGGAAATAGGAAATATCCATTCTATAGGTTAAAAGTTGAGCTTCAACGATTCATTTACGTATGTAAAATTTCAAATTCCTACTACAAAAAATGGAGCACTTTTTGGGGGTGTACATGACCCCTGGGCCACCCTGTATAGTAAAAAAAGGGCAATTTTCGAAGGTTTTTATTTTTTTTGCAAAAAATTTGTGAATCGATTTTAATTTTTAAAAACTGATTTTCTTCCATCTTTTTAAGCGCTATGACATGCTATTTTTTGTTTTTCTGAAATAATGTGTGAAAAAAAACGGTTTTTCACACATTTATGAATTTTTTGGTTATGTTCCTACAAACCGATTTGATCCAAAACTAGTGCACTCAAATTCCACTATTTTTTGCATAATTACCAATTTTTTTTTAACGCTTGAGGAATTTTTTGAGAAATTGGACCTATTTTGGCTATCTTTCCTCGGCTATATCCATAATTGCAGATGAAAGGATTGTCGTGTCGATTTCCGCTTAGACCCTGGACTAACCATCACTACAGGAGTATTACGTACACTTTCAATGTTTACAATTCCACTAACTTCAGCGGGACCGCCTTGAAATTTTCTAAAGTGTTCTACTTGTAAAAATAGATAGTTTTTTTGAGCTCTGGCCCTCGAGCGTCCATTTTTTGTTACAGCCACTCACCGTGCACCCTTTCATCGGCAAATTGCCAAGCAATTCAGTCGGTATACCTGAGGCAGTGAGGCGGCGCGTTCGCCTTTCAGTACAAATTACCGAAAACCTCTAAAAGTGAATAGAAGAAGAAAAGAAAAACAACCCGCGAAGGCCCCTCATAAATATCGGGAATTATTTAGGTGGAGGTGTTTACTTAAAAATTTACACATCCCCAAGCAACAGACAAATGAGGGGCGGCCGAGAGAACGACCGAAAAAAGTTATACAGTTACGCCCCCTAGCGGTCGATGCTTTATTCAAAGTTTGTGCGTTTCTAAGGGAAGCCAAGAAGAAGATGAAATCAATCAAATTTAGCTGTTACAGAAATGATCTTGTTGTTTGAACTGTCCTTTTTGTATCATACTTTATCGAATTTTTTTTCGGTATATGCATCGTAAAAAACCATTATAGCCGGTCAGTAAAACGTTTTCTAAATTTGTATTGGCAAACTGGAAGCGTCAATCGGAAAATAGGAAGCGGCAGTCACTCATATCCTGATAAATTTACTCAGGCAGCTTTACAGCTCCAGATTGGCGCATTTTGCTAGCTTTCACTTTGCAACGCGAACAGATCCTGTATTTTCAGAATATATCTTTACCCCTTTGTAAACCGCTGACTTTGCGCAGCCGAGTCTAGTGTCAGCACAAATCCACGTATTAGGACGAACAAAAAGAAAAAGTGCACTTCGATAGGATAAACGTAATATCTGCTATCACTACTCGAACTGCTAGAAGCTGCAGTGGCACAAAAAATACACTATGGTCCATTACTTTCCACAATATTATCTACTACGTACATTGTAAAACGAGAACTGACTGTAATACATTTCTAAAAATACGAACTGGATAATAAACAGGTTTATTTAAACACAAAAAAGTTCAGATGCACATCTGTCACTTCTGGTGCGGTACGGCGGTTTGGGATTTGGTGCGCGTTTCTTTGTTATCATTACGACCGTGTCGTTTAATTATATGAAACAAGGGTTTTCTTCTCATTCTGATCTATGTGCTGTTGTCCATACTTTGTGGTTTAGTATTAGGTTGTCGGAAAAGTCATGACGCATTTTTGCAATAGATGTCATTTCAGTTCATTATTACATGAGAAATGTCACCACGATCGGCTCGAGTGCTATTCCATTTGATAGCTGACAATTCAACCTTCATTAAACAAAAAAAAAAAAGAATTCTATATGGTAGCGTCATTTGGTTTTTACATCAAGTTGAAAATGGAAGATCAAACTGTGCATTTTTGGCATACATATTTTGCTTTTTTATTTCCGCAAAGGGAAGAACGCAAGACAGGCCTGTGAAAAATTGCGTAAAGTTTAAAGTACAAGAGATGGTTCACCAATTTCCGTGTTGATGCCTTTGATGTCACCGATGCTGCTCGCTCCGGAAGTCCCATGGAGGCTGATGACGACCAAATCAAGGCAATGAACCAAGCAGACCCACACTAAAGACAAACACTAAACCTTCATCATTCCACCGTTCACGATCATCTATGGAAGCTAGGATTCATCAGTAAGCTCGATAAATGGGTTGCTCAAGAACTCAAATAAATTCATCTCATCTCAATGTTTTTTGAAGCGCCTGGTAACAGGCGATGAAAAATGGATTGTTTACAACAATATTCGACGTAAGCGATCGTGGTGCAGTGGAACTGAGCGAGTCCAAACCCAATCCAAAGCTGATCTTCACCTGAGGAAAGTTACGCTCTCAATATGGTGGGATTATAAGGAACCAGACGATTGATCCCAATGTGTACTGTCTCCAACTGGATGATTTGAATACAACTCTTGCGGAGAAGCGGCCAGAACTTATCATTCGCAAAGGCGTGGTGTTCCACCACGACAACGCGAGACCCCATACAAGTTTGGTGACTCGCCAAAAGTTGCTGCAGCTTGGATGGGAAGTCTTGCCTCATCCTCCTTACTCACCGAACCTTGCCCCATCAGATTACCATTTGTTTCGTTCCTTGCAGACCGACTTGAATCATGCAGCTCCCAGAAAGATGGCAAAAGACCATCGCTCAAAATAGGCAATGGATCATTGATTGAACTTTGTTCTATTATTAAGAAATCACCCAAAAAATGCGTCATGACTTTTCCGACAACCCTAATAGATTCTCAAGTACCTGTCATATCAATGTGTAACTGTACTATTCTTGACCCCGCCAAAAAAGACGTTTCTGTTCAAGACCGGTCATCGAACTCTTCACACACAATGGTCGGACTGTAGTAATACAAAAATGTGTTCATAATTTTACCGCTAAAGTCGTTTGTGTTTGTAAGCTTTTCCAGCGAAATAGTCTAAAACAATTGAAAATAAAGGCGTATCGTTTAGAGTTACAGTTGATGTGGCAATATTGCCTGGTGGACTTGCATTGAGGTGGAGCCTGGACTGTACGTAGGCAAATTTAGTGTCCTTGGTGACCTGAGGCAGCCCGTATCATATTCTAAACACGTTAATTGACCTGCCCTCTAGTGCAAAGCTTCTGAAACCGCGGAACTGTACGTCTGTCAATTATTGTATGGAGACATCAAAAAAAACGTCATCAACTCTGGCTATGAACGAGAGATAGAAATAGCAGTCATGTCTAAGCTTTTCGGTTATGTCAAACTTTTGACAAGTAACTGTCACAATTTATAATATAAACAATGGCTGTCATATGACGTGACAGTTTTGACAAGTAAATAAGGTTATAAATTCGAATAAGAATAGAAATACGTCTTTTTTCTTGGCCAACTTTGATGACGTTTTTTTTTGGATGTCTCTATATAAACGGGGTTAAGAAATAAATAGCGCATGGACCACCAGGTAGCGCCCGGTTATATTGAAAAAGTTACGGTTGCAAACGGAAACCCCAAGCGGATTCTGGCTCAACTTTCGGGAATATGTGGGAAAGACTAATATATTTTTTGGGTGTGAAACGGGCACGTCGCGGGGTGGCGGTAAATCACCCCGACCTCGATCGGGGGCGACGTCTCTCGTATGGGACGAATACGCGGTTACTGCGAGTCTTTTCCTCCCTTTTTTTTTTCACTCAGGTTTTACGACTGTATTTGCCGACCGTCTGAGACGTCCGTTTACGCTAGCGGCTTATTAAGGGCGCATTTGTAACGCGGAATTATGACTGAGTTAGCAGGATCGCCCGAGGTGACGCTATACAGAGTGTCCCAGGGTTAACGAAACGAAAAACGTATGCATTTTTTTATACTCATTAAAATTAATTTCCTTTTACTTTATATCTACGCCACTGTCCAAGTGGGTTTATTAGGGGCCGGAAACTGTGCTACAACGCAAGTTCGGACTCGTAATCCGTCACGTCATTGTCGGAAGGACATATGAGAGACCAAAAGACAGGAGTAAAAATGTGTTAATAATGTACACACCTATTGCTTATGTCATTCAGAATATTGAGCGTACGTTGCCACAACCAGTAGCCTCTCTGCATTTCTTCTCGTTAAACGTGAGTAAATCGTTCCACATCTACTGAAGTTAAAGGTGAAAATTCAAATTAGTTCACATGGACAGAAGATTACACACCATGCACATTATTTTCACGAATTTCGCACAGATTCCTGAATCACTAACAGCTGTTTGGTGTCACTAACATCAGTACATTATTATTTTCTACATCTACAGAGGACAATGCATGTGTTACTACTATTTATATACCTTCAACAAAACCCGTTTACTAACTATCAATAACGGGGGAGAAATATCTGAAACACCAAAAATTCGTATAAGAACAGTAACGACCTTATTATAGCAAAAATATGTTGTTTCGTCCACTGTCAGCCACAGAAATTTATTGCGTATGTCTTCTTTGATACTTCCCATGACACGTTGATATGTCTTCTTCAAATATGTCTTACGCAATGTATAGCTACTAAGCAATGGAAAATCGGATACATATTTGGCAAAAAAAACGTCTAAAGTAAATATTGTCGACCTGGTTCCACGAAAGGCTACATGCGCAAAACATTGTGCACAAATCAAATCGAAATTCCTCTTTTGTAACAGTACCAACAATATTTTGTTGATGGCTACTCGAATCTAAATGTCTTTCACTCGGCGTCTACCAAATATATATAGGCGATTGCAAGGAATACATAAAAGAAGTGATCTGTCTATTGTACAATTCTCGTAATTTTCAATCATCGTCTATTCACAAATTGTAACGACTGTGCCATTATTGCAAAAATCACACAACATCAGATAATATGTAAATACACTACACGAACTCTAAAAGAAATAAATACGCGGTGCAAAATACGTATGTGCACACGTTTATTAATTAGTCGCTCTTGACTAATACTAATTGAACAATTAGTATTAAAACTAATTATGATCGAGCTAGCAGACTTGCCTGAGATGACATTATACAGAGTGTCCCAGGGTTCACGAAGAGAGAAACATATGACATTTCTTCTTATTTAAGGGGACTAGGGAGGTTGAAATTGCAAAAATTGGCTCGTGTTTAATAGTTTATAACAAGGCCGGGAATAAATATAAAACTTTTTTTATTGTTAAGGGTATTAATTATAACATTATAAAATGAGAAAATACATGTCGTTCCCAGAACAATAATATCGGTGTCCCAATGTAATAAGGAAAACTGTCAATCCACGGTTTTGGCAAATTCTAAAAATATTTCTTCTCCTTAGGCTTCTCCCTATTGATTATACCTAACAAATTAAAAACAACAATAAAATTAACAAAATGGCGTCCAGAAAACAAATTGTTATTATAAAATTGTAGCAATATATTTTTTTCTAGGTTTTTGCTCATAGTGTTTTACAACTCCTGTATAAATGGTCGATAAAAAAAGTTGATATCTTTCGCGGTTCTCGAGATATCGTGGTAAATAAAAAATGTAGTTTCGAGAAAATCGCATTCAAATTTTCGGTACAATATTTGTGTTAGAACAGTCGTCCGGAAACAGAAACGTTTCGACTTTATTATTAGGTCGTCTTTAGTATGTCGTTACAAATTAAAACTTAATTCTACTCTCTATATTGCATAGAGAACCCTAGAAATTAGAATAATGCTCAGACCGTTCGGTCGGGACCGACCGCTCGAATATCGGCGTTCGGCCGGCCGCGCGCCACACTACGTTTTACGCTCTCTTAACCTCAATTTTGGGAATTTTTCAAAAAAACAAACAGGAAGATATTCCTAAAGGATCACAATATCGGAATATGCAAAACAAAATCGGTTTTTTCGAAATTTCAACCCTCCCTAGTCCCCTTAAATTAAAATTGATTTATTTTGATAAGATAAATACGCTACTGTCTATTAACTCCACTAATCATTCGCTTTACATGAGCTCAACGTTAGGTGTGCTTTCGAGAAAGGCGTCTGGTAGTTGCCGACCTTGTCAGACCTATCAGAACATGTCTAGTCCCATTTAGAGGGCGACACATACGATGCAACACCACCGCATACCGGTCTGTTAAATCGTGAAGCCGTCGATCAACCTTTAATTACTCCGACGAATCGGGGAGGCGTCCTAACGACAGGGTTGACGGCCTAACGAAATAAAACAGCCAATTAGGGCGATTTTTCGACGGGGCGAACACCCCGCGCACCCCGGCGCCGAATGTAAATCAACCCGATCCGGTTCGACGCGAAACCCGATAGCGGATCATCGGCCGCCCTACCGACAGATAGAATTTAACTAATCCATTTGTAATGCGATAGTAGCGCCGTCCTTGTTTATTATTTAAAGCGATCGACGCGAATAATTAAATACCGGAAACTCGGGGAGACGGGGCGAAAAAATCCGGCTCGGTTGGACCAAAAACAGCTCGACGTCAGAGCGGCGTCAAATTAGTGTTTTAAAAGACGTATATATTTTCTCATAAAGTAAGGGATCCTGATTGTGAAAAAAAATGTGGTAACGCTGGTCCTTCGAGCCGGATCTTTATCGGAATTATCGGTATGTATGGGCTGTCCGAGGAGCAGCGAACAAGACACAGCGGCCAAATGTCGTAATTTAATATTTAATGCCACCCAAACTTGTCGTCGGACATAAATGATTACAGAATGAAATTAAAAACCAGCAAAAAAAGCTTATAAATACACACAGTTGTAAATAGAAAGGCGGGCCAATTCCGACCTATAAAAATGAGTTTCTTGAAAGTAGGCGGAGACAGGCATCTCCAAAAATACATTAAAAACGTCACGTCGCACATGACCGAAATGCGTTACCCCTTATTTACTGCGTCGAGTTTTCAGATTTATGACGTGTTTTCGAGACGATTATAGCATCGAGTAATCCGGTACTCAAGTGGCACGCGGCGTGGCAACGCCATGCAGGCAGCCGTATCTCTGCTCGGAGATCAAAAGGAACCAGTTCCGTTTGTTGTGAAAAACAAGTTAATCCCCCCCAACTAATTTAGCTCTTATTTTAAAGTATTTAATTACAAAACAGCCTGCGAGCTGGAAGCGAGTTGAGTCGCTGCTAGTTGTTCTCTTTTTTTCGCCTCTCGACACTCGGATCCACTCCTAATTGGTCGTAATTCTTTATTACTATGACATTAAAATGTGCTCTAGCGGAAATTTATGACGCGGGAATTCCTTACTTTCGTCGGTCCACAAATAAACTATAATAAATAATTGCGGCGAAAATTCCACCGTCCCAGACGGCCGCTCAAAGTGGACAAAAATGCAAAATAACAGCAAACTCACTCATCGCACAAATTAATTTATGACGCATAATTTGAATATACAAAATGGTATGATATCGCATGGATTATGTGTCACAATTTTTGTTTTACTGTTAATAGTATGGCGCATAATATTTAGGTATGGTGCGTCATATTTTATTAAAATTATATATTGCCTGCGTCAGTCCGCAAATAAATTGTAATAAACACTTGCGGCGACATTTCCACGGTTATTTTTTTTAAATATTTATGACGCATAATATGACTTCATATATCCTACGAATTATCCGTCCTATTTTTTTGTAATACTGGTGAAACTATCCACCAGGTTGAATTGAAACTTTGATCAACGACGAATCTGAAACAACCTCTATGACGCATTAATCGAAGAGACACTATGACGCATAATATGAATTAGGCGTCTTTTTGTCTTTAAATAAACTAAATCCAATAAAAAATTGCGAAAATTTCACCTCCATTCTCCAATCGGTCACTCAAAACACCGCTAAATCTGAATACAAACGCGATTAGAAATACAAAACAACGGCCATTTCACCCATCGCACAAGTTAACTTATGAGGTATAATATGATTTGAATATTTTGCTAGTATGACGCATAATATCTAGGCAAGGTGCGTCATATTTGATTTATTAAAATTATCTATTCTATTATCTTCGTCAGTCCGCAAATAAATTGTAATAAACACTTGTGGCGAAAATTCCACGGAAATTTTAAAAAAATATTTATGACGCATAATATTCATATGTCCTACGAATTATGCGTCCTACTTTTTTGTAATAGTGCTAAAACTATCCGATAGGTTGAATTTAAACTCTGGTTGACGATGAATCTGAAACAACCTCTATGACGCATTAATCAGAGCGACATAGTATGGCACATAATAGAATTTATGCGTCCTTTTGTTTACAAACTAAATACAATAAATAATTGCGAAAATTCCTCGGCTCCAAACGTGGACAGAAACATTACCAGAAACGCATACTAATAGTGCATTCACCCATTGGTTTACCCAAGTTAATTACTAAAAAAATACTTATGTCACACATTATATGTTTTTGTTTTATTGTTAAGATTAGCCATCATATTGAAAACTGTTCAACAGTGAATCTAACTCGATGACGCATAATCGGTGTGTCATAGTATGACGCATAATATATATTATGCGTCATAGTTGCGCAAAATTCCTTAGAATCATTTATCGCGTTGTGCATAATCACAGCACCGACCGAGATTGTCAGGAATAACTTTATTGATGAAATCCAAACTGACAAATGTTAACATATGGTTTTAATTTTATAACCCTCTCAACAGAACGATTCTCTCCCACCCCTTATCGCTCCCGTTATATCCCCGACATTCCCGCTATATCGCAAATGAAAGGAATAACTGAAAAGATCAGAAGAATAACCAATTACAACGGTACACTAGGCCCGAGGGGGATACATGCAGGGTACACTATTCTAATATAAAATGCTTAACTCGGTTGAGATACCTAGGGAAACTTCGGAGGAAATCGATATCGAACAAATGGCGCTTTCGCCGAAGGTTACATTTTTGTAATGCCGATACAGCTCGCGCGGGCGATTTTAAATTCAACGAGGTAAGAAGTTAGAATCGACGACGGCTGTTGCCGCACATATATTTGCAAGAATAAAAAAAGAAAAAAAATGGTTCAGTGTATTATATGCTTTTGCTTATGTGATTTATTCTTGGCAACTGCTTCGCTGTTTTTTCATTTACAGTTTTCTCTTTTATTAACTGATTCTACTAATTTTCAGGACTTACCATTTGATGTATTTAAAGAAAATTATATTATGAAAAGTAGTGGGTCCAAAACGGTTCCCTGGGGAACACCGAATTTGACACTCGTAATTTTACAATATGTATAGCCTATTTTAACACAGTGACGTCTGTCAGAAAGACAACTTTGTATCAGTAAGCAAACTGGCGCGTGAGACGCCCGCTACCGAGTGTTCAAATAAATTCGGCCGAAGGTTGTCTGTGGGAATAAACCGTGAATATGGCTGAATCTAAAAAAAAAAAAAATTGACAGCCTAAGGCAATTTGGTGTAATGGTTGTTTTAGCTTTTGAACCTGGTCTGGGTTCAAACATTTTGTAGGAGATGAAGAATAGTGTAAATATTATAATAGTATGGTAGGTACCAACAAAAGTTCTGGGAGCATCTTCCACAACTTGATGCATATTTTCTTTCAGCTCCTCCGTCCAAACATTTTAAGAAGTTTTCCGTAGCATATATACATAGATAATGCCATAGACTTAGTAAGTATAGACTGTACTAAAGTATGGCAAGACCATATCCCTATATTGAACATCCTTTACACCGTGGTGGGGGATGTAAAGGGGGGTGTACATCCCTATATTGAACAGTATTTAGACCGTGGTGGGGGATGTACAAGAATTAGAAAAAGACAGGTTGCTTAAACCTAGAGTAGTCTCCTCTTCATCTGAGAGTGCTATAGTGGGTATAAAAACCAATGGAAGATATGTACCATCATTCCACCACTACAGCACAGTTAGACGAAGAGGAGACTACTGATCTAAGCAGCCTGTCTTTTTCGAATTCCTGGGCATCCCCACCAATCGGATCAGCAGTCTCTTCTTACTATGTGTGCGAGAGGGATTTAGTGGACTGTATGCGAAAAGGCACTTACGTTTTCTTCCGTAGGTCGCGGTCTTCCAAGGTCTAGGTGCACGCGGGTGCTTTCCTTCCACTGATGCACTTATGCCGGCCGGCGTCACTAAGGTGCACTGCAGTTGGAATGACCCAAGTAGTCACTAATGCACTGTATGCAGGTAGGTGCACTAAAATAGCTGCTACGTTATGTTAACGTAGGAGAGAGCAAAAAGTCGCGTGTCTTGTCTTCGAGTAGAGTTAAAATTCTCACTTTTCACTATTGTACTGTGCCTTTTTGGAGTGAGAGAGAAAGGAGATATAATAGGTGTAAGTAATGTTGGCTGCATACGCTTGAGGAATAAAATTAAATTAAATTATAGAATAAAGACGGAACACTATGGAATCGATAGTTTTGTTGTAGACCTTTAAAACTACAACTTCATAACAATAACAAAGCCTGAACCTATCATAGACATACGTTTGAATTGGCAAAGTCTTGACTTTGGGCTAAAATGTTGGTGAACATCAGAAGGCTTTGCCTATCTATAGTATTTTGTTTTTTTAGGATATAGTCTGTACCCGTAGGTTACTGATACGTCGGGGCCAGCTATGCGAAACAACGGACGAGCGTTCTTTGTTAGTCTAGCCGCCTAATTAAATATTTAAAAATGCCTTCCAGAAAGTCTATTATAATGCGAGAAAACTGTTTAAAACGGGCCGCGCCAGCCAACTTTTTCTTTGATCTCCCGAAATTGTTTTAAGAGTTCCCCGTGTAAAACTTTCGAAATTATTCAAAGTCGTAAATTTATTTCCGTTGGGCCGTTGCGGCGGCGACGGAGCGCCGAGGGCGCGGAGGGGGCGAAGGGGGCGTCAGAAGGCGGGGGCGAGCACCGGATCCGGGACAAGATACAAGGATAATTATCTTAATAGGTTTAAGTTAATCTCGCGAGTATGTTGACACTCTTGTTTTTCAGCAGCCACTCAGCTAAATTAGCTTAAAAAGAGGATGAAAAACGGGAGACGCTCTATATTTATTATGGAGCCCGTTCGTTAGGGGCGGCGTCCTATCAATCATCCTGTACGCCGCCGTTATACCCAATTACTTGATATATAAATTTGTGAGTCGTCGCGAGAAAGTTCGCGACGCTTCGGGAGGCGTTTTTCGTGTGTTTCCCGAGGATAAGGGGGGAAATAAAGCGATTATACGAGTCCTACAGCCAGACGTATTGGTCTTACGCTTGAAATGACTACAACATAATATGGTCTAATATCCACGGAGTTATCCAAAGTGCCCCAATAGATGCTTTAATGAAAATTGGGGAGTTCCGGCTCGAAGGACCAAATACAACTCGAGATACCAACCACAAATTAATACTTATGAGAATCATGAAGCAACTGAAACAAATTTATAAAGGTCGAATTTTGATAGTTAGAAATTTTAATGTTACGAGGTGTGCAAATTAAGAAATTACACTGGCAACGTAGCGCGCGATCTAGCAACACTGAGGAGACGGGACTTGGAAGGCAGGTAGGTTAAGATGTAATGCACCTTCAGTACGAGTTTGAACTTGTTAGAGTCATTTGTTTGTTCTTTGTGACTGTTTTCGTAAACCGTTTTTTTTTTCTAGTACGTTTTAAAAATGAGTGACATTTTGAGCAACGCTGTGCTATCAGGTTTTGCTTCAGACCTGGATATAACGCAACGGATACTTTTACAAATCTTCAACACGCCTACGGAGACAGTGTTTTTTCAAGAGCCCAGGTTTTCGGTGGTTTAAGGCATGTCAGGAGGAAGAGAGTCGATTAAAGATGAACCACGCAACGGAAGGCCTTCATCTTCAAGATCCGATGAAAATGTCAATAGAATACGGGATGTTGTGTGTTTAGATCGTCGGTTGACGGTTGATCGAGGAAGATAAATTTGAATCACACGACTGACAAAAGGACATCAGGAGAGAAATGTGTCTTGACATTTTGGAATCGATTGAGAATGATCCCTATTTTATGGAACGTGTTATTATTGGTAATGAGACTTGGGTGTTTAAGCACGATCCGGAAACCAAGCGCCAAAGCATGGAATTGCACACTTCAAGCTCTCCAAGACCTTAAAAAGTAAGAATGAGCAAGTCGAAGATCAAATGCAAGCTGAGGTCATGCCTCAGGGAATGGGTCATGCCTGTGAGACCAAACATCAAGAACAACTGGATCACGGCAATGCACCTAGTCACACAGCCATTTCAGTAAACGAGTTTTTAGCCAGTAAAACATTCCTGTGGCTCCTCAGCCTCCTTATTCGCCTGACTTGAGTCATTGTGACTTTTTTCTCTTTCCGAGATTGAAAAAATCACCTCAAGGGACGTCATTTTGGGACCATGGAAAACATTCAAACGGCTGTAACCGACCAACTGAAGGCTATTCCAGTATATGAGTTCCAGCACTGTTATGAGGAATGGAAACCGTCTTCAGCGCTGTGTGGCTTCCCAAGGAAGTTATTTTGAAGGAGACAATATTGAATTGTAATTCTATTCGAATAAAAAAATAAAAAAGTCAAGTCTCATTACTTAATTTACACACCTTGTATCTAAAACGTAGTTCGCTTACTAACGTACAATCTTCGATATAATAATGTTATGAAGGGTTCGTAGTGAAGGGTCAAAAAAGAATACATGGTAGTTAAAAGGGGATTTTTATATTTCAGGACATCGGTCCGAAGGACCAAATCCGGCTCGAACGACCATTATCAGTGGTCCATAAGTTTCTTTGCGCTAAATACACACTATTGCATTATATAATACATAACAATTAGTTATATTATGTTCTTGAAACATGTAAATGGGGCATTTCATGCCAACTAAGCGAAGTCAAAAAGAAATTTCTGTTTAAAACATATCACAATCGATAGTACTTGCTAAAAAAACTAACTTCCCTAAAATTTTAGATTTTTTGAGCCACAGGGAGAGGGATGGTGAGGGTGAGAAAATACAAATTTTCGTTTCGACTCTAAAATTTTCCAATCTATTCTCAATAAAAAAATGAGAAAAACTAAAAAGGAGGTTGCAATGGTTTTCGATGTGTTTTTTTTTTACGTAGAAAACGATAAAAATATTTTTCAAAATTATTGGGGGTAGTTTTCACCCTTATTTTGAGGATTGAAAACTTAAAATCGAAATTTCATTGTAACCATTGCAACCTTCTTTTTAAAAATTGTTAATTTTTTTATTGAGAATTTTAGATTTAGATTGAAATTTTTTAGTCGAAAAGAAAATTTGGATTTTCTCACCCTCACCATCCCTCTCCTTGTGGCTCAAAAAATATAAAATTTTAGGGAAGTTAGTTTTTTAGCAAGTACTATCGATTGTGATATGTTTCAAACAGAATTGTTTTTTTTTATCTCACTTAGTTGGCGTGAAATGCCCCAAATATATACATATAACTCGTACGACCTAACAAGAGCGTCAGAGACACATTTTTTTCTCATCACAAAGAAGTGCCTGTTTAAAAAAAATAATTTCTATCTACCCACGAGCCCCCTTTGTCGCGACTTATTATTTATTCAAACCGAGTCTGTCGCAACGAAATACCAAAACATATCACCCGAACTCGATAAGACCTCTCACATCCATCTGTAACAAAAATAAAACGTGTGTTGCGAAAAGCCAGCCGATATATGTATATAAAAACGACGCTCTCTCATGTCTAATGACATTTGCCATTGCCGCGTCTGAGACGTGGGCGTCGAGTGACTTTTTAATATTTGTTCTTCGCACATATCTGTCAGACCGTGTTTATTTATATAAACAAACCCATAAATGTTTGTATATGAAATTAAAAATAACACTCTGTGTATACACGAACGGTTCGTTGACATGCCGCACTTTCTTTTATTTCGTTTTTTTTTTTGCTTAAAAGGGCGACACTCGGATAGTTTTTGTTGGCAATTTTGTAAATGTAGGATAATACGTTTTGCAATACTTTTTTTGCGTAAAACAGTTGTCTTACAAATAAAATAAATTAACAATAAAAAAAATAAAAACAGGTTTTTATTTAAATGCTCTAAAAAGAAGAAAATAAACTTTAAATTGAATCAAACCCATCAATTTATTACATTACACAATTTATATGATATTGAAGCTTGTCACGAGATTTACTTGTGTAGATGCATTTACCTATTTTATAAAATACATACTTTTTTTCTTAGATTTTCTTATGTCAAGATCAAGTTACATAATTATTACATTCTTGTTTATCTACACAAGTAAATCTCGTGACAAGCTTTAATATCATATAAATTGTGTAATGTAATAAATTGATGGGGTTTGATTCAATTTAAAGTTTATTTTCTTCTTTTTTAAGAGCATTTAAATAAAAGGTTGTTTAAAAAAAAAATATTTTTATTTTTTTCGTATTCTTCTCGGCAAACCCTTTCATTTGATACCCATATCATGGGAGTGCACAAAAAATAACTAGTCCGCCATATTGGGCGGTCCGCCATATTGGATTTAGAGTAAATTCATTTTATTTTCTTATTTCTCCTCAACAAACCCTTTTATTTGATACCAATATCATGGGAGTGCGCAAAAAATTACTATTCCGCCATCTTAGAACTTCCGCCATTTTGAATTTAGAATGACATAACTTAGCTAACCATGCATTGTCATCCAAACTAAACGTGTATGCAAAATTTCATCTCAATCGGTTGAGGATAACTACTTCCAAATTCAGTTGCAAGATTTGACCCGAACATACATACAAACATATGTATATTGCAAGTTAAATAAAAGCTTGTAAAAATACATCAGTTAAGTCGAACTCAGTCGCAGCCCTGCAGAAGTTGTCTACAGTAATTGATCGTCTCCTAAAGTTTGGACGTTACATGAACAGTTCCTGAACGGATTGTTGAACGGAAGTGATTGAATATTCCATTAATTAAAAACTCTTAACATCTCAATCCCACTTGACTGAATCACCGTAAATTACCGAAAGTGGCTCACTCTTTAGACGTTTAAAATACTCGTAATAATATCATTGTTACGAGTATCCATTACGAGTAGCTCATTTGACACCAATACGAGGTGTGTAAATTAAGTAACGAGACTGATTTTTTTATTAGAATAGAATTATAATTCTGTATTGTCCCCTTCAAAATAATTTCCTTGAGAAGCCACACAGCGCTGGAAACGGTTCTTCCATCCCTCATAGCAGTGCTGGAACTCATATGCTGGAATTGCCTTCAGCTGGTCGGTTACAGCCGTTTGAATGTTTTCTATGGTTCCAAAGTGACGTTCCTTGAGGTGATTTTTCAATCTCGGGAAGAGAAAAAAGCCACAAGGACTCAAATCAGGTGAATAAGGAGGCTGAGGAGCCACAGGAATGTTGTGACTGGCTAAAAACTCGTTTACTGAAATGGCTTTGTGACAAGGCGCATTGTCTTGATGCAACATCCAGTTGTTCGTGTCACGATGTTTGGTGTCACACGCATGACCCTTTTTCGAAGTTTTTCAAGAAACTCTCTGTAAAAGTGTTGATTTACTGTTTGGCCTGGAGGCACAAGCTCTTTGTGGACAATTCCACAGCTATCAGGAAAGCAAATCAGCATACATTTGATCTTCGACTTGCTCATTCTTGCTTTCTTGGGTCTTGGAGAGATTGAAGTGTAACATTCCATGCTTTGGCGCTTGGTTTCCGGGTCGTATTCAAACACCCAAGTCTCATCACCGGTAATGACACGTTCCGTAAAATGGTCAAGTCAAGACACCTTTCTCTCCCGATGTCCTTTTGTTCCTGCGAAAGGTTTTTTGGAACCATTTTTGCGCAGATTTTTCTCATCCCCAATTCGTTAGTGAAAATCTGATCTGAACAGTGGTGTGATTCAAATTTAATTCTTTCCCGATCATTCTTGTCGTCAACCGACGATCTGAACGGACAAGATCCCGTATTCTATCGACATTTTCATCGGTTCTTGAAGATGAAGGCCTTTCGCTGAGTGGTTCATGTTCAATAGACTCTCTTCCTTCTTATGCCCTAAACCACTGAAAAACCTGGTCCAAATCTGAAGCAAAACCTGATAGCACACCGTTGCTCAAAATTAATGTCACTCATTTTTGAAACGCACTAGAGAAAAATGGTTTGCGACAACAGTCACAAAGAACAAACAAATGACTCTAACAAGTTCAAACTTGTACTGAAGGTGCATTACATGTTAACCTACCGTCTTTCCAAGTCCCGTCTCCGCAGTGTTGCTAGATCGAGCGCTACGTTGAGCGCTGAGTACTAACGAGGCGACTCCCATTAGCTGTTTGCGACGGAACATATTTTGATGGCAAAGTATCGGGATCCGACGGACCACATCCGGCTCGAAGGACCATAAATCGCATTCCTTTAAATACGAGTTTTATGACGAAGGGAAAGCCAAATGCCTTACGAATAAGTAAAATGTTTGTGGGACACACAATCACACCCCTAATGTAGGTGTAACTACGTATATAGGGAGGCGACGCGGCAGCAATGGAGCGAAACGCAGAGGCCGATGCATATAGCCGCTACATCCATCAAGGAGGGCTGTCAACGCATCCGCTCCTGCCTTTCCTGTTGCCAGCCTTCGACGCCCACACCTCGTTTCATTTTCCAGATCAGGTGAAACCGCGCGCGTTACTGAGTGGCCCAAAAAATATGTTGATACTATTACATTTGTAGTATTTCCAATCTCTTAGTCTCTATCGCTTTTCAATTATTTAAAGCTATGAAAAAACCGAGAGCGCGACATTTTCCTTGTGAACACGGGTGCACCGACCTCGAACACGTGCATCCACAGGCGCGCGTAACATACTTTTCAAGGCGATACAATCCTTACAATGTTTTAAAAATCGTTTATGTATTAGCAATTAATGTAACATGTAATAATACTGTTTTGCAGAGTCAATAACATATAAATTATGGAAGAAAAAATAATTTGCTTGCCACTTAACGAACTTTACCTATGCTTTCTAGAGTTTGGCAAAAGGAAAAGTGCATGGATATTGTACATATATTTACATTTATTGTACATATATGTACATTTGTATAAGAAGCATTATTTTGCATAAGAGAAATATTATCATGTCTTCATGACAGTCAGCAGAAGATAAACGACCAGTTACTATTTCACGCCTGGTCATCTTTTACCACTGGTAGTGACGCTGAATTTATAATATTTCAAACTGAGATTGGAAATACCATACTAATATCCATTATCTCGAATGTATGTATGTATTTAACTGTCTACAATCGTTACATTCCTTGTTGATCATAAACCACGAATCTACTCCAATATTTCTCTGTTCTATTGTTATTTTAGGTGACATGTGCTCTTTACGTCTCGCCAAGACTCATCTTTTTGTCTGCCCAATATACTTTTTGATCAAACCGAAGAAACGATTCGAACGAAGGACGTTTTTACTGTGCCGCCCGGTATGCGGAGCGAAAAAAACAATTAGGGCAATTCAATATCCTTCTGTGGGGATGTAGCGAAATGTGTTTCTCCTTGTCCGATTGATTCCGGGAAGCCAGCGACGACGCGACGACGTGAGCGCGCGCCCACCCACCGACGACGCGGACGCACGACGCGACGACGCGACGACGCGACGACGCGACGACGCAGGTATCATTTTTCATGCGGCCCTAATGTGCCAGCCTCCTCCGGTAACAGATTTACATGTCATTAGGGCATGTTTGGCATATGAAAGATTTTTTATGTATTCACGAAGAAGAGAAAAGGGGGAGCCGACGCACAGTGGGACAAAACTGTGGTGTTTTACCGAAATCACTCTAGAGATCGTAAAAATATGAATTTTAAGATTATTTTTGTTTTAAAATGTTCGTTATGAATTTCTCCATAATTCCCTCTAGCCGGACATATTGGTTTTTCCAATGAAAATCAGTGTCAAGGTGTCAAATGTATAAATATTTTTTACTTTTTATTTTTAAAATTCCATTCAAATAGGAATTGTAGATATTTCGTCCTTCAAAACTTTCTATTTACGTAATTTATACTAAAATTTAAATATGACCGCTGTCAAAATAACTGTCCAATTATTTAAGATGCCATGTATTTATTATTTTCAATACTTAAAGTTCTTAATAATTCATTTTCTAAAGATTTAAGGAACACTGGGCAGTGAATGAAAATTATGTATAATTATGTTAGATGACAGCTATCAAAATGTCTGTCAAAATCAAAAATAAGCATGTGTATCCTGCATTATTACAAAATATTCCAAGTTTACACCCAAAACGATGTAGAACTTGGATTTAATATAAATTAGTTCCGTAATTGATATTTATTTAATCTTTATACTATTGACAGTTGCCAATTTTTCAGTAAACTCAATGAAAAACTATTAATTAAGTATTTTTAAAATTGAAATAGCTAAAATATTTATTTTCCTATACAGTGCGTCCATAAAACGCATAAATTCATTATTAGCTAAATGAACAATATTATTGAAAATTCCCGAGACAGGTCAATTTTTGATTGCGATTTACTATTTTGTCAATACTAATTTAATATAGGGTGTCTCCCACCTTCGAGTAATGACGCCACCACCGATTTTTTTAAATGGGCATTACTTTTTTTTTTCCAATTTTCGGATGACCCTGGCCGAGCTGAGTCCAAAAATGTATCACAAGTTGCTTCTATCTATTACAGGGTGGACAACAAGTACAAAAATTACAAATTATGTATTGCTGATTAAACGCACTAAAAAAATTAAATTAACGTTATTGTGATACAAAAATACAACTACTTTAATAAACACAAGTTTGGACAAGACGCGCGAATGACAGGCGCGATACTTGGTTCGTTATTTTTTGTCATTTGTTTTTTGATTGTCATTGTCATTTTTTGCCATATTAAAAACGGCTATTTAGAGTTCACTTTTGTATTGTTAACGCTTCAAAGTAGGTACTTTTGAAACCTAAATCCTAATTTATTTAAAACGTTTTGTTGAAAATGCCTTTAAATGAAAGGGATAGGATGAAATTCTAATGATGATTGGTGTTGGCGACAGAATGCGGACTCAACAAGAGGTGTGTAGATTATTCCATGAAATGCACCCAGATCGTGAACCTGTTTCACAATCTACAGTAAGCAGAATAGAGCGAAAATACAGAGAATTAGGACACGTTGAGTAGACCTAAAATTAATGAAAATGTTCAACAAGACGTAATTTTGTCGGCACTAGAAAATCCACATTGTACAGTACGGCAAGTATCTAGGGATTTGAATATTGGAAAGTCTTCAGTATCGAATATTTTTAAAAGGTAAAAAAAACATCCCTATAGAGTACGCCTCATCCATGAATTGGCTGAAGACGACTTTGACCGAAGAACTGAATTCCGGAGTACATGATGGACCACAATAATCAAAATAACGGTTTCATTGCTAATATTTTATTTTCTGACGAGGCAACGTTTTTTTGAACGGGCATGTTAATCGGCAAAACACCCGCTACTGGTCTCAGGAAAATCACTGGATGCGAAGACACACCGCAACATCCACAAAAGGTCAATGTGTGGGCTGGTATTGTGAGAAATAGAATTGTTGGTCCATACTTTTTTGATGAAAGGAGCATTTGACAGGAGTCTGAATTTTTTACAATATACATTAATTCCTGACTTGACCCGGCTATTTCCTGATATTGAAATAGCCAATACTTTAGACGGCAGAATTTGGTTCAACAGGATGGTGCACCACCACATTTTGCTATAGCTGTGCGCGAGTTTTTACACAGAACCTTTCCAGATCGGTGGATAGGAAGAAGAGGATCAGTGGAATGGCCCCTAGATCACCTGATCTTACTCCACTAGATTTCTTTTATGGGGTTATTTGAAATCTAAAGTTTATACTAATAGACCCGAGAACATCCGTGACAAAGATCGAATCAGGTAAGAAACGTTAAACATAACACCTGCTATGTTACAAAATGTCAGAAGCGAATGTATTGCCCGATTCGGTCATTGTTTAGCAGTCAACGGAGAACAATTTGGGCATTTATTGTGACTTTTCTAAAAATACAGAAACGTATAACTTTCTAATGAAATTTTTCATAAACACTTTATGTATTGTTGTCCACCCTGTAATAGATAGAAGCAACTTGTGATACATTTTTTGGACTCAGCTCGGCCAGGGTCATCCGAAACTTGAAAAAAATGTAATATTCCATTTAAAAAAATCGGTGGTGGCGTCATTACTCGAAGGTGGGACACCCTGTATATTAAATTATTATGTGAGTCTCGGGAATTTTCAATAATATTGTTCATTTAGCTAATAATGAATTTATGCGTCACTTTATCACTGTATACAGAGAGGATACTTGTTAAGTAATTAATAATAAATATACTACGTTAGTTGGCAGCTGTGAAAATTTTTGTCAAATGTCAAAGTAAGCATCTTAAATCATAATAAAATATTCAAATTTTTTTAAGAAGAAAGATATTCTAAAAGCCAAATTTAAAATGATTTACAATTAATTAGTTTCATAGTTAATAATAATTTGTAATCATATACTGTTGGCAACTGTCAATTTCAAATAAATGAAAAATGTATATACAGTGCTTAAAAATGTACAGTTCCACAATGTATTTATATCTGAATTCCGAGCTTTACGCAACTGTCAAATCTTCAATAAACCCTATGAAGATGCAATTTTTGTTTTTTTTTTCAAAAAAAAATAAAATACTAATTAGTTATATGACAATGGATTTTGGATATTAATGTCAAAAAGAAATGCGTTACCTAACAACTGAACTACTGCAAATGTGTGACTATATTACTCTAAAAACAACGCAACCTTTTGGTGCGTGTCTTGTATAATATATTTTTTTTGTTGAGTAAATTGTTCAGTACATAACAAAAAAAAACTAAAAAAAGAAATCGGATAATATCATTTGACAAATCATTTGGCTATTTGTAAAATGAAATTTTAAAATTAAAAGTCAAAAATATTTGTACATCATTTGAGACCTTAACATTGATTTTCATTGGAAAAACCAATATTTCGCAAAAAAATTCGTTTTTAGATTAAAATAATGAAATATTGGGAATGAAAAATAAAAAAATCCGGCTAGAGGAATTTATGGAGAAAAATCATAATGAACGTTTTGAAACAAAAATCATCTTAAAACCCTTATTTTTACGATCTCTAGAATGATTTGGGTTAAACACCAAACGTTCGAGGTGGCGCGTCGACTACATTTTGAAGTTTTGCCTGTCTCACAGTGTACTGTATGATTTTTACGAATGTGTCCCCATTTTAAATGAAATGGTAAATAACGAGCTATTAAAAAAAACGTCATCAAAGTTGGCCGAGCAGAAATAGATATATTTCTATCAATCTTAAGTTTACAACCTTATTTAATCGGCAAGGCTGTCACATTATGTGACATTACTTATCTCTCTTTATCTTATCTCATCTTATCTCTCTCGTTCATAGCCAGGTTTAATGACGTTTTTTTTATGGCTCATTATTTAGATCGTAACGAAAACGATCGGTTGTACGAAAAAAATCCGGCTCGAAGGGCCAAAGACGTATTATAAACAGCGAGGAAGGGAACACGCGGAGCGCGTGCAGGAAATGGGAAAAGCGGCTCCACGTGATGATAATAATTGTCCTGGTCGTCTTTACGACCCACTTTAAGATATTAATGATGATAGAAGTGAGACAAATCGCGCATATGAGGAGGAGCCCGGCTCCCTCTTTGTTTCGACCGCTTTTTTCTTTTATTTCTTTGGGGCAATTATGATAGTTTATGTGTTTTTTCCTTCTCGGAGCATCTGAGGCTAGCCTCACAATTTATTAGCTGGCGGAACGGAGACGGGAAAAAGACGCTCGGAAAAAAAGCCACCGATTTATATTCGATGTAAAAGAAGGTCGACGCTGCGAGAATTGGTGCTTGACAATATTTTCTTGTTCTTGTCCAGGAAATAATTGAATTGTTATAAAAAAAATACTAACAAGCAAAAAAAAAAAAATCAGAATTTCAATAAGGAAATCAACCTTCAAAAGGTTGATAATATAGGTTGATAAAAGGGTACATAGATAAATAGGAAAATATGGGTCCAATAATATCTTGTACTTTTGCAAACAAGTAGATAGTGGCAACCTCGCGGACGGTACAATAAAATTACTGACATGGCGGCACTTTCAAAGATTCTTATAAAGTTCCCACAGTATTTTCTAATACCTTGTTTGAAAACTAGCAAAATTAGTGGCCCTGTATAATTATTAGCAAGTCGTAACAAGTACATACTATAATAATTAATTGACCAACTACCTTTGATAATTCTGAAACTATAAAAAAAGAGTCAATTTCTCTATAAGATAATTTACAATACTACGAGGGGTGTAAATTAAGTAGTGAGACTGGCAAAGTAGCGCCAGATCTAGCAACACTGTGGAGACAGGACTTGGAAGGGCGATAGGTTAACATTTAATGCACCTTCTGTAAAAATTTCAACTTGTTAGAGTCATTTGTTTGTTCTTTGTGACAGTTTTCGTAAACCGTTTTTTTCTAGTGCGTGTTAAAAATGAGTGACATTAATTTTGAGCAACGGTGTGCTATCAGGTTTTGCACAACGCAATGGATACTTTTGCAAAGCTCCATCACGCCTACGGAAACAGTGTTTTTTTCAAAAGTCCAGGTTTTTCGGTGGTTTAAGGTATTCTCAGGAGGAAGAGAGTCGATTGAAGATGAACCACGCAGCGGAAGACCTTCATCTTCAAGAACCGATGAAAATGTCGATAGAATACGGAATCTCGTGCGCTCAGATCGTCGATTCAGACGACAATAATGATCGGGGAAGACTTAATTTGAATCCAAATATCAAGAACAACTGGATGTTGTATCACGACAATGCGCCTTGTTATACAGCCACTTCAGTAAACGAGTTTTTAGCCAGTAAAAAACATTCCTGTGGCTCCTCAGCCTCCTTATTCGCCTGACTTGAGTCCTTGTGTCTTTTTTCTCTTCCCGAGATTGAAAAAAATCACCTCAAGGGACGTCATTTTGGGACCATAGAAAACATTCAAACGACTGTAACCGACCAGCTGAAGGCTATTCCAGTATATGAGTTCCAGCACTGCTATGAGGAATGGAAGAACCGTCTCCAGCGCTGTGTGGCTTCCCAAGGAAGTTATTTTGAAGGAGACAATACTGGATTGTAATTATATTCGAATAAAAAATAATAATAAAAAATCAGTCTCATTACTTAATTTACACACCTCGTATTACAAGGTTCCAAGGTCCAACAAATTCGATTTTAATGAAGCAACTAAATTGTAAAAATAAAATGAGACTAAAACACCGATCAGAACTAAAACAACACCAAATAAAAAATGACTGCTTGATATTTGACATGTTCACAGGTAAAATCTAACACCGGCATTACCGATCGACATTCTCTGTCAATCTACAGCGCCCTCCTTGACGGTACGATCAATTACTTTGGCTATGCCAGCTTTGTAACCCCTTTGAACCGTCTCTTTTTGTCTCTGGGTGGGTATATCACGACTTTCTTTGCTGACTGTACGTATAAGCGTGTTAAAAACAAGGATAATTTTGGAAAAATAGATCCAATGAACTTATATGTCAACTGGATAAAATTAGAAGTCATTATCAACGTCAACGTATAAAATTAACCTACATAAGTCAAGAGATTATTGATAATAATTTTAATGAATATGCATTAGCTATAATTAAACTCCGGACGGAGACAAACAACGTTACATTAATTGCGTTTCTCTGTAGTTGATATCACCTTGATCTTATTGAGAAGGGAAGTTAATATATTATTTTACTTGTATTTATACGGGCTACATTCTATCTCGCAATACAGAATGTCAGTTAGCTTTCGCGGAAATCATCTGTCATGTCAAACAGATATTTATTAATGCTTGTTAGCACAGTCAAATGTATCCGGCTCTAAGGACCAAAATCCGGTTCGAAGGACCATGAATGTATACGGCTACAGTGGAAGTTAATTTGCTTGCGAAAAGGATAATAATACTAGTAGAGAAATCATCTATAATTATACTACTGATGGAAACAAACAACGTTACGTTAATTACGTTTATCTGTAGCTGATATCACTTTGATCTTGTTGCGAAGGGAAGCCATATATTATTTTACTTGCACCCGTTTTATGCAATAAAATACGGGCCTCATTCTATTCTGTTAAACAGCATTTCAGTTACTTTTCGCGGAAATCATCCATCAAGTCAAGCTGTCACGGAAAATAGGAAATATAATGAGACATATAAAATAATTTCTATGAGCAGTTTGCACCATATCAAACAGATACTTATTAATGCTTGTTAACAGTCACTTGTATCCGGCTCGAAGGACCATGAATGTATACGGCTATAGATGAAGTTAATTTTCTTGCGAAAAGGATAACAATAATAGTGTAGAAATCATCTATAATTAAACTACTGTTGGAAACCAACAACTTTACGTTAAATATGTTTATCTGTAGTTGATATCACCTTGATCTTGTTGCGAAGGGACGCTATATATTATTTTATTTGCGCCCGTTTTATGAAATAAAATACGGGCCACATTATATACTGCAATACAACATTTAAGTTACCTTTCGCGGAAATCATCCATCAAGTCAAGCCGTCACGGAAAATAGGAAATATAATTAGACATATAAAATAATTTCTATGAGCAGTTTGCACCATATCAAACAGATACTTATTAATGATTGTTAACGGTCACTTGTATCCGGCTCTAAAGACCAAAATCCGGCTCGAAGGACCATGCATGTATACGACTATAGTGGAAGTTATTTTTCTTGCGAAAATGAATAATAATAGTGGAGAAATCATCTACAATTAAACTACTGATGGAAACAAACAACGTTACGTTAATTACGTTTATCTGTAGTTGATATCACTTCGATCTTGTTGCAAAGGGGAGCTATATATTATTCTATTTGCGCCCGTTTTATGCAATAAAACACGGGCCTCATTCTATTCTGTTATACAGCATTTCAGTTACCTTTCGCGGAAATCATCTATCACGTCAAGCCGACGCGGAAAATAGGAAATATAATTTGTGCTTCTATGAACAGTTTGGGCCGTATCAAACAGATGACAACACAGTTACTTGTAACTCACAACGTTCGGTATTCGTAAGGCGAACAATACGAATATTACAATTCATGGCCTCCTTTGAATGGTAAATTCCTGCACTGCAACTAACCCGTCCTTCAACGCTTGCCGACGTTCCATCTCGAAAAAACAAACTACGAGCAAGTTTAATTTGCTGCGAAGATAGACTGACATTGAAAAAATATTGACGCCGTTTTTTCTTTTTGTTTCGGCTATTCACTTGTCTCTCAACGTGACACTTAGCGACTAAACTGCCAGTTGTGGGTCGCCGCACATTACTAGTTGATTCAGTTGCGACTCGACTGTGAAAAACTTTTGAATGAATACTCCAACGTATCGCCAATAATAAATCTCACCTGTCTACCGCGACGCTCTGGCAAAATAAAACTTTTCCGTACCGGCTATATATAAAGCCGTCTGCGTCGACAGACATCGAGAGGTTTATTAACTCAGTGGACCTAATAATACCCGGGTCTCGAAGTTATCCGAGTTAATTTTTAATCGTGCTATATTTTACGAAAAAAATCAAAAACAAAAATGATTGAATATCCCAGAAACTTGAAAGAGCCGATTTGGTTCGAAGGACCAAAATCCGGCTCGAAGGACCATGAATGCTAGTGTCGAAGATAATTTCCTTGTGAAAAAAAAATTAAGATGAGTTTATTAGGTTAAAAATGAATCGTGTTTCAAAATAGGCCATTAATAAAGTATTTTTACATATATACGCTGCCGTGGATTAGTGAATGATTTCCTTGCATAAATATGTTGCTAATAAGATTCAACAGGTTGCATTCCAAGTGCAAGGCATTGCAATTCGAGCTGGTTGGACTAGTTCGAACCGCTGTTCGCGCTATTTGAGAATACGCCACATATTTGAGCCAGTTGTCGTTCCGCCGCGGCATACAGAGTATCGCTTGTGTATGTGTGCGTGTTTCGTTCGTAATTAAAAATGAATTCCGTGCAAAGTTTAATATCAGAGCCGTTTTGTAATCGTCAGAAAAAATTTAAACGAAACGTATTAGGAGATCCTTTCCAGACTTATATTGTGAAGATAGTATCAGGTTATAAAAGACGATGTTTTAATAGACAAATTAAAATAAGTTACATCATTTATGAAAAAGCATGCATGGAGACGGTTCTTCCATTCCTCATGGCAGTGCTGGAACTCATATACTGGAATAACCTTCAGCTGGTCGGTTACAGCCGTTTGAATGTTTTCTATGGTTCCAAAATGACGTCTCTTAAGGTCATTTTTCAATCTCGGGAAGAGAAAAAAGTGACAAGGACTCAAGTAAGGCGAATAAGGAGGTTGAGGAATGTTTTTACTGGTTAAAAACTCGTTTACTGTTTGATGTTTGATCTCACATAGGTCTCACACCCAAACTATCTCCCTCGTTATCAAAAAAACAAATCAGCATGCATTTGATCTTCGACTTGCTCATTCTTGCTTTTTTGGGTCTTGGAAAGCTTGAAGTGTGTCATTCCATGCTTTGACGCTTGGTTTTCGGGTCGTACTCAAACACCCAAGTTGCGCAGATGCAGATTTTCATCTCCAATTCGTTAGTCAAAATCTGAGGAGCAGTGGTGTGATTGAAAGGACCCCGCACAAACCTTTTGGAAATGGGTTCTCGGTCAATTTTTTTGAAACTTTGGAAATCCGTTCTCCTTGATTTCCCGATAAAGTCTCAATGGGCACAAAGTCCAATAATGGACAGTTTTCGAGTAATTGGACGCTTGCGGTCCACGCGTGAGTTATCAGACACTTCCATTAATAATTAAATTTTGCATCATAAACTTCCAAAACATTTAGGTTTACAGACAAGCTTAGAGTATAAAGAAGAAACTCTGAAAGTTTCAGCCAAATTGGCATAGTAGTTTTTGAGTAATCGTTGTTGCCAATTTTGAAAATATTGTTTTGAGTAAAATTCGTAAAGTTTTGAATACCGAAAAATGGTACTTACAACTTTACATTTATATATGTATATACAGTGCACGCCTAAAGTATGGAATAAATTAGGTAAATGTGAAAGAAAAAATGTTTGGAAAAATTCCAGGTCGTTGTTTAATAAAAACAGGTCGATTTTGTTTAATAAAAACACACATTTTTAAGGGAACGTCTATTTTCAGATGTAATTTGTTTTTGAGTAATGACGTCATCAACTTATTTTTTCAAATGTCAACCCCCCATTTTTTTAATTTTCGCGTATTTATTGTGAAAAAATATATTTTTCATTTTGTAACATTCAATTGTCATTTACTCAAAAATTTTGTTTTGTAAGGTGGCAACATTTGTATATCATTAAGTCGACAATGAAAGGGTCTTTCAAATTAAATTAAAAAAAATAGGGGTTGCCATTTGAAAAATAAGTTGATGACGTCATTACTCAACAACAAATGACATCTGAATATAGACGTTCCCTCAAAAATGTGTGTTTTCACTCAACAATTAATTTTTATTCCATACTTTAGGCGCGCTCTGTATATGTATATATACACATTTATAAGTATATGTATAATACTGTTACGAACGCTGGGCCAGTCCGCCCCTGCCTTCCTCGATACCAGCCGACCGCGTCGTCTGATAGACGTACGTGGAAGCGCCTGGAAAGATCGCGGCTGCTCAGGAGTCGAAGCGTCTGGATTGTACTGGCATGTTAGACGCGATACTTCTATAGGTGTATATAACGGGGTATTTCGACGCGGGACAATAGTCTCTATTTGAATCATGTGAACGGCGCGCTCTCCGTACAACCCTGATATAAATTGTATAAAAATAAATTAGTGTAGTTAAATAGTGTTAGTCCGTAGTTGTATTAATTTAAATAAATAGTGTTAGTTCAAAGTGCGAGTTTAATTTTTCACACCTCACGAACCCGAAATAAATAAAACGTTACAATACTCTCAGGTATATAAATTTTGGGTATTTCAAAGTAAGATATAACAGATACAACATTCACTAGGGCCGACGGCTCTCGTATGCTGCGCGCTGAAAGTCGTTCTCGAAAAATGACGAAAAAAAATAAGGATAAGGAGTTCGAATTTCGCTCTGAAACTTTCACGAGCGTATTCTACGGGAAATTTCCTAACTTTTTAGAGAAAAAAAAAGAAAAAAAATCGATTTTTAGACCATCTAATTGTATTTACCCCCTTAAACACATTTGCAACCTCTATTTTTTTTAGTACGTGTCGCCGCTGCCTCTGTGTAACGTGCGGTGGCAATGCGGTTGCTATGGAAACGGACATCGGCAGCGTATCCACTGTTATTCCGACCCTGTTGCGACTCGCCCGAATTGACGCTCTAACCATCAGAGATAACTTCGCCACTTCACCGGTACACGTTTTTTTTATTGAATTGTTAAAGTCGCCGCCGCCGGGCAGCCCCATAAATCACCGCCGCCGGCAAAAGTGGCCGCTCCAATTAGATAAGCCGCGCATTCGTCTGATTTATACCCCTCAGCGTTAATCGACGCCGCCGGTTGTCGTACGGCGGAAAGTAACGCGCTAGGCGAGACAATAAAAAACGTGGCCGAGGAAACCGCCCGCCTTCAACGGTCGGAAGGGCTTCATATCCTTTTGTATGTAAATTTGTACTCTCGTTACGCAAACAAACGCCCCGCCCTATTTAAAATTCCCGCCGCGGCGACTTGTAAACGTAACACCCTTAATTTCGCCTTATCTGCGTCCATAATTCAATCGGCGAGGTTTTATCTCGATTTGCATAAAAACAATTAACAATACTGCACAAATATATTTATGCTAACTCCTTCGCCGCGTTTCGGAAACGTCGGCGAGGGCGCGTTTTTCCATTTTATCGACGCGATTTTCTTGCGATTCTTTTTTAATTCATAGAAACAAACCCACCTCCAATGCTTTCCATAAGAAATTGTGGCTCCCACCGTAGCCCTATACGTTCGTGGTCACTTCGAGCCAAGTTGTAATTTGGATTTCGAGCCGGACGTTTGATTGTGAGCGGAATATTTGAGCATTTTTCCTTTTGGCGATTTTATATTCGCATGATTTTATCTCGATTTGCATAAAACAATTAACAATACTGCACAAATGATATTTATGTTAACTCCTTCGCCGCGCTCGAAGAAACGTCGGCGAGGGCGCGTTTTCCATTTTACCGACGCGATTTTCTCGCGGTTATCCTCGCGATCCTTTTTTAATTTTTTCATAGACAAACCCACCTCCATTGCTTTCCCAAGAAATTTGGCTCCCACCGTAGCCCTATACGTTCGTGGTCCTTCGAGCCGGATTGGATTTTTCGAGCTCCGGACGTTTAATAGTGAGTGCGAATATTTGAGCATTTTTCCTTTTGGCGATTTTATATTCGTGATTTTATCTCGATTTGCATAAAACAATTAACAATACTGCACAAATATATTTATGCTAACTCCTTCGCCGCGCTCGGAAACGTCGGCGAGGGCGCGTTTTCCATTTTATCGACGCGATTTTCTCGCGATTCTTTTTTAATTCATAGACAAACCCACCTCCATTGCTTTCCCAAGAAATTTGGCTCCCACCGTAGCCCTATACGTTCGTGGTCCTTCGAGCCGGATTTTGGATTTCGAGCCGGACGTTTGATTGTGAGCGGAATATTTGAGCATTTTTCCTTTTGGCGATTTTATATTCGTGATTTTATCTCGATTTGCATAAAACAATTAACAATACTGCACAAATATATTTATGCTAACTCTTTCGCCGCGCTCGGAAACGTCGGCGAGGGCGCGTTTTCCATTTTATCGACGCGATTTTCTCGCGGTTATCCTCGCCATCCTTTTTTAATTCATAGACAAACCCACCTCCATTGCTTTCCCAAGAAATTTGGCTCCCACCGTAGCCCTATACGTTCGTGGTCCTTCGAGCCGGATTTGGCTTTCGAGCCGGACGTTTGATACTGAGCGGAATATTTGAGAATTTTTCCTTTTGGCGATTTCATATTCGTGATTTTATCTCGATTTGCATAAAATAATTAACAATACTGCACAAATATACACTACTCACAAAAATTAAGGGAGCAAAAAATTTTCCCTCGATTTTTGACTGGTCGTTGGACTGGTTTTGAATGGTCGTATCGCGAATTTAGAAAAAGCGTTTTAAAGCTCCAAGACACTAGTTTTCGGATCTGTAGGCCAATATTTTTTAGAAGCAATTCTAATGCAATCCGAAGAAATAACGCGAAAAAAAAATAGCTTGCTTTTTCTCGCTCAGGGCTATTGGGGGTACATTCAGGTGTAAAAATTCCTAAAAGTCTTAGCCTCCCCATTAATATTTGCTAAGATGCAGTCGATTTATCAAAACAAGGGAAAAAGTCACTTTTTTCAACTCGACTTTTTTTCAACAACGTCTTGACAGGATTTTGTAGGATATTTATTCCAGTTTCCGAAACTGCCCTTCAATTTCCTATACGATCATTAGTTGCTGAGATATCGATGGTTGAAGACAAAAGGGTCCTTTTTCGTTCAATTTCGGATATCTCCACGACAAATGGATGTAGGAAACAATTAAAAAAAAGGAAATTGAAGCTGAATAAATAGGCTATCTGGTCCATATGGTCGTCTAACTGAAAAAAAAATTTTCCGAGCCCGTAGAGGCTGAGAAAGAGAAGGCTAAAAATTTGGAAACATTTTTTTTCGCGCTATTTCTTCGGATTGCGTTAAAACCGTAGCTTCTAAAAAATTTACAGATCCGAAAACTAGAGTCTTGAAGCTTCCAAACGCTTTTTTTAAATTCGCGATACGACCATTTTTCACTTAGATACAGTCAGTCAAAATTCTGGAGAAATTTAGATTTTTTTTGCTCCCTTCATTTTTGTGAGTAGTTTATTTATGCTATAACTCCTTCGCAAGGCGTCGACGCGGGCGCCTTTTTCGTTTTATCAACGCGATTTTCTCGTGGTTTTACTCGTGAATATTTTTTAAATCATAAACAAACCCATCTCTATTGCTTTCCCAAGAAATTTGGCTCCCACCGTAGCCCTATACGTTTGTGGCCCTTCGAGCCGGATTTTGGGCCTTCGAGCCGGACTTTTGATAGCGGAATATTTGAAAATTTTTCCTTTTGGCTTTATTGGAAATTAACTCGGGTAGGGTAAGTTTATTTCTACTCACGATGTTCGCAGAATCATCTGTTGACACCGACTATCCGGAGGCTTACCTGCAAAAAACAAACTAATTAGCTCGGATCGGACAAAAACGCGCATGCAACACACTCGGAATTACGTATGTGGGGTGAAGTGGGGTAGCCGGAGCTCCACAACTTGCAGTACACTATAAAGTACTAACAAGCCATCCAAAAAAAAAAAACTTTATCAAAGTTCGCCGAGCAAAAAAAAGGCGTATTTCTATATATTTCTATAAATCTTAAATTTATAACCTTATTTAATTGTCAAGGCTGTCACATTAGGTGAGAGCTATTACTCGTTTTACAATTGAGACAGCTAATTGTCAAAAGTTTGACAACAACAAAGTTAAACTTCGACCTAACCGCTATTTCCATTTCTTTCGTCCATAGCCACATTTGATGACGTTTTTTTTAGATGTCTATATGTACCCCACAAAATTACAATTCGCAGTACATTATAATGGAATATATACTAGCAATATTAGTAAAGATTGAGTGCTGACCAATTTTAGTGGTCATATTTTCACAGAATTTGTGGCCATATTTTCACAGTAGGGTTTACTACCATTTCTACAAAACGAAAACCAGTAACCACTAGTAAAGAAGCTTACATAAGTTCATTTTCACTTTCCAACTGTCATTAACCCTTTAACGCCCAAGTGCACTGTCAAGAGACATGAACTTAGAGGCTCATATTACTGATAGAAAAAATAAAGAAAAAATAACTAAAACCTTGTATCCCTATGTTTTCGAGGTCGGTCTTTCGAATGGAATCGTTATAATATGCAACAAAAATTGATGTAACCTCCAATTTTTTTAACAAAAACCATTAAAAAAAAACGAGATTTTTTCGAGATTATTTTATTTAAAATCGCAATTTCAGCTATGTTATCGTCCTTTATACCACTCAAAAACAAATAGAAACGTGTACTTCAAGGAAACGCAATGAGAATAATTGAATTTTCTCATTTTTGAGCTTAGAATAACTAGATATGGCAAAATTCAGAGTGATATTTCTCGTTTTTACCAGTTGCGGGATCATTGACGCAAAAGAATTTTGAAAAATTATTAGTACCTTCGGGGTTTTTGGGGTCGCTGATCACGATCCTGATGTCAGAATTTCAAAATTCAAGATGGCGGATCCAATATGGCCATCATCCCGAATCAAATTACAAATTTTTCGATTATTTTGCCTCAAACTTTGTAAACTAGGGGTTTTCGGGGTCGCAAATCACGATCCCGATGTCAGAATTTCAAAATTTAGGATTTCAAAATTTGCTTCAAAATGGTCGCCAAGTCATATCTACCATCCTGAATTTTGAAATTTTGTAGCACGAGCCCGCCACTGTGTTTTTTAATTCCCCTTTAATTCCGGAACATATTTCGAGAGCTATCTTCAACCACTTATAAGATATTTGCAAACTGCACGGTACCAAACTCCTTTATCGTCTCGCCGTCGTTTGCCCCACTCCACCCCACGCGCGCGCCTCCGATGATGCCATTATAATTTCATCAGGCCGATACGTGCCGCTATCGCGTCGGGAGCGCAAATTGGCGCTTCGGCCCGAAAAAAAGAGTATCCGGGAAAAAAGCGCATGAACAGGGGCTTTATTTCCTCTAATCAAGATACTGTATCGCCCGAGACCGCATCAAACGCGTCTGGGCGGTCGTTTTGAGGCGAATAAAAGGCACGCCAACGCGTATACATCTGCTCCATGCCCGCAATTACGCTGGCATAACATCTACAGTCCGTCTGGAAAAGAGGGAGAGCCGCCAAACTCCGTCATTGACGATATAATTCTTTAGAAATCGTTGAGCGCAGTTTTCGGTTGTAAATTTACTTAAAAAAAGGTCAAAGACGGTGATAAGAACGTAAGGTATAACTTAATCAGTGTCCACCAGTGGCGGCTGGTGATAAAGGGCACAGGGGCACGTGCCCAGCCCCAATTTCAATAGAAACATATTTCTTTTGTGTTAATTTACTATAAATTACTCTTACAATAATATCAATTAATTGTATACGACAAACTATTCATATTCTAATTATTATTCCTTTTATACCACAAATAATGATTTTTATCACATATATATGACAGACTGTCGATTGAGCACCGAGGAGCCACCGTAGTCTGAATTCGCATCGAGCCACCGTAGTCGCATTTCGCGCGCGTGAGCGAGGGCACACAGTATCCCAGCCCTCGTTTTTAATCGGGCTTTTTCGGTGACTGGTATGTTTGGAGACAATTGCAGCAGATAGACGTCGTTAAATCGTTCGAAAATTAGCTGAACCGGTCACACTTGTTGAGTGACCTTTTTTAGTGATTGTTTATTTTCTTCGCTGAGAAGTGTGTTTTTACTGTTTTTGATTGTGAAACCTTTCAAAATGAATTCGGTGGACTTTTTATTGACTAATAAAGATATTACATAAGAGATCCGAACGGAAATTAAACGGTTAGGAAGGCCGATACCCGATTTGATTATTTCCAAAACAGACGTAGGAAAATCGCGAAATTATTCACGAAATTTTAATAGTAGCGTCTACGACAGATTTAAGTGGTTATGTGGACGTCCTAAAAGAAACAAACTGTTTTGTTTTATTTGGTTAGTGATGGGTGGCAACCGAAGTGCATGGACTCAAGAAGGGGTGAGTGATTTAAAACATTTAAATGAACGAGCTAAGAAACATGCTAGCTACAATGAAAAACATTTTCATAACATCTTAGATTTTAGTGAGTTGGGAAAGGTAGACATAAGGCAACAGCTTGATAGTGCTTATCGTGAAAATATAAGACGTCACAATGAAAATGTGGATAAAAACAGACATATTTTAAACCAAATAATTAATTGTATTAAATTTTGTGAAACAAATCCGGGACTTTAATGAAAAGGCGATGAACATTTTTGTGAACAATAAGGACAGGCGAGCTGATTTCCTCTACAAATAACGGTAAGATACCTATATCAAATTTTTTCACATGTTGCCACCCATTATTTTAATATATTTAAGCCCTCAATATTCGTGACTAAATATTATTTCAAAAAGCTACCAAATCCCAAAAATTAATCTTGTGAAAGTATATTTTTGTATAAAAGAATTTTTCATTGAAATTCTGAAGTGTCAGTAAAACGCATGACCTTGAAAATTTTAAAAATTTTCGCCTGCGGCGCCATTGGTAGCTAATAAGTAATCCTACTGACACACCCTGTGCATACCCACGAGCCGCCACTGGTGTCCACAATAATTATAACATGGGATGTGCATATCTAAAGAGTCTAGCTACATGGTGACGTAAACGCGGTAGGGATTAAGGAAGGAGTGCCGTCCCTTGTGAAACGTAGTGTATTTATTTTTCATTTTCGCTCTCATAATCGCGACTCAAAGTTTAATAAACGTCGATGCGGAATAAGCCGTGGAAGTTTCGCGATTAGATCGTCACATCACGGAAAAACGCAAGTCCGGCTCTCGAGGTTTTTCCGTCCGGAAACCCGACGTATCGTGAGGGAAAATAAGAAGATTTTCGCTTCGGCCCCGTCAATTCTATCGACGTTCGGTCTCCTCCGACAGTTTCGACACTTTTTACGCCCTTCTTGGCCCCTCGCGCGACAAATACATATGAGAAAAGGACATGATGTTCTCGACGCGGAGCGAAGAAGAAGAAAAAAGAGACCCGGACGAGAGTAGATTGGAATCCGATCGTTTAAACTATAAATGTATGCAATTTTCGCGGCAAGCCATGCGAGAAACTGTTTCCGATGATCTTTCCGGATATTTTCTATCGACGCTCTTTGTTTTTGCAAGGGCGATCGCTCGCGACGACGTCGGCGAACATCTGCGGGATTTTTTTCCTTTCCCATCGCCGTGTCTATCCGGCAGATACGACAGGAAATGTATCTCCAGGCGATTGGGACGTCTGGCGAATACCTCGTGCAACTTTCCTTTCTGTATATTGATCGAAACCATTCGTCAAAAGAATTGGGGCTTGTAGAAATGACTGATTTTGGAAAATTAGGGGTTTCAAGATGGCTGCACTTCCGGTTCTACAGGAAGTTGGTCTCAACTTCTACCTATTTTAAATGTAATGTTACGATTTTCATTCCAAATTTCGATTCTACAAGTTATTTCAGGTATATTTTCATGAGGTTTTCCTATACCCATTTTTTACCGATTTTGAATTATTTAGAGTTTTTTGAAATATTGTCCATCAAAGTCTAAAACTATCTCTAGTGGTCATTTTAGGAAATAGTATTTTAGTATCGTTATTAGCACTGTCGTTAGTTAGAAGCAAAGCTATGTAGCGATGCTTTTCTTATTTCTCAATTATGTACAGGGAGATTAAAATGGGACTACCATTTAGTCCAACTTCAAACCATCCAAACTCATAACTCATAACATTGATACTATTAATGATGCTAATGTTACTATTAATGCTGATAATTATTATGTTTTAAATATTTTCTTTATTTTCAATCGTTATTATTAAAAAATACCGACAGCTTAATTTTATATTGCAAATGGAAAAAGTGAGTGAATCACATCTCGAAGCTGGCCATGGCTTAACATTATGTCACAGAGACCACTATCCAATAATATTATTGTTAATCATATCATATGTATATTCTGTAACTGGGTAAAATAAAATTCACCTACTGATCTATGAAACACATGTATGATAATTAAATAACAGATAATATAATGTATCTAAAAAAGTTCAGGGTCGTAGTGTCACTGCTGTTTTGTTTCAAGCATCTTAAGCGTATAATAAATTAATATGCATATTTGAATATTATTAATTTTTCATGGTGACGAATACAGACACCACACTATACAACTAGATTGACAAATTATACTATTGCTTACAAAACAGTAACATTACCACAATTATTTCAATAGCATACTATTGAAAAGTCAAATGATTTATTAAAAATTATAACTGAATTTAAAAAAAAGCTAAATAACCAAAAAAAATCGACATATCGATTTTCTGAAACCATTATCAACTTCTGTTTTTTTTTTTTTGGAGAGCCATGTTGTGATATTTCAAAAGTATTCAGACACCCTGTAGATCAATTCTGTAATATAATATTCACACGATAGGCTTTACAAAGAAGAATGATTTGTTCTCAGCATTTTGTTTTTTGATTCACTCCAGTATCTTTCATTTCTGAAATTTGATTGTTTAACGGAAAGATAACACTTTTATTCTTCTTCGGTGTAACAATCTCTGCATCTTCATTCCTATCTTGGCATTTCTCCTATTAGATGTTGAATCTCCATCTGGTCAATCTGATCCCATTCTTGGACCTCAACTCATGCAAATCTATCGGTAAAAGGAACTCGGAATTCGTCTGTTCATCAAAAGTGTTCGATAGGATTAAAGTCTGGACTACGTGTTGGCCAGTTCATTATTGGACTTCCCGTTTTTTCTACGCTGAAGAAAACATTGAAAATAAAAGTTGCCCTACATTAAATTGCATCGATGTTTCGAACGGATCAAATTTAGAATGAACCCGGGAAGATAATAAATCACCTCCTAAACGCGACACGTGGACCGCGTTTGAAAATACCATCGGAAACCGTACACCTCTTCCGTTTGATAAAAGGTGGCATGTAGATGTTTCCTCTGGTTTCGAGTCGAATTCCGTGGCACCGAATTAGACGGGAACCGCAGGCCGCAAACGACAGCGCCAATGACAGCTCTAAAAAAAATGACGCCCGCCATCCGATACCTCTATCTGCTACGCGTAAATCACACGTCAACACATGGATATAATGACGCGCCGTCGAGACAGACTATATTAATATACACAGCGCACATCTCTCACTGTAATTTATGCGGATCATTTATTTGAAAAGCCGTTAACTTTTCACGAGGCCCTTATTTATGTGGCTGTGAAACACGCCTACTTAGTGCTCCTTTTTTTGCTGCCTACCCGCTCTCGCTGTCGAGTGGTTTTGTTTTGGTACGGAAATAAGCTGCGACGTTTCGTACTCTAACGTTTCCAAATCCCATCGAAAGTCAAAACATCTGGTCGCGATTAGGACGCACGTAAATCAAATTTTAATACGGATTATTTTCTAAAAATAACTTTCCCACTGTCATAATCGTTTCACTCGTCGTTGGCAGGTATGCTGTCTTTATTTACGGAGTTTTATGGTCGCCGTTCGTGTTGAAACGGTGGATTATTTTGATGGTTTTACATTTTCCGCGAGTCGCGCCAGGTGCCATCTGCCTCGACAATTGAACGGATCCATATTCTTTACAATCCAGATTGCATCGAAAGTTTTCAGAAGTGGGACCAATTGGTCATGCGACAAACAAATTTTAAAATGAAAAATGGTTGGTGCGAAACTTTTTGGTTGGTACGAAAATCAAAAATAGAAAATATACACCTGGTACGTGATATTATGAAACTAGAGTACACAAAATTAACAGTACAGTAAAATTACGAGGTGAATGTAGCTTTTCCTAATACGATTTTCCAACGTTCTCGTCAAAAAGTCTAGCTTATAGATGCTGCTAATACTCATCGGAGGATACTCAATGGATACTTATGCAAACCTTCAACACGCATACGGAGAGAGTGTTCTTCCAACAGCCTAGGTGTTTCGGTGGTTTAAGGTATCCTCAAAAGAAGAGAGTCGATTGAAGAAGTAACATGGTGGAAGGCCTTCATATTCAAGAACCGATAAAAATGTCGATAGAATACGGGATCTTGTGCGTTCAGATCGTCTGTTGACGACAAGAATGATCGGGGAAGAATTAACTTAGGCACTGTTCATCAGATTTTGACGAATTGGGGATGAGAAAAATCTGCGCAAAAATGGTTTCAAAAAACCTTTCTCAGGAACAAAAGGACATCAGAAGAAAAAGGTGTCTTGACTTTTTGCAATCGATTGAAAATGATCCCCATTTCATGGAACGTGTCATTACTGGTGATGAGACTTGGGTGTTTGAGTACGACCCGGAAACCAAGCGCCAAAGCATGGAATGGCACACTTCAAGCTCTCCAAGACCCAAAAAAGCAAAAAGTCGAAGATCAAATGCATGCTGATTTGCTTTTTTGATAGCCAGGGAATTGTCCACAAAGACTTTGTGGCTCCAGGCCAAACAGTAAATCAACACTTTTACAGAGAGGTTCTTGAAAAACTTCGAAAAAGGGTCATGAGGGTGAGACCAAACATCAAGAAGTCATTACGGCCATTTCAGTAAACGAGTTTTTGGCCAGCCTCTTTATTCGCCCGACTTGAGTCCTTGTGACTTTTTTCTCTTATTGAGGTTGAAAAATCACCTCAAGGGAAGTCATTTTGGGACCATAGAAAACCGACCAGCTGAAAGCTATTCGAGTATATGAGTTCTAGCACTGCTATGACGAATGGAAGAACTGCCTCCAGCGCTGTGTGGCTTCCCAAGGAAGTTTTTTTGATATACTGAATTTTAATTTTATTCGAATAAAACAATTTAAAGAAGTCAGCTCCATTACTTAATTTATATACCTCGTATACACACAACTTTTTTACTTTTTCATAAACACTAAAAAAAGTACGCGATAAAAATAATTAAGATAGAGCATAATTATTTTATTGCATTAATATTTGGGGGAAAATTGAAAATCTAAAAAGATTAAAAAGCTTGTGAAAACTAAAAGAAACTTTTGTGAAACAAAATGTACACCAATAGATGAGTCTGAAGAAAGAGGAAACTAATATGAAGAAAATTACATACAAATTATCATTAAAGAGAACTTTTACATATTCTACACTATGCACTGCGCACAGTATTTATATGTTTACTATTAGTTTAGCTGGATCAACTTCAACGTCGATTTCTGGTAAATAGTTTCCTGTATTTTTCTGGAAGTGGGATAAATTTTTCAGAAGTGGGATACATTTTTCAGAAGTGGGATACCTCAAACATATATTTAAAACGATTCTTAGCCGACGTTAGACATGACGAACGGTCCGTTGTGCAATAAAACGGCCCGAAAAGGCCGCATTAGCGTAATCCGTCCGATTCGCGAGCAATTACTTACACGCCGTGGAAACGGAAGAGCGGATGATGGATACAACAAAACATTTGGTCAGCCCGTAAAGAAAACGGGAAGGGCCCCGAAACTGCGAAGCAACAGACGCGTACAAATCCCAGCCGGCCCCTCAGGGTGGGGATTTCTTGCCGTTGATGGCGGAGAAAAAGGGAAAAATAACGACCAAAACATCACATTATAATAAGTCGACGCGCATCCAGGGCCGTAGCGGGCGTTGAATATGAAATCTGACAGCGTAACGCCGTTACGTACACAATGTGTTTAAGCCGGAATCCTTTGAATGTCGGCGTTCGTAAGGATTGCGAGGGATCTGCGAGGATTATGTATTTTGATATGAACGCAACGTCATCGAGAGCACTCGAGCATCAAACGGCGTAACTGTATATATATATTTATGTATATGTTTGTGGGAAGGCGCCACATGCGGGGCTACGGTTCCGGGGGAGGGGCGCGCCCGTATTTTACATGAATGCCGGAAAGGTTTTCCACCCATGAACAGGCACGGGAGAAATAACTGCTCTATGCAGAACTGAATTTTTTCTCGGTTGAAGAGTCCACAATACGTTTCCTTTGATACAAGCACAGAAGATATGTTGATTTTATATATAGACTACATTTTTTAAATTTAGAAACATGAGCCATCATTCTAAGCTCCCAAACCTAAAGATCACGACAGAAACAAGGAAAACACACACTCAAAAAAAACTTCAAACACAGACAAGAAAAACTTCCTATCTTCACATTTGCAGCCACTAGTCTAGAATTTCTTGAAGAACTACATATGTAATCTACACACCCGGAAATTTGTATTTAAATGAACCGCTTAAAAGGAACCGGGAAAACATTTTTTTTTCGTCAGGTTGGTAGCCCCTTCCTTAATTACCAAGCCTGTTTAGAGCGCGATCTGCCAGTGTGTTTACAGCAGCTGTTAGTAATAGACGACCACGAGTGTACTCGGCCAATTAGACACTGGGCAAAACACTGGAACGTTTTGTTTAATATTTTGCGCCGCAAACGAAATTTCGTGTGCCGATTCAGTGAAAATGTTAAATCAGGCCTTTGGAGATTCGTGTGTGTCCAAAACACAGGCTTACGAGTGGTATAAGTTCAAAGCGGGCCGTGGAATCGTCTAAGATTTGCCTCGCTCCGGTCGGCCATCGACCTCTACGACGACAGCCAATAACATCGACAAAATCAAAACATTAGTGCTTGAACTAACACATGAGTATTAGAGAGTTGGCTCAAGAGTGTGACATATCGACAATGTTAGTTCATGGTATTTTGACTGATATTTTGGGCATGAAACGCGTCGCTGCGCGACTGGTTTGGAAAGAGCTGAATGTTCTTCAAAATGAGCATCGGAAGCAGGTAGCTCTTGACATGGTTTCCAGAGCCGATAATGAACCAAACTTCATTAAACACATCATAACTGGAGACGAAACATGGGTCTACGAGTACGACATGCAAACAAGTCGTCAATCATCGGAATGGCACTATGATGATGAACCGAAACCGAAAAAACCGCGCCAAAGTCGGTCGAAAGTGAAGGCGATGCTGACGGATTTTTTTTTATTATCGAGGCGTGGTACATTCCGAATTCCTTCCGGAAGGACAGACGGTTAATAGCCCAATCAACGGGGAGAAAACCGGTCACTAATTGTTATCAGCAAACAAAAAAATATGGTCGTATAGAGAATAAAATTCTAAGAAAGATAGCGTTTTTTGCTACTCGATTTTTAATGGCGAACATAACCAAAAAAAATTCGCAAAAGTCAAAAAAACGGTTTTTTTTGCAAATAAAAAAAACTTCAAGTCCTACACAAGAAAGTTATGATACAATTTTACAACGCATTTTTTTTATGCAAAAAATTAAATAAAACCGATTTGGTTTTTTAATAGTATGAAGGTACAAGTCTTCGCGAATAAAATGAGTCCACGAGAGTTTCTGTACGATCATTTTTGCCTCTGTAAAAGCTGATTTTCGAAAACGTTTTTTTTTTTAAATCGTTATAACTCGAAAAAATAAAACTTTTTTGAATTTTTGAAAAAAAGGATCATTTTCCGCTTGTCTTGGGCTATATTTGTAGTTAACAAGAAGTCTGTTCACGTAAAATTGGAATTTATACAGCAAAAATACGAAAACGCGATTTTTGACGTTTTTTTAAAATTTTCTCAAATGTTTATGAACCGATTTTTTTCGTTCACATCTCATTCGACGCGCATTTTTAAGACCTACAGCTTTCTAATTTAACTTTCTTGTGTAGGACTTGAAGCTTTTTTTTTTATTTGAAAAAAAAAACGTTTTTTGACTTGCGAATTTTTTTGGTTATGTTCGCCATTAAAACTCGAGTCGCAAAAAACGCTATCTTCCTTAGAATTGTTTTCTCTATACAATCATATTTTTTTATTTGCTGATAACAATTAGTGATCAATTAACATGGGGGCTTTCGCTTGTTGATTGAACTATAATAAGGAGTATTATCTCGGCATTTTGAGGGGTTTGCGCGAAAGTATCCGTCGGAAACGGCCGGAATTGTGGAAGGAAAATTCTTGGATTTTGCATGACGACAAAGCGCCATCTCACCGAGCTACGACTGTGACCGAATATAAGGCCAAAAACTCAATAAATACGATCGACCAACCTCCGTATTCACCGGATATGGCTCCGTGTGAATTTTCAAAACTAAAATTGCCACTACGAGGTCGCCTCTTTGAAATGATAGAGGCGACATATACATGAACAAAATTTGCTGAAGGAGCTGAAGGCGATACCTTCGGCGGCCTACGAGCGGTGTAACGTTAAACGAGGTTAAACGTTGGCATAGCTGTATTGCACTCGATGGAGCCTATTTTGAAGGAGACACAATAAATTTTGGTGAATAAACAACAATTTGTGATTTTTTTTACAATTTCCGGGTACGCCGCGCCACTGGATAGTGGACGATAAATAATAATCGGCGAATTCTCTAGTAACACACAAATAACACCCCTTATTACTACAAAGAGCCTTTGCAGTTTTATGCTCTCTATTCTCAGTTTCCGGAATATTTATAACCATACCTACATAATCATAAATCCGTATCGATTTCCTAGTAAGCGGCACGGATTTATCTTTATATAAATAACAATGCCCTTAGCCTTTTCTGCCCGGCACTAGCTTTAACTCTTTTATTTTGGCGGAACGCTTTTTTTTTATTATATCCGCGAAGAAAGCGAACAAAGCCCTCGTCCGACGTTGATATTTCTGGGCCAACACGAAATTTCACCGCAAAAAAAGGGGTAGCGGGTTACCAGGAACTCCTTGGAAAAAAGCCCGGTCGCGTGTCGTGTATATTTAATATATACGTCGCGACAGTGGCGGTTCCATTCACACGTGGGACTCCAGAAAAAGTTGACATTTATCATAAAAAACGTAAAATATATTTTATTTTGTACGGGGTATGTACGAAAAAAAAATACGTGATGGTAAAACGTGATGACTAGAATTCGTGCGAGCGCGGAGTGTAACAGGACCGTAGTCGGTTAACGAATGAAAATATTAATATGTTTACATAAATTATGTAGCAACATAGTACTATTTTTATCAAATAGTACGGTTAAGTCAAGGATAAAATACCTATATAAATTAAGATAATACGTAACAATGGCAACACTTATCCGACAAACGTCAGTGTTGAGACAAAGTTCCCCGTTTCGTGAATATTTTTATCCAGCACCTTAGAAACTAGTAGGTGGCTGTCACTAGCAGTGTTACTTTTTAACGCACCAATTGAAAAATTAGCTACTGAACGCCCGCAAGCATCGGTAGCTTCGTCTATAATAAAATACACGAAATTGTCCGCAATGTCTTCGCGTATGGATGTCACTACATTGTTGTAAACCCGATCGATATAATATGCAAGTCTTAACGTACTTTCATGAGGAATTTTTCGGTAAATATATTTTTCTAAAAACGTACGTAACTTGGGGTTCTCTGGTTTGTTTAATGGAATATTGCTTGCAACAAAGGCCTCTGTAAGTTCATAGAAAAATACGGAGTCGTCGGCGTTGGACGAGGCATGGCTTTTCAGATGTCTTGTTACTTTAGTTTTATCTGAAGGATTTATAATGTGTTCACACACAGTACAAAAAAAAGGGCATTTCATTGAATACGTATGTCCCTAAAACCCTCGGGATTACTGTCAAACCACGTTTGAAATACTTCCCGTCCATTTCTTTTCACCTTTGGCATGGTACCTCACTTTATTCACTTCTCCCCTCAACTAATAATTATTAATATTTATAAAGTTATTTAAACACACGGCGAATACGGAAAAACGAAACGTATCAACGCGATGCGATACCGGCGACTGTCTGTTACAGCGTGCCATAAATAATTAAAATTGCTGGCGCAGTTTTTGTAATGCAAGTCAGCTGTGAGCTGTGAAGTCCAAAGAGTCAAGGGCAGGACATGCACTGTGTCGGCCCTGTGACATTCATAGTTTGCAACATAGTTTCATAGTTAACATTTTCATTCGTAAACTGACTACGGTCCTGTTACACTCCGCGCTCGCACGAACTCTAGTGATGACTGTATGAATACAAATTGTTTTTTAGCATCGTAGAATCGACTTTTCAGATGTGTTTTTTGAAATTTTGAAAATTTGAGAACAGATTAAGGTCACTGATTTAATTGTGAGTAAATAATCACGACCTCACGTACTTTGTGCGGTTTAGCTTCCACTGGCGTTGTTTTTGCAGTCGTCATATACGAGGTGTGTAAAGTAAGTAACTAATGAGACTAATTTTTTTAAATTTTGTGCTGGAACTCATATACTGGAAGAGCCTTCAGCTGGTAGGTTACAGCCGTTTGAATGTTTTCTATGGTCCCAAAACGGCGTCCCTTGAGATGATTTTTCAAGCTCGGGAAGAGAAAAAAAGTCACAAGGACTCAAGTCAGGCAAATAAGGAGGATGAGGAGCCACAGGAATGTTTTTACTGGCTAAAAACTCGTTTACTGAAATGGTTGTGTGACAAGGCGCATTGTCGTGACGCAACATCCAGTTGTTCTTGATGTTTGGTCTCACACGCATGACCTGTTTTCGAAGTTTTTCAAGAACCTCTCTGTAAAAGTGTTGATTTACTGTTTGGCCATACTGTTTGGAATTTCATGGTTATCAAGAAGATGAACGCCTTCCGCTGCGTGGTTCATCTTCAATCGGCTTCAATATCCGTTGCGCTGTGTCCAAGTGTGAAGCAAAACACCAATTTTTTTGATGAATTTATGAAGAGAAGAGAAATAGGGTTGCTTAAATCCTAGCATTTTTGTTTTTAATACATTTTGTGTGGTACTGAAAATTCAGTTTCTCTTAGGTCTAAAGTCTGCTTGTTTTTTTATTTTATGAATCCCTCTCATCTTCGACTACGAGCCGCCACTGCGTCGCGATACTCTGCTGACTGATGAACGGCGTCATAAAGAAATCTCGTCGGGGAGCCCGAAAACTTTTGAGGGAACGTTTTGTTAGCAGGTCCTAGGTCAGCGACAAAAAAGATCGAGAAAAATACGGTCCCGGAGTAAAATTTTTTGTTCGGTTGTTCCTGCGGCTGTGCGGGATGTTTCAAAAGGAAATAACATGTTTTCCTAAGATCCTGGAATTTTTATTGAAGAAATAAGCGAAATAATAACGGAACAATTGATATACACTAATGGAAAAAATTAAAGGTTAAAAAATTTTTTTCCGAATTTTAGTGATTTTTCAGAATGCTGTATCTCAGTGAAAAATGGTCTTATCGAGGTCTAAAAAAAAGCATTTTGAAGCTTCAAGTTTCTAGTTTTGAGATATTTCGGCGAAAAAATTTTTAGAGCTCCATGTTTCGCGCAATTTTAGGAAGTAGTGACAAAAAAAATTTGGCGAATTTTTTTGTTTTTTTTTTCAAGTCCACGAGCTTGAAAAATATGTTTCTAACTTAGCCATGGACCGGATAGCTTGTTTATTCAGCTTCAATTTGCGTTTTTTTTAATCTCGATACGACCATATGGACCTCTTTGTCTTTGATTGACGATATCTCAGCAACCAACAGTAGCACAGAAAATCTAAGGGCAGTTCTGAAAACTGGAATAAACACCCTACAAGGTTCTGCTGCGAGGAGAAACTTTTGTTTTATCCTTGACAAGAATTTGAAAAAACGGGAAAAACGGGTAATTGATGGTTTTTCAGAACATCAACGGCTGAAATTAAAATCTTCATGAAATGACTAATGTTGCGTGTGCCTTTTACAGTTGAATATACTCCCAAAAACCATGCAAAATTACATTACGATCTAACGCCCCGTTTTCTTGTTGCAAACGGTGAAACTTTTGAAAAATTTAAAGGGTCACGTTTTTTTATCTTAAACATGTCCTAATCATGGCTAAAGGTAAAAACAAAATTTCGAGCTCCCTCACTATTTTTTCCACAAACACCGTTGAAATTTACCCAAAAAAAAAATGGAAAAAAATTGTTTTTCGAAAATTCATTTTTTTTTAAAGGCCTGTGTCGTGTGTGCGTGTGTGAAAAATCACTAAAAATTCGGAAAATTTTTTTGACCCTTCAATTTTTCCCATTAGTACATATATTTCGTGTATGTTTTATTTTTATTTAGTTTCTATTGTAACAAAACATAATAAATACATTTTGAAATTGGAAAAAAAAGGAGTGTGGGCAGCTGTGAACAGAATTGAAACAACCGATTATATACCCCAATTTTTCTCTAAAAAAAATTATTTTTTAAACTTCTGTTGGCGACGCATTGTCAATAAAAATGAAGAAAATAATGGAACACCGTTAATACGGTGTATATAAACGTCTCAAGAGTATATAAACGTCTTTTTTTAGCTCGATCAATTTTGATGACGTTTTATTTTCTTTTAGAAACGGTAGAACGGTTGCTGGCTAGTTGGTTTATTGAACACAGGACCGCCTTTCAGAATTTTCACATAGCCATAGATTTCGCCCAGTTGCGCCAAGTCTTGATTGGATTTGCGGCCTGCGGAAGTGTGAACAGAAGGGAGACAGTGGGAGACCAAAAGTTCGCATTGCACAAAAAGTTGAAGTGAGGCAAATTGTCAATAAACACCCACGACATTTAAGCCAGCAAGTGAATGCGATACAATCCTTAACTGTGACCTGCATATGCAAGCTTATCGTCTAACCTCAGTCCAAGAGTTTCTGCCTACGGGCTAGAACTAACAACTCGCCCAAGTGTTCCACGGCATACTTTGTGGATGTTTTTGTTTGATCTTACGAAACGGTTACCAAAACAAACCAAATATGTGTTGTCGGTTTCTCACATATACCATTTTGATAACACAACAACATTATTTATGGCTCTAAGCAGAGACGGCCGCTATGATTGATACCGAAAGGCTGACTGTTCGTAAGTTCCGAAGCCACAAAACGATGTTCATTTACAAGCGGGCGCACGAGCTGCATTGTGCGAACGCTCCCGCTCCACACTCTGAATATTAATGAATCGCGTTTGTGGTATTTATATATACACACACGATTCTGCGGAATGATTATCGTAATAATAGGGGCAGACGAGGCGACCGTGCATCACGGAAATACCACTCGCGTACAAAGGGGGGCTAGTTACAGGTCCATTGTTCGCAGACACTATGTCTGTGTTACCCGTTTCGGGATTTTTCCCTTTCCGAACGGATTGCGAACGGGTCATTTATCATCCGGTCAGGAGCGGGTCACGACGGGTCGGTCGCGGTTTTTGGACGTCAAAAGGCATCGAGTAGCGGTGATTCTTGTTTGGCCGGAAGCGCGTAGAATTAGGTAATGATTAGAGCTTCTAAATCACGAGCTATAAACAGAAACGACGTCGACCGGACCAGCTCACCCGATCCCCAACCTGTTTAGTCACCACGCTGACAGAATTGTTTTGCATTTTATAAATAATCTAGTTCTTCTATTCCTCATAGCAGTGCTGGAACTCATATACTCGAATAGCCTTCAGCTGGTCGGTTACAGCCCTTTGAATGTTTTCTATAGTCCCAAAAATGACGTCCCTTGAGGTGATTTTTTAATCTCGGGAAGAGAAAAATGTCACAAGGACTCAAGCCAGGCGAATAAGGAGGTTGAGAAGCCACAGGGATGTTTTTACTGACTAAAAAACTCGTTTACTGAAAAGGCTGTGTGACAAGGCGCATTGTCGCAAGTTTTTCAAGAGAAGTAAAGGTGTTGATTTACTGTTTAGCCTGGAGGCACAACTCCCTGGCTATCAAAAAAGCAAATCAGCATGCATTTGATCTTCGCCTTGCTCATTCTTGCTTTTTTGGGTCTTGGAGAGCTTGAAGTGCGTCATTCCATGCTTTGGTGCTTGGTTTCCGGGTCGTACTCAAACACCCAAGTCTCATCACCAGTGATGACACGTTCCATAAAATGGGGATCATTTTCAATCGATTCCAAAAAGTCAAGACGCTTTCTCTCCTTGTGTCCTTTTGTTCCTGCGAAAGGTTTTTTTGGAACCATTTTTGCACAGATTTTTCTCATCCACAATTCGTTAGACAAAATCTGATGAACAGTGGTGTGATTCAAATTTAACTCTCCCCCAATCATTCTTGTCGGCAACCGACGATCTGAACGCACAAGATCCCGTATTCTATCGACATTTTCTTCGGTTCTTGGAAGATGAAGGCCTTCGCTTCGAAGGTCGCTGATTACGAATCCGAAGTCAGATTTTCAAAATTCAAAAAGGCGGATCCAATATGGCGGACAAAATTTTGACGGGAAATAATATTTTATGAAAATAATTTAAAAATAATAAAAAAGAAAAAATTATAATGATAAAAAAATATTTTTTTACTGCAGCTCTTGTGGTTGTGACAGCACCAACACATTTATATCTAACATGACACAAGAGTCATATAGTTTTTATAAACAGTTATTACAAATTTAACATCAATATATTTTATAATTATTTAATTCAATAAACATTTTAATGTGAACGGTTATAATTTATATTAATTATAAATAAATAATAAAAAAACTAAAAAAAGAAATACAAAAACTCGAAAATTTTGAGATTTTTTGCAATTTTAAGATTTTTTTTTGAAAAAACTGAGCAACGAAAAATTTTGAAAATAATAATAATAAATAGGTTATAAACCTAGATGTGGAGAATACGTAAAAAAAATTTCAGGGCTGTAGCCATATGCGTTACCGAGAAACTGATCTTTCAGTGAAAAAACAGTATTTTTTCATGTTAATTGTTTATAACAAGTATTTAAATAAATAAATTATTGCAATTTTACGCCAAAATTTCATAAATTAGGTACCCAAGTCTAAAAAATACTTTTGTACCTATAGATAGGGCAAAAGATGAGAAATATGAAAAAAACGAGTAAAAAATAGGTGGGACAAATATGTCCCACTGCCCCTGAAAGGGTTAACCTACCGCCCTTCCTAAGTCGCGTCTCCGCAGTGTTGCTAGATGGGACTGTCTTATTAATTAGTTCACACACCTCGTATATACCACCAGCATTCCATTCCATAAACCGAGTAACCCAACACTGCATCGGTTTCTCGAAAAATACATGGATCGAAAATTACCTCATCCAACTACACTAAGAAACAGGCACGTTGCAGAGATTTGCAAGAATGTAGTGCAACAACTTCAGGACGACGATGTAGACAATTGCCACAGCCCTATTTACAATAAAACGGGACGCCGAACGACCGATCGAGCGCGACAAACTAGCGCTTTCAAGAGTAAAACGGGAGATCTAGCGCACTAATTGTGAGAGATTTTACATGGAGACGACGAATTATTTAGACACAACGTAAATACTTAACGTCTCCGTCCGTAATGATTTGAAAGCGGCTTTGAGAGGTTTCTCGGCGAGCGTCGAGACCTACTGCTGCGAGAAAGAATTACAGTATTAAATTATGTCTCTGTGCCGTCGTTACGCTTTTGAAGTGCCTCGACGTCAAAGGGAACAAGTACATTTTTATAAAAACAAATTGAAACCCAACTACAGTCGGAGTCTTGAAAGCTGAAATAAAATATTACCAATCCCAATATATAGTAGGAAACAAAATAACTCATGTAGATACAATGGAAAATATAATTAAAAATATATACCGAGCGAGTAACAATTTGTAACAGTTTTTAAAATGTGAGAATTATTTGTTTTTTATTTTGCAATCAAACAAATTTTAAAGCAAAGGTTATAATTTATTACAGCTTTTACCTCGTGAAAAAAGCCTCATATTTCTTCCAAAACATAGGGAAATGCGGATTGACCAGAAAGTTAAATGACAACGTCATTTAACATAACGCATAAATGAAATAAAAATCGGAATTTTGGAATTCCACGCTGTTCAAATAGCGCCGCCGGTCAAATAGCGACTGAGCGACATAGAACTAATTTATTAGTCTCCGTACGCTCGAATATTATACGGGTAAATGTGGGCAATTTTGCCTACTCTTCGGGTAGACTTATTTTCTTATGTTTTACTAGTTTTAACTGAAAGTTTGAACTAAAATACTCCTTATACAAACAATCTCTGTCCACTGACCGACACTATCTTTAATATTTTAGTGTTGTCTCTAGTACCTACTTCAATATAACACAGAAGTGATTAAAAGTTTCAACAAAAAAATTCAACGTTATCTTGGTATTTGCTTGGAAGATTATGCTAACCATAAATAACTTTTTTCAGTCTTGCTTTTACATTTCTATAGAAAGAAAGGAGGATTTTACAATTACCTGTTGAACGCCATACTGCCCTTATACGTGGAGTGACGGTTTGGGGTGCAATAGGGTGGTATTTACTCAAATCAGTATATTTTTCTCTGCCTACATTAGACAGTCGACTAAGGATTTTTTTTCGACGGTTTACCTTGCTAGGCATCGACAATTTTTTTTAAAGGAGATTACATCCTGGAAGTTTTCAAGGGCTTCCGAGAAAATGCCTCCTTTATTCCTTTAATGCCTCTCCAACTGGATATTCGTATATTTGTTGTTGTTTCTTTGAATACGATTTAAGTAGATTTAGGCAACCTTAATCTTCTCTGGTACTTTGTGTTTATATCAGGTTTCTAAGTATCCTACATCCTGCACATCATTGTCTCTCATTTAATTTTTTTTCATTTCTTCTCATGGCTTTTTATGGAGCCAGATATACACTCAACGAAAAATGGTTTGAGAACTTTCAAGTGGTGGGCTATAAATAGAACCGGATGCCTTATTAGTATTACTATCAACTACTATGTGCACAGAAAATATTTTTCGGTTCTCTGGACGAACGCACAGTGGGTTAGAATCGGAAAATCCTGGCCAAGAATCGAGAAAGGTAGAAAATTTGTCAAACTATATCGAATTTGATGCTTTTTGGGTTGCTGATTTCCAATTTGTACTTTATATTTCAAAAAAACAAAATGGCGGCCCGAAAGTAACCGCTTCTTGCGATAAAAGCAACTTTTAAAAATCCAAATTAGAGTATTCATATTTTCTGTAAATAATATTTCAATTTAATACTCTCTCGAAAGGGAAACAAAATGGCGAAACGGCAGCAACCGCATGTAACCATTTTTTCGCGATAAAAGGTACTTATTATTATCAAAATTAGAGCATTGATATTTTCTGCTTATATAATTTCAACTAAATCTCCTTACCGAAAAAAACAGGCGGAGAACCGGAAGTAATATTATCTTAAAAAGCTACAGATTTTGATTCGAATAAGATTATTTATATTTTTCATCAATAAGATTTTAATCTAACTCCTGAAGAAATGGAGGGCCAAAAGTAAGAACTTTTTGGAACCTACAATTGCACGCAACGTGTCTTCAGTTAAGTTACATTAGGTTACTAAAATTATTTTGTGTTAAAAATTGATCGCAGAGAACCTCAGTTGAGTTAGATTAGGTTAACTAGTATAAAATAAAAAATATATATTTCACGGAACATTGAGACACCCTATATTTCTCCTTCAATTGGTCAATAGTGTACACCATGTATATACATTTCCCCCCTTGGTTGGGACTTTTGTATCGGGGATGAACACCTGCTTTGACGCAGGTACAGTTAGAATTGCTCCGAGAACGCTCTATTGGACGCGCCTTTCTATTTTTGCATTTTTCACTGAAATAAGCAGTGTCAAGCAGCCAATTTGGTTGAATTTCTTATTCCACTAATATTTCTCACATGTTAAATTGTGAATTAGTGTTAGAACTCTGTAGATACAAACTATTTTCCTACTTTTCTTTCGCTACCTTAACATGCGCGTTTGTATTATAAGCGCAGAGTTAATTTTCCATAATAAGAAATACAAAAATTTGAATTTCAATGCATAGATAATATCTTACATCCCTTCAAGAGTAGCCTCCATTTTTTTAAGTCGGAAATACACCTTGTGGTAACAAAAATTCACAACACACGAACGTTAAGTATTTTGGGACCCATTCTCGTACCGTTACGCACTCGAAAGTGGCCAACTTCCGACTGAAGTAGAACGGCGGGTATAGAACCTAGGTAGCTGTCGTTTCAGTATTACACGAAGGAAACCCTGCTTCACAAAGCTATATGAATTAAAACAGAATATAACGAACTTGGTTTTTCGATTTTTGGCCAGAATTTTCCGATTCTAACCCACTGTGCTACGCTACAAAATATCGAATATAAATATCTTTTATACAAACCTAATGGCAACATTACAATTGTTTCGTGCCGGTTTCCGTTCTAATAACTGTCTACAATCGTTAAAAATCCCCAATATTTACTCTCTACTCGATACTGTGTGCAGACTGTACACCAAACGAAATGTAAATAATATCCCGACATCGATATGATATTCCCCGACAAGCAGACAGGTCCGCATACGTCCGGGATCAATTTTAGCGTAATAAACTGATCATAGTAGTCGGCCGCAGAGCGACGGGGCCGCCCGGGGAGGTGGGGCGGGGTCGGCCCGCGCTATGCAAACAGGGGCGCTTCGATATTGTTTTGTTTCGAAAAGCGTCGCCGTGCACCCTAATAGACCGTGCGAGTGGCATGTAATCGTACTCAGTGCGCCCGAGGATACGTACACGTATACAGGGTGGCCCATTTAGAAGGACCACCAAACCGAATCAGAGAATTCACCTTAAAACAGTCCACCAACTCTTTGATATAGGTCCTTTAGAAACACATTAGTCGTCCATTAGAAACTACATACACTAATGGAAAAAATTAAAGGGTCAAAAATTTTTCCGACTTTTTAGTGATTTTTCAGAATGCTGTATCTCAGTGAAAAATGGTCTTATCGAGGTCTAAAAAAAGCATTTTGAAGCTTCAAGTTTCTAGTTTTGAGATATTTCGGTGAAAAAATTTTTAGAGCTCCATGTTTCGCGCAGTTTTAGGAAGTAGTGTGAGAAAAAAAAATTGCGAATTTTTTTTATTCTTTTTCAAGTCCACGAGCTTGAAAATTTTTTTCTAACTTAGCCATGGTATGGACCGGATAGCTTGTTTATTCAGCTTCAATTTCCTTTTTTAAAATTTCGATACGACCATTTGTTGCTGAGATATCGAACTTTAAATCAAAAAGGACCCTTTTGTCTTTGATCGACGATATCTCAGCAACCAAAGGTAGCACAGAAAATCTAAGGCCAAATCTGAAAACTGGAATAAAACCCCCATAAGGTTCTGCTGCGATTTTTGACAGAAACATTTTTTTATCCTTGATATGAATTTGAAAAAACAGGAAAAAATGGGTAATTGATGGTTTTTCAGAACATCAATGACAGAAATTCAAATCTTCATGAAATGACTAATGTTGCGTGTGCCTTTTACAGTTGAATATACCCCCAAAAAACCATGCAAAGTTACATTACGATCTAACGAACCGTTTTCTTGTTGCAAACGGTCAAACTTTTGAAAAAATTAAAGGGTCACGTTTTTTAGCCTTAAACATGTCCAATCATGGTTAAACTGAAAAAAAAGCTTTTCGAGCTTAGCCACAATGTTTTCCGCAAATACCGTTGAAATTTACAAAAAAAAAATCAAAAAATTCTTTTTTTTTCGAAAATTTAAAAAATTTTTTTAAAGGCTTCCAGAACTTGAAAAAAATTTGATTTTCACTACCGTCGGCATTAGCTTTACCCAAAGTGTACCATGTGGAGGTTGCACGATCGGATTTACGCTTCTTACACACACGTCTGTATCCCTCTCCAACAAGGTGTATCCCTCTTCAACAAGAGTCACTAACCGAGCCACTTCCGGCTCTGACAAATGACGCCTTGGAATGATAAAAAATCGAAAAAAATCAAATGGAAAAATTTTTTCAATGAAGAAAAAGGGTGATTTTGAAAAAAAAACGTTTTTTTTTTTTAGGTGTTCACTGTTCAGTTAGCACGAAAATCGATCAGAGATTTGTCTCCTATGTAAGTATTAATCAGGGTCGAAACGCGATTTGGGTCATCAACTTAATCTAAATTAAATTAAAAATTGATGGTCAACAACATCAGACAAACAGACCTAAAACACACACACACAGGCGTGTATGTAAGAATTGCGCGAAACATGTAGCTCTAAAAATTTTTTTGCAGAAATATCTCAAAACTAGAAACTTGAAGCTTTAAAATGCTTTTTTTTAGACCTCGATAAGACCATTTTTCACTGAGATACAGCATTCTGAAAAATCACTAAAAATTCGGAACATTTTTTTGACCCTTTAATTTTTCCATTAGTGTAGAAGTAACATTTTTGCTTTGGACTTAAAAACTCGCTCTAAATTTAGAGGCCTTTTTTAGATTTCAGCCACAGATTTCCTTTAAGGGTCTCTGTCTTACGGGCACAAGAAGAAAGAAATTAAGGAAGTATTTAACTTAATTACCTCACCACTTTATAACCCCGTCATTACCTCATAATCCGGGGCAATGCAAGAAAATATAACACTAATTTCTAAGAACACGTGGATTTTATACATAAACTACAAATTGAAACTCAATATTAAAATCTCGTAAACAATCATTTGGCATACATTTCAAGTATACTTTCGACGGTGACGAAACTTGGGGTCGTCCTTTATCAGAATATGTATCTAAAAATCCATATGCCTTCTCCTAACCTAGACGATTACGAGTTTCATCGCTTTCAAAATTTAATATATCTGAAAATCCTGGAGACTGATCTGTTTTAAGTGGGACACCCCTGTATGTATCGGTGCACTCGAATAGCCGATAGAAGTGCACCCGTGGGGAGGCGGCGAGTCAACAACTTTTGTCGTTTTCGCCATTGTTCTGGAGACGGTTCTCGCTCAAATTAACGCGAGGGGCGAACAGAAAAGAAAAACTTGAATACATATATAGTTTCGGAAATGGCACGAAAAAATTGTATATTTGAAAAAAGATTTAAAGAGCATCCTGTAGCTATAATTGGTAACTCCATAAGTCGTATTACACATGATCATCAGTCAACAAAGGATTAGGACTTAAATTCATCAGACAATTTTACCAATTGAGCTAATAACTTTCTGACGCACTGATCAGTAGCAAAAAAGCCCGCGTTTCCAAGATAGTAGATGACACATCAACTAATTAATGTGCCAGAACCGGCATAGCTTACCTACTTAAATTGATGAAATGACTTATAAATTAATAAATTGTCTAAATGATCTTATTTACAGGTATTGTTGAACTTGGAACGTCATCTATGGCATGTTCACATGATTAATTTTTTCCAAACTAATACATGTTCTTCGGTTGAAGGGTTAAAATTGAAATTCATCTTACAATTTTAACAACTGAATAAGTATTTTTCCTGTCACACTGATCAGTAACAAAAAAAACATGTGTTAACAACATCGTAGGCGATACATTCACTGATCGATGTGCCAGAACCGGCATAGCTTATCTACTTGTTCTGATGAAAGGATGAACGAAATAAATTGTCTTTTCAAATATCGCTGATCTTGGAACATCTATAGCACGTTCCCTTGTTTAACTTTTTTCTTGAGATCCATTTCCGGTAAACGTTCGGCAACAATTTCCAATACTTCACGAACCTCGTTCAGTTTTATAAAACCCTTCGTAGCTTTACCATTAGTATTAAATGTCCAACGAAAAGGGCATCGTCGTCATGTATTCCTCCCCATAATTAACATGGCGAGGCGGACCCGAAGTTGCGGAAACGATATTTTTTTTTCGTATCGTAACGCTCAAAACTCATAACAGATTCCAATAATGTTGCGTTATTTATCAAAGGAGAAGGGAAGGGGGACAGGGAACGCGCACGGTCGTCCGCTGTTCGATAAATCACCGATCGCGCGCCGACGGGCGAAAAATATTAACAAAACATCCACGGATTTCCGAACGGGCGTGTTTTACACGAAGCTAGGGGGAGGGCGGAAGGGGGAACGTATCATGTCCGATTATTATTGCGATGTTCTCGCCATCCAATGTTTTTGTTTCGGCCCGCGGAAGGTTTAAAAAGTGTATAAACGCGTTTTCCAACATCTCCTTTTGAAGCTTTCTATTTAGGGGATAAGTAGATAACCTGTGCCGATTCTGGATCACCTCAAAGTCATCGATACAGGTGTCAGATAACACACGGTCCATAGTGATGACCCTGACGTGAGCCAGAATCGGCACAGGACAACTACTGAGCCAAAAAAAATTATATATATAAAATTGGTACAAACTATTTGGTGTTGCATATAGAAGTCTTGAAAACACCCTACTACAAGTCTATTTTAATATCACTGCCATTATAAGTTAACTCAAACGGCGTTACGTGTTTTCAACCACAACATTATCGACCCAGCCGAACCGTTTCACCTGTACGCTTCTACCTCCCCCCATCCCCCGTGACCCGCCGTCGCGCCACGCCGGCTTTAATTAATTGTCTGCGAAGTTGTTAGAGTGTGTATTATTTATTCCGCCGCGGTTAGTTTTGGCTCTAATGCAACTGACAGACGGTCGGAACGATTTAAACCGAGGTTTAAACGGTTCGCCAACGCCGTCGGTCAGTAGTTAAAACTTTTATACCGACTCCCCCCGATTGGAATCCATTAATTAAATCCGGACGTACTGACGACGCGGGGAGCCTGAAAAATGTCCCATCGACGAGCTTTTAGTATGTGAAGCTCAATTTTGATTCTCTTCGACGTGAAGATTTCTCAAAACAACAATCAGTCGTTTACTCGTACATTGGGCAGACGCAAAAACAGACAACATCAAGACTTAAAGAACATAGGATAAAAAGTATTTGAATGTGAACAGTCGAGCAATTGGTGGACGTTCATAAAAACAGGTCTCGATAGAACGCGAATGCCTTTCGGCGCGATCCATTCCGTCTGCGAATCAAAAGCGAACCGCTCACTCGCGACGACGAAATTAAGCGACAAAGACCGAAAAGAAATTAATTTCATCGGACCGCTGGCTCTTATAAAATTGAGTCGTCGTACCATAAATGTCACATCGAATGGCAGAGATTAGAAAAATAAATGAAAGGAAAATAAAAGGCAGCGCGGCCGTACATAAGGGCAATATCGGCATCGGTGCACTCAACTGATTCGATCCGTTTTATCGAAGACAAACAGGCCGCCGCGATGTGCATTCTTTTAAGCGTTTTCCAAGTGTACGGATCCATCGCTGTTAACATCCTCCAAAGGCCTTTTCCCTCGGTTTATATCAAAGTTTTGCTTTTATTACCGTCGGCGGGGGGCTTTTTATATTTTTAATTACGCGTCCCCTTTGAATTTTACAGTTCCGATACGATATATATCCTAGTATGGATGTATGACTATAAAATGTACGCCGTTTAGACTTAAAAGTGCACCTGCAACATTCCAAAGCTTTATAAACAAAAATTTACAAAATATTCCTGCAACATTATTAATCTTCTCACAATATATTCCTTTTGAAACAACAATTAATTTTCAATGAACACAGTATCTCAATCACTATTTCCAATATCGAAGGTGACTGTAAGTCAAATTCTAACACTGGACACCCTTTCATTAACGGTGTCATGAAATTAACGCCATCAAGTGATACATCCATTATAAACTTAGTGGATTTAAAAACTAACTCTTTACGTAAAATTTAGTTGCGATTCAGCGAAACATCTTTGGGTGGTTTTTTCGATCTCATAAAACGTCAGATTGCTGATCTGCTAACGCGTTCGATTTAGAACGAACCGAGTAGGGCAGTTAAATCGAATTTGTCTTCCACCTGATGAATCTGAGGAAAATCAATTCAATCCGGTGCATTTGAGTAACGCAAGGATTAATACATCTAATCATTGCCATAAAACGGATCATTTTAGCGGCAATAAAGGAGCATATCGTAGTAATACTTCGCAAATTAGCCAGCAAATTAAACTGAAATGAATAACCGTGTAAAAATGTAATGTTTTTTACCGTACCGATCTAGCAACGCTGCGAAGACGGAACTTTTAAGGGCGATAGGTTAACATGTGATGCACCTTCAGTACAAGTTTGAACTTGTTCGTCATTTGTTTGTTCTTTGTGACTGTTTTCGTAAACCGGTTTTTTCTAGTTCGTTTTAAAAATGGGTGACATTAATTTTGAGCAACGGTGTGCTATAAGGTTTTTGCTTCAGACTGGGTCACAGCGCAACGAATGCCTTTCGAAAACTTCAACACGTCTACGGAGAAGTCTTCGGTGGTGTAAGGCATTGCCAGAAGGAAGAGAGTCGATTGAAGATGAACCATGCAGCGGAAGGCCTTCATCTTCAAGAACAGATGAAAATGTCGATAGAATATGGGATCGTCGGTGGACGACAAGTTTGATCGGGGAAGAGTTAAATTTACAATATTCTTGTGGCTCCTCAGCCTCCTTATTCGCCTGACATGAGTCCTTGTGACTTTTTTCTCTTCCCGAAATTGAAAAATCACCTCAAGGGACGTCATTTTGGGACCACAGGAAAACATTCAAACGGCTGTAACCGACCAGCTGAAGGCTATTCCAGTATATGAGTTCCAGAACTGCTATGAAGAATGGAAGAACCGTCTCCAGCGCTGTGTGGCTTCCCAAGGAAGTTAATTTGATGGAGTCAATACTGAATTGTAATTCTAATAATTGTAATACTGAATAATTCTAATAACCAGTTGTAATTCGAACAAAAATTTTAAAAAAATCAGTCTTATCACTTAATTTACACACCTGTATAATCGTTTGCTGTAGGTAAAAAAGGAGGGCGAACGATCATTATTTATCAACGCGGTGTTTTAAAAAACTCCATTACATAACTCGTTTATATCGGTTTGTTTTGAAACCAGCCTGAAAGGTCCATTATGCTAATGCAAATTCGCATTCGGACGGCTAATTTAGTGGGGCATCTAGTTGCGTGTTTATAAACTTTACACTGGTTCTGTTTTAAACGCCCGCCTAGTTTTATTTCAAAGCGATATGCAACGCCCGACATTACACCCCTGTTGAACGCAAAAGCGAGAACGCTGAAAGAGAAAAAACGTTTTTGGAACAATATTTAAAAAAAAAATAATGGACGATCACGTATTGGCGCGAGTTTAAATTGGAAACGGAGATTTCGATTTTTAATTTCCTTTGTTTCAGGGACCGATAGCCGAGGCGTTCAAACATCCGGCCCGAAGGACCAAATATATAATTTTTGCCGTCGGTTCGTCGAAGCGAACGCGAGATACGAGAAAGGGGGTTAAAAAATAAAGTGCGTGTAAGCTATCAGGTTTATTCTCGAGAGCCCTTCGGCGTATCGGCTCTAACGAAGTACCGACGATTTTGCTGCGAAACGCCCGATTTGCCGCGAGAAATAACGAAGCGGGTCGCGACCGAAACGCCGTTAAAAACGCCGTATCACGGGCCGTATAAGCGCCGTAAAATGCGAAATGTTTATGAAAAAGTACATTAGGCTAAACAAAAAGCCCTCTTAAAAATCGCGCCTCGGCGCGGCACTCCACTTTACGGCCTATCGACAGTAACATTCGAAAAATACCCCGCGTAAAAATCTAATAAAAGGCCACAACGGTATAGTCCGGCGGCCGGCGGCCATTTTACGTACACGACCTGACGCCGGGTGATTTTTATCGTTATTTAAACAATTACAGCCACATAACCAAATCGTTTTCATTCAAAAATACACTACTCCGAAAAATTAAGGGAACAAAAAAAAATCCTTTTCCCAAAAAAATTTTTTTTGGTGATTTTTGAAAAGCTGTGCCTCTGTTGTAATCAAATTTAACAAGTAACTAATGAGGAATTCAAAAAAAGTTAAATAACAATTGTTTTTTTTTTCATTTTGAAGATTACACAATGTTCAGCAATAATACACTTGTTCCTCTAATTCTTTTGTAAAACTTTGATAAATCGGTCCAAAAAAACAGTTCGATGGATCGATTTAACCCTAGTAGGGATAGCGGCGTGTAAAATTTACACATTCGGCTAAACAATGATGGGCCCCGTCCAGCTGAGTGGCGCCATCTTGGTCTCCTCTTTCTCTATTCCTCCGTTGGTTAATAGTGTCTCAACCTCAAGCAAGTTTACATATACACTGCGTCGTTCACGCCTTCTATCAGGTAATGTTTTGAGACCTTTTGTAAATTTTACACAACGCTAACTTACGCGGTAGATTCACTGAAACAAAGAAAATAGTTACTTTTTTTTCTCTTTTCTTTAAGTCAATGTTGAGGGTGAAACTTTTTTTTCAAAAAAATCGTAAAATGCTTTTGTAGGACGTTTATTCCAGTTTTTGAAACTGTCCTTACATTCTTTGTGCAGTCATTGGTTGCTGAGATATCAATGATCAACGACAAAAGGATGATTTTTCAGCAAACTGAAGCTGAATAAACAATGCATTGATTTAATAAAAAAAAAATAAAATGAACAAAAAAAATAAAACCTACATTTTTTTCTCGCGCTATTTCTCAGGATTGAGTGATAACCGTAGCACATTTTTTTTTGCCAAAAGATCTCAAAACTAGCAACTTGAAGCTTCAAAATGTTTTTTTAATCTAGATACCATTTTTCAGTGAGATACAGCCTTTCAAAATTCATAAAAAATATACTATTATTTTTTGTTCCCTTGATTTTTTTGAAGCAGTGTAAATAACAGTTGTTCGATCATTCTGCCGACTGTTTTCACAAATTCTGACGGCCACTACTTTACAATAAGGCGACTTTCGCTTCGACGCGACTGTAATTTACATCTCTTTTCCTTCGTGGCTAGCTTTGATGAGGTCTTCTTAACGGCCGGTCGTTGTCCATTACCCTCTGCAATGGCCTAGGCGGATTTTAAAGTCAAATTGGTGAATATTGTTACATTTTCCTAACAATACTTTTGATTTTTACGGTGACCTCACATAAAAATTATCGTGTCGACGTGAAGGTATTAGCCCCTCGATTAGAACACTCGCGAAGCGTCGGGGCACACTCGCACCCTAATTTTGCTCAACTTTCGACGCCCCTACAGGCGACAGAATTTATAGTTCAACGTAAAATTTCTAATTTCTCGCGCCGTTAACTTTATAACAAGCCGGAACATCATTCGTACGTAATTTTAACATTATTAAGGTTATTTAGCTGCGATATAACAAGCGAACTGTGAGGTAATTACATTTCTGGATTGCACAATCATCGTAATATTTCATTATTGTGTCGTTTATTTATCGATCATCCGCCACCCCTCGCTCCGCGCGGTCGGGGGTCGAAGGGGGAGGCGGGGAGGGCTAAAACTTCGAGTCGAAGTTTCGCCGAGTCATTCCTGAACAGTGTGCACCTCCCCCTTAATCGGCGTTATGTCGAGTGATTCGGTGATTTTTCGGGAAGGTTAGGTACTCTACGATGCCGAGAGGGTGTAGAAAACTAATAAAGTCGGGTAGCGCGTACCCTAACGAAATTGCCCGATTAATGATTCTGGATAATTAAGAATCCCCGATGGTAAGGCTGAACGAAATCATTAAGTCATTCGTGATACGAGGTGTGTAAATTAAGTAATGAGACTGGCAACGTAGCGCCCGATATAGCAACACATGACTTGGAGGGCCAGTAGGTTAACATGTAATGCACCTTCAGTAGGCATTCTCAGACGGAAGAGAGTCGATTGAAGATGAACCACGCAGCGGAAGGCCTTCATCTTCAACAACCGATGAAAATGTCGATAGAATACGTAAACTTGTGTCCCGATCGTTCAGATCGTCTATTGAGGACAATAATGATCGGGGAAGAGTTAAATTTAAATCACACCACTGTTCATCAGATTTTGCCTAACGAATTGGGAGGAAATGAGAAAAATCTGCGTAAAAATGGTTTTAAAAAACCTTTCACAGGAACAAAAGGACATCAGGAGAGAAAGGTGTCTTGACTTTTTGGAATCGATTGAAAATGATCTCCTTTTTATGGAATGTGTCATTACTGGCGATGAGACTTGGGTGTTTGACTACGACCCGGAAACCAAGCGCCAAAGCATGGAATGGCACACTTCAAGCTCTCCAAGACCCAAAAAAAAACAAGAATGAGCAAGTCGAAGATCAAATGCATGCTGATTTCCTTTTATTAATAGCCAGGGAGTTGTCCACAAAGAGTTTGTATCTCCAGACCAAACAGTGAATCAACACTTTTACAGAGAGGTTCTTGAAAAACCTCGAAAAAGGGTCATGTGTGTGTGACCAAATATCAGAACTGGATGCTACATTACGACAATGCGCCTTGTCACACAGCCATTTCAGTAAACGACTTTTTAGCCAGTAAAAACATTCATGTGGCTCCTCAGTCTCCTTATTCTCCTGACTTGAGTCCTTGTTGCTTCTTTCTCTTCCTGAGATTATAAAATCACTTCAAGGGACGTCATTTTGGGACCGTAGAAAACATTCAAACGGCTGTAACCGACCAGCTGAAGGCTATTCCAGTATATGAGTTCCAGCACTGCTATGAGGAATGGAAGAACCGTCTTCAGCGCTGTATGGCTTCCTAAGGAAGTTATTTTGAAGGACACAATACTTAATTGTAATTCTATTCGAATAAAAAAAATTAAAAAAAAAAGTCACTACTTAATTTACACACCTCGTACATTCGGTTGGTTACGCGAGGTCTCTGACAACTCGAGGAATTACCTAAAGTTTACGGAACTTTGCACAATAAATGATACAAAGTAGTCTGTGCTGGGGTTGTGACCACATTATTCTCTCATATTGTGACTGATTTCCATGAGATTGCCCTTTTTCTTCTCCAACCAAGACGCCACCAATTTGTATGGCTGCAAACTGTTTCTTTTTTATCCCTTCATGCTTCTTCTTTCAAACATGCTTCCAACTTGGGTAATGAACATGATTTTACAGGATTTTCTTGATCAATTTATTATACATTATTCCTTTTTGCCATTAACCTTTGACCAATAACACATTACCTCTATTTTGCGTATACACAACGCAAACATTCGTGTTTTACAAAACAGAGAGTGCACAAAATAAACATAGAAATCCCCGAAAATATCCCCGCTATTTTAATTAATCAAAAGCCCGCATTCCTACGCCAACTATGTATTTATCGAACATGCCTTCCTCTCGTCCACGTTTTTACAGTGCCCGGCTTAAAATACGCATAATTAAATCCGGCAGTCATTTTAATTTATGAGCACGATCTATTCGAAATATTAAATTAATTTCGACTACATTAATGCGCTCTCGGTGCGGGTCGGGAGAATTTTAAACCGGGGACGGTACGCTTTTGAGTTCCGCCAAATAAACAGTTGCACAATGCGGTGGGTAATGCGAAAAATTTGCACTAATCAATGCGCTAATGGGACCTGTCGCATTCTAAACGGTAACAAAATAGCCGCGACACTCTCCCGAAATTACATTTCATTCAACGAAAGCTCAATCGAAGATTAATATAACTAATTTTGCGTAATCAGAAGTGGGATAATATTTCGCATACCTCATCAGAAGTGGAATTTGCACTACCCTCGCCTAGAACTTGAACTATCTAAGCAGTTCAACAGACATGCTGAGTCCGTAGCCATCCAGTACACCCAAAAAAAAAAATAATGACGTGGTGTGGTATTTACCGCTCAACGTTTTCTTTACCGCTGAATTTTACCCGACACTGACCACGGTAATGGAAATCCCGACGAAGTACGTCGCGAGGAGGAGGAGGAGGAGGAGGAGGAGGAGGAGGTGAAGCGACGCTTGAGGGAGATCCTGATGCGCTGCGACGTGTTTTTCGGGCGACGAAACAAAAACGAATCGCTGACGTTTTATGACGGAAAATCTCGGTGCGCTTTTACGGTCCGTTCCATCAGCGTCACTTCTCGGGCGCACGCGGACGTAAAAGCGTCGCGAGGTCAGTGGCGTCGGGCATAATTCTAAAGGGGTTATACAGCGAGGTCCATAAATAACGGATAAATTCATTATCTACGTAATTTACAATTTATGAGTAAAATCCTGAAACACGTCCATTTTTAATTCTAGAATGACATTTTTTGAGCATCATTTTATACCTCCCCTTTCAACCCCCTTGGAGTGACAGCTACCCCTTTAAAATTTTTAAACGGAACGAGGGTGCATGTGATAGCTCATTTGAAAGGGTTCTTAATTGTCTATTCAGCAGTATAAGGTTTTTTGAATCTTGTATATTTTTCATCAAGAAAATTAAATTTGATAATTTCAAAATTATTACTATTATGAAATGTATATAATCAAGTGCCTATGTACCAAATATCTGTCAAATCTGACGTTTTTAGTTAATTTTGTGTCAACATTAAACTTAAATGTATCGGTTTCCCTGATACGCTGCGCAAAATACCCAACAAAAAGAAAGAAGTAAAAAAGGGTTTCTTTTTACATATCAGAAAAAAATTATACATTTAAACTTCTTTATTTGATACACCTGTGAAAACTTATTATTCTATTATGTTATTTATCGCTGATTACAAGTCGATCATTATTTTAACAATGAGTCTTTCGGATACCCAAAGAATTGAAGTTTTGATATTATTAGGATGTGGTGATAAAACAAGAACGCAGAAGCAGGTATGCGAAATATTCAATACTGAGTATCCTGACAGCCGCATTTCCCACTCTACGGTTAGTAGAATAGAAAACAAATTGAATTTGGAAATGTCACAGATATTCCTAAATCTGGTAGGAAACGCATTTTAGACGATGACCAGAAATTGGTTATATTGTTAGATATTCAAGATAATCCACATAAGCCTACAAGGCAAGTTGCCGCCGATAATGATGTTAGTAAAACGTCCATATTGCGTCTTCTAAAAAACGAAAAATACCGCCCATATAAAATTAATTTGGTTCAAGAACTTAACGACGATGACCCTGATCGCCGATTGGAATTTTGCGAAATCATGGCAAATAGATGCCAAGATAATCCTTTATTTATAAAAACATTATTTTTTCTGATGAAGCAACATTCGTCTTAAATGGAACAGTCAACAAACAGAACTATAGATACTGGAGTACAGAAAATCTACATTGGATGATGGAGGCCAATACTCAATATCCTGAGAAGGTGAACGTTTGAGCTGGAATTATAAATTCTCAAATTATCGGACCATATTTCTTTGATGGCACATTAACTGGCGCGCGTTACTTGGATTTCTTGCATAATTTTTTTTTTGGAAGTAAGAGCCTATCTGAATCAAGTTTTTCCCAATAGATGGATCGGCAGACAACGTGAAATTGAGTAGCCTGCTCGTTCTCCCGATTTGATCCCGCTTGACTATTTTTTTTATGGAGTTACGTAAAATCGAAAGTCTACTTCAAAAGACCAAATAACGTAGAAGATTTAAAAGACAGAATAAGGCAAGAAATTAACAAATCACCCCGAAAACAATACAAAATGTTTTAGAAGAATTTCAGCAACGCCTCCATTATTGTCAGGAAGCAACGGGCGCCCAGTTTGAACATTTGATTTAAACTGTTCTTCTGTTCTGTTTCATGTTCTTTTCTTTACTTAGTAACATTACAAAAATGTAATATTTTTCAATAAAAAAATTATAGAAATTAAAAAAAAATCTTATGTTGCTGGATGGAGAATTAAAACCCCTTTCAAATGAGCTATCACACGCACCCTCGTTCCATTTAAACATTTTAAAGGGGTAGCTGTCACTCCAAGGGGGTTGAAGGGGGAGGTATAAAATTATGCTCAAAAAATGTCATTCTAGAATTAAAAATTGACGTGTTTCAGGATTTTACTCATACATTGTAAATTACGTAGATAATGAATTTATCCGTTGCTTATGGACCTCACTGTATATTAATTTGAATAACAACCACAACGCCGAGTATTAGTTAAGCAATTTATTTGAAACGTTTACATATCATGTAATTCGACATAACAAAGGAACGATTAAGTTTTTAATAAAATAAAAAACAGTTAGAACGTAGAGCTCGTAGGTTAATAAGAGATTCCAGAGCAGATCTTAACATGACTGGAATACTGTCATATGTGAAGTACTGCCACATTAATTAAGTATATCGTCATCTCCTGTATATATGTATGTTCGCAGTACAATTTATTGTAGTTCAATCAATAACGGCAATGTTAGCCATGTTGTGCGCTCCACTCTAACCAAGTTACGCACGTGCCAATGGTCAAATCGCGAACGTGAACGTAATATACACTTATTGTTAGTATTAGTGAAACTACGCTGGTCGACGCATCATTCGTGTGCACGAAACGTGGGATAATTCTGTAAAAATGTCGGGATAGCTCCCGTCGCATGTTACGGTGGAGCGCTGGATAAACAATTTAGCGAAACTGACCTTTAATGGCAGTGAAATTCGTTTTACTGCGTGTGAGAGTGTACAGACGTGACACGTAAAAGCAGTTGTTTTGCAGCATGTTGCTACAGATAAATATAAAGCTCGTGTAAGTGATAGTGTGAGTGCGCGAGACAGACGAAGACAATTTAACTTGAATTTAGTCAAAATAATGGTAACGTGTAATATCCATTCACCAAAATAGATCGAGCGGAGCGGAGTACGGCAAAGTTAGTCTGTCTGCAGAAATAATGTTTAGTTAGACAATTACACATGGCACCACTGTGTGAGGACTGAAAAAAAATATCGTCTCGGAATTGCACGATAAACCTGTTTGGCTTAGTATTGACGAAAATTTGAAGGGTGTTGAAAAGCACAAACGCGGAAACAATTAGTGAGTGTGTAGCTAGAAGTCTACAATCACTATGGGGCGAGGAGAACCTGGAGCCGTCTCTGGTAAGGTACGCTTCTATTATTAACCTCCGAGCTCTAGTTATGTTACACCACCGTGAGTGACAACGTTATCAAAGCTGTGTTTCTGAAGCAATTTTTTTCCGAGAAAAAGTAGGCATCCCTTAACATTGGCGCCGAGAGTAACTTTCGGGAAAAAAAATTAAACCGGCCTCTCTCGGCAGAGGAAGGCCCATCATCACTCCGCGTAATTCGAATAAATTGTTTTTCGTCCCCTCCCCCCGTCCCCGTTATGACGGGCCGCCGCCTCCTGATTGATGGCCCGAAGAAATTGTAATATTTAATCGAATTCGCGAAAAAAGCCGTTTCGGCACGCCGTTAATGCCGTTTCGGTTGACGGGCCGTGATTGCTTTTGTAATTTTCGAACTGTACGATTTATTGGGTTTGTCTCGTCCGATGAATACGAATATATTCGATATATACAGGGTGCCGACTTTTATTTATGTAGAAATCCATAAAATCCTCATTTCTCAAGGTAATAGATTAAACTTTTTTTTTTATTTATTTAAAGCGCATCCAAAACTGATTCTTTTGACCCTACCGTCGCTTTAAGATTCATCTCCATGGCTTGCTACCATGTTTTTACGAGGTGTGACTATTAAACCACCGAACTGAAGCTGCTACTAGCGCGCTGCGAGCGTGTCGCGACAAATTTGAACAGAACTGTGTCTAGTGATACTTTTCCCACCCTGAGCTCGCTGGACAAGCCAGTGGGTCGCTCAGTTTGACTGTAGCAGTCGTTTGAATTAGTCTACGTACCAGCGATGCGTCGAAAAAATGTTAAGTGTTCAGATGGAGCAACGGGTTTTTCTCAAGTTTCTTGTTAAATCGGGCAAAAAACTTTTACAGAAGCTTATGCAATGTTAAAAGAAGTGAACGGGAATGAATGTTTATCCCGCCACATAAGTTTTTGAATGGTTTAAACGGTTAATGAGGGACGTGAAATGATCGAAGACGATCCGCGCCCCGGACGGCCATCAACGTCAAAAACGGACGAAAACATTGAAAACAACTAGTAAAAAAATCCGCGAAGATAATCGTCTAAGCATCTGAGGGCTTGCTGAAATAACAGGAATCGTCAAAGAATGTGTTCGCCAGATTTTGCAAGAATCGCTCAACATGCGCAAAGTTTGTGCAAACATGGTGCCAAAACTCCTCACTCCCGAGCAAAAGGAATCAACTGACATTCTAAACAAGATTGACACTAATCCAGGCTTGTTAGACACGGTGGCACTGAATGGGACAAGATTCGAAAGTGTGGAAGCGGTTAAAGCAAAAGCGACGGAGGTTCTGAACTAACTGACAGCAGCGGACTTCCAGCACTGCTTTCAACAATGGAGAAGTCCTATGGAGCGGTGTAGAGATCGCCAAGGGGGTTAAAGGCGAAAAAGTTGCTACTGTAATTGGTAACGAATAAAAAGTGTTGTGACAGCAGTGTTCGGTTATTTAATAGCCATACCACGTATACCCCCGAAATTCTATACGATCGATCTCGAAATTGAGCAAAATATCCAGATTAAGTAGACTAGTCAAGTGTGCTGTGGAATTACATATGTGAAGACAGTTGAATGTCACTTATAATCACTAAAATCTAATTTTGACCTCCTAACTGTAGTAGCCAAAATAAAAAAAAACGAATATTATAACTGAATAAAAACAATTAAAAAAAAAGGACAGAACTTCTTTATAAACAGAAGTGAGAACTTGACTAATGAGGGTAAAGCATTGTTTTATTTGGTTTTATGAAGTTACTGATTTTCTAAAAAAAAAAACACTTCAAAGATTTCAACAAAGGATTCAACAAAAACTGGTATAAAACCGACACCAAATGTCGAACTATTTTAAATTATTAATAGAATGAGATTTAAAAAAAAAAACAGAAAAATAGGGGCTTTACTTTGAATTGATTGATTTGTATATTGAAATTGAGGAGAATCACACCGACTCCGAATTAACTTTGAACTTTTTCAAAGATTTTAACATAAAACTAGTAACACTGCATTAACTCACTGCATTAACTCGTACAATGGGCAAGGATTGTATGTGAAAACCAAGAGTACATTCACCTATCCCACTTCTGATTGATCTACCAAATTATATCGTGATTTATTATCCGTTAATTAATTATGCTTTTCAACTTTCCACGACCTTGACCCGGCGTCTACGAAAATAATACATATAACATAAAGCATAGTTAATGCTTGAAAACTAGGTTGTGCCGCTCTATACTTTGAGAAAGCATTATCTATTGTGCTATTATAATCAGTGTTTGGTCTCGTATATCAAACGTTTTTAAACTAGATATATGAATACTGCGTTAAAACTATTATCTGGTGTGTTATATGATTTCATTTGTTTCTTAATAACCACTGGTAATTGTTTTTGTCAAATTAGAAAGTTAGAATTTACTAATCAATACATTTCAGGTATACCGCCCGATCTAGCAATACTGCGGAGACGGGACTTGGAATGGCGGTATATTAACATGTAATGCACCTTCAGTACAGGTTTGAACTTGTTAGAGTTATTTGTTTGTTCTTTGTGACTGTTTTCGTAAACCGTTTTTTTCTAGTGCGTTTTAAAAATGAGCAATTTTGAGCAACGGTGTGCTATCAGGTTTTGTTTCAGTCTTGGACACAGCGCAGCAGATACTTTTGCAACACGTCTACGGAGACATGTTTTTTCAAGAGCCCAGTTTTTTCGATGGTTTAAGGCATTCTCAGAAGGAAGAGTCTATTGAAGATGAGCCACGCAGCGGAAGGCATTCATCTTAAAGAACCGATGAAAATGTCGATAGAATACGGGATCTTGTGCGTTCAGATCGTCGGTTGATGATAAGAATGATCGAAGAAGAGTTAAATTTGAATCACACCACTGTTCAGGGTCTGTGTGAGACCAAACATCAAGACCAACTCATGTTGCATCACCACAATGCGTCTTGGCACACAGCCATTTCAGTAAACGAGTTTTTAGCCAGTAAAAACATTTCTGTGGCTCTTCAGCCTCCTTATTCGCCTGACTTGAGTTCTTGTGACTTTTTTCTCTTCCGAGATTGAAAAATCATCTCAAGGGACGTCATTTTGGAACCATTGAAAACATTCAAACGTCTGTAACCGATCAGCTGAAGACTATTCCAGTATATGAGTTCCAGCACTACTATGAGGAATGGAAGAACCGTCTCCAGCGCTGTGTGGCTTCCCCAAGGAAGTTATTTCGGAGAAGAATAGTGAATTGTAATTCTAATCGAATAAAAAAAATTAAAAAAAATAATCTCTCATTACTTAATTTACACACCCCCGTATTGCTTGTCAATATCTAGGTTGTTGTTACTTTTGTTTGCATTAGATTGGTCATTATTACTATGCACTCAATGTCATTGTGTTTTTTTGGTCACCTATATTCATTCTATATTTTATAAGGCTACATTTTAAAAAATATAGAGCTCGTCATTGATTTGCTACTACGAGGTTTAACACGTTTTGATTTAAAAAAATGTTTCATTACAATTTTGACGACAAAGTTTTAAGTACTCCTCTGCACATGTTAGGAAAACCACTGTTCTTTGTCACATACAAGGTGTTGAAAACGTGAATTTTTACAAACTAATAAACTATTTCTCTCAGTGTATATTCCCTTGGTGGTTCGATCGATTTTCTTTTTGTGCGTACCGTAACAAATGACGTAGATGTGCACAGCGCAAGACTTCAACATCAATATCGTTACCACATCCCCCTCCCGTATGAAAAACGACCAGAAAAATACCAACCGAATATTAACAAGAGATCAAATTAATGAAGTCTCTGTGTGTATCGAAAACGGAACGGGGTGCATTGCTAACGACGCCTCATTACGGATTCTACGTGATTATCGGAATACATATCGATCGCCCTGTATGCGTGCCGTCAGCTACTAATTATTTATTTTCAGTTTCGCAACAATATCAGTCCACGTAATTAATGTTTTAATATATTAGTACACGATGTACGTTCGCGCATTGTATCGGCAACGCCATTTTTAATTTCAATTAATTAATTCCGCATATACGCGTCATTGTTACCTGTGTACCTGCCAGTCAGCGTTGTATGTTTGCACTTTGATTCGGTACGGTATTACGTATAACTACGATGTAGGGTTTCTTTATTGCGAGAGAGTGAAAAATATACATTTGAAAATTTGTCATTTGTAAAAAAAATGTAATATAGTGTTTTTCATTAACCGGCTAAACTTTAAGGGGACTAGGGAGGGTTGAAAATGCAAAAATTTGTGCTGGAACTCATATACTGGAGCTATTCCAGTATGTAGAACCGTTTGAATGTTTTCCATGGTCCCAAAATGACGTCCCTTGAGGTTATTTTTTAATCTCGGGAAGAGAAAAAAGTCAGAAGGACTCAAGCCAGGCGAATAAGGAGGCTGAGGAGCCACAGGAATGTTTTTACTGGCTAAAAACCGTTGTCGTGATGCAACATCCAGTTATACTTGATGTTTGGTCTCACAAGTTTTTCAAGAACCTCTCTGTAAAAGTGTTGATTTACTGTTTGGCCTGAAGGCACAACCTCTTTGAAGGCACAACGTCTTTGTGGACAATTCTCTGGCTAACAAAAAAGCAAATCAGCATGAATTTAATCTTCGACTTGCTCGTTCTTGCTTTTTGGGTCTTCGAAAACTTGAAGTGTGTCATTTCATGCTTTGGCGCTTGGTTTCCGGGTCGTACTCAAACACGCAAGTCTCATCACCAGTGATGATACGTCCCATAAAATGGGGATAATTTTCAATCGATTCCAAAAGTCAAGACACCTTTCTCTTCTGATCCTTTTGTTCCTGTGAAAGATTTTTTGGAACCATTTTTGCGCAGATTTTTCTCATCCCCAATTCGTTAGTCAAAATCCGATGAACAGTAGTGCGATACACTTTAGTCAAACTAGTTTCCATTAACGTGGTTACTTTACTGACCTAATTAAAGAGTTAAAAAAATCTAAAACCAACAAATATCTGCATAGAATACCTTCACCTTACTGTCTTCACCCCTATGCAACTCACATCATAAATAGAACCGACACTTACTGTTAATAAACCGATTTTTGTAACTGTCCATTGACCACCGTCCTTAACTAACCCTTCGAGACATCCCAGCCGTCCCGCATCGATCTGAGCGGAAGGCTCGGTAGGACGTCCCCAATCAGCGCGATAGAAAAATAACCTCCCCCTCGCGACCCTCTGGGGGCCATTAATAACGCACGAGAGATAAAAATACGAAGCTGATTGTTAAAACGGTTAATGTAGATTATCGGGCAGTCAAATCTGATGAATTTATAGCCTAGGTCTGGTGTTCCTAGGGGATCCGATCTTGGCCCTCTTCGTTGTCCAATCTTCATGAATGATATACGTGACCACGTTAATTTGTTATTAATTTAACAACAAATTAAATTTGTAACAAGTAACACAAGTATGTATTCCCTCATATTACTATTAACTGTAGTTCTATTCGATGTAATAAATAATTCTAATGAATAAATTAAAATAAATGATGTGTTGATGTAACAGATAGCATTTCTTAGAGGCTGCAATCAATTCGGTGACTTAGTGATACGTTTTTTTGTATTATACATATTCCTTGAAAATGTATTTAAATATTCGAACAATTGACGAAGTTAGAGCCGGTAAGAGACATGGGACAGCTTAGATATGCTCGTGAGTTAGGGGGAGGTATATACAGCGTGGTAAAAAATAATGCCTGTAACTTTTTAATAATGTTTCATGTTTATGTGTTAATTTCATGTTTATGTGACCATGAAATAATTTTGTCTTTTTGAGTTTGGTTGTCATGGAGAGCAACTTTATTTTTTTTAAATGATAACCCGTATATTTTCTCTCAATATCTGCAGGAGCAGCATTTTCTCTTTATTGTACACTAAAAAGTTGATGGTTACATAAAGAAATTTTCACAAGGACAGTTACAGGCATTATGGGCCTGTTGGGTTATAAAAGTTTTGCTGCTTGTGTTCAACAATCACTTCTTTGGTAGTCCCTAATCAAGGCAATAGAGATAATCCGCTATAAGCCCTCTGCGGCCAATAATGAATCATAGAGATAAAAGCGTGAGTGACGACGATATGCACATGGGGTGTAAGATGTATTATACGTGGTGGTGAAAAGATAAGCCGCTGGAACTGCGCCGCGCTAGACCTCTGCGAACCGGTTTCTGACCCTCTGCCGCGATAAGATTCCGAGCGGTAGCGATGACGAATTTTGCACAGGGAGAAAATTTAAATATTGTTCTTAAATCATTTTTTGTTGTCTCAATTTTAAATGTTGTAGTGTATATCTTTTGGAATTTGTCAAATTAAAATTTAGGAAGCGGATGTCAAATTAAAATTAAGAATAAAAATTTATATACCACATAAATTTTCTATCTACGCATTATGTCAAAAATGCGTTAGATTTTTAGGTTAATAGACATTTCCACCGCAATCGAAATGTGCCACTGCGATTTCAATTCGGATAAAACAACCGAATGCCGATTGGGTTAAGTAACGCCCCAGATTCTTTCCGAAGATTAATGGACACTCACTCCTATGGACAGTCACTACATTTAAAAAATTAAACATAACCTTCGAATACCCATGAAATTCGAGTCAATCCCTAGAAAAATCAGAAGAATTAGAAATATTGTGACCCGACCGTGATTTTTGGTACACCCTCTAAGAACGCGAAGTCTTACATTTTCCCTTGAGCCACGCCGCTACAATGCCCGATAAGAGCCGAACAATATTCCATTAATAAGGCTTTTTTTTATTAATTTCCGGCCGATAAATTTTCCGGGAGGGCGATTCCCTTTGAAAACTTTCCCAAAGAAAACAATAATCCCCAGAAACGATTCCTGTACGCCGCATTAATTTTCGCAATTTCCCAATCGGAGGGAAAAACCGTTTTCTTCGGGAAATGTAACGCGGCCAAAACCGGCATTACAATATCGATTCAGTCTGAAGGAAGCAGATGTGTTGATGACATTTTTTTTTGTTTTTAATTGAATAATCCGTTACAGGTTTATCAAAGTTATTGACAGGTTTTTGAAACGATCGATGACATCGGATCAGGTGCATCTGATGGATCTTTAGAACGGTGATCGATTTAAAAACAACCGTTGTTAACCTCTATATACTCTACGAGGTGTAGCTATTAAATAACCGAACTGATGCGACGGAGGTTCTGAACCAGCTGACAGAAGCGGACTTCCAGCACTGCTTTCAACAATGGAAAAGTCGTACGGAGCGGTGTAGAGATCGCCAAGGGGGAGTATATTGAAGGCAAAAAAGTTGCTACTGTAATTGGTAACGAATAGAAAGTGTTATGACAGAAGTTCAGTTATTTAATAGCCACACTCGTATATATTAACCATAAGTCCTAACTTCAAATATATCATGACATAGTATCGTCGAAGTATCCTCCTATTTTTAACGCACGCATTTTGACAAAATGGCCTTTATTTATCTCCTTTGTTCGTAAATAAATTCGACGAAATTAAAAGCCGTTGTTCATTTATCTCACAATCAGACTAAACACCGTATATCATTATAATTAATTTACAGGTGTGAAATGGAACCTTTTTTGAAACAATGGATGGTATCAGATCAGGTACATCTGATGGATTTAGAAACCCACGAATTTAAAAACAAGCGTTGTATTAACCATATTAATCCTAACCTCAAATATATTATTACATAGTATTGTGGAAGCATCTTCAATTTTTTACGGCACCCGTTTTGACAAAACGGCCTTTATTTCCTTCCTTCTAACGCCAACTTAGCCTCGAATTATGCAAATTCCGAGCTTATAGGCGTTCAACCCCCCGGTAATCTGGAATAGATTTATATCGTCTTATATTAGACCGCATTTACGATACGTCCCCCGCTGCACCTATTGTCCCACTTAACCCGCCGCCTATTGTCATGTAAACGGCCCCGCTCCCCCCTTCCGTCGCCCCGCCGCTCTCAAGTGGGGTCGCGAGTGCGGATCATGCCCGCTCTGTCATATTCTGGAGTGACGCGGCTCTAATTTGGAATTTTATTGTGTTACAAAACACCGGGGCGTCGAGCGTTTCAACTCGCCCTCTATGCCAGTCGGGATAAGGCGAAACCCATTGTCGTAATGGTGGGGTTTGCGTATTCATCGTTTACAAATTTCGGTTCTTCGCGCGAGCTACCCCCCTGCCACCCCCTACGAGCACGGGCGTTACAGTTTTGTTTCGAGACAGGTTTTTAATGGCATCCCTACAGGCTATTTCAATAAATTCACCTAAAAATGTGTGGTTTTTGTTATTTCTCTATGAAATCAAATTGTTCGACATAAAGTATAAAAATAGTGTAACATTTATTATTATTAGAGAGCCCGTAGGTTAATAATAGATTCCAGGACCGGTTTTAACGGGACTGGAATACTGTTATATGGGCCACATTAATACAGTACATCGTCAACTCGTGAATATACGCTTCGTGCCAAAGGTCGAGTCGCGAACGTGAACATAATTTACATTTATTGTTAGTATTAGTTAAACTGCGCTGGGCTATGTATCATCTATGTGCACCAAACGTAGAATAAGTCTGTAAAAAATGTTGGGTCTGACGTTTAATGGCAGTAGACTTCGTTTTAACCGTGTGTAACAGTGTACAGACGTGGCACGTAAAACCAGCTGTTTTGCAGCATGTTGCTACATATAAATATAAAGTTCGTGTAAGTGGTTGTGTGAGTGCGCGAGACAGACAAAGACAATTTATCCTGGAGTGGGTACTGGAACTTTCGGCGTAGAAATAAAAAACTGGACGTTTTCCACGAAAACCGAACTATTCTTTTCTCGCTTCGCCAACTAAGTTGGCTCTTCAGCATTATAACTAAATTTTTACCTACACACTTACTTATGCTAAATTTGTTGCCACGGTTCGCTAGATCTTGTTATCAAAACACGACGTGGGTATCGGACCATGTCCTCCTTAAGTTTAAAACTTAATATTTCTAAACTTTCAAAGTCCACGTTTACTGTTTGGAACAACTAACTTCACGGTTGTTGTCAGGTTTGGGCAACACAAGATTTTTCCGTTCTGCCATATTTCAAATGAGCCTGTGTTCTTTAAATCTAGTCAAATATCTTTTTGTTTGCCCAATTACTTTTGCACAATCTTTATAACTTATTTCGTATATTCCTGACTTTTCGTTACTGTGTTTTGTCTTTGGGGTTGCCAAAAGGTCTGTATTTATTTTTAGAACTATAAACTAAATTGATATTAATATTTTTTTTTTTTAATTTTATCTAGTCCGAGGATGAATTTAGGTTCATAAATTTAAGAGAACTCTGTACAATTCACGCTTTTCGTAGAGATACTGACAATTCGAAATTTGTTTCGTTACCATATGAACCTAAATTCACCCGGGACTAGATACGATTTTTAAAAATATGAATATCAATTTGGTTCATAATTCTAAAAATAATGTAATATTCCATTCGCCAAATTAAATCACTCCGAGTTCAGACAATTTGTCCAGACGCTGTGAGTGAAAAGTACACGAAGTTAGTCTGTCTGCAGAAACAATTCGTATACGATTATACGTAGCACCACTGTGTGGGGACATAAAAAAATATCGTTTCGGAATTGCACGATAAACATGTATGGCTTAGTATTACGAAACTACAGATGTTAAAGAACAGTAATACGAAAGAACAACAAGCTAACGTAGCGGTTAGGGCTGGATAGGCAAAAACTATGGCATTTGGTAGCTTCAAGGTCATATTCTAATTTAATCCATGTAACATGTTTGGCCATAAGCCCTCACCGAATTGCCGAAACTGTTAGGGAGTTATCCCTAATGTTGACACCCTTATAAGGAATGTAAAACAAATATTTGCCAAAACCTCATCCAGGAAAAAAGTTATCAGAAGTTCTACCAAGGACACCATCGATTTTTGCACGAGCTGCCGCTGCTCCTGGCGATGCCATCGTGAATGGCGAAATGCGCGCTTCGCGTACACAGCAGTGATCCGGTATTGTAACACACATCTACAAATGTTTCATATCAAGATACAGATTATATAATATATTTTCAGTGTAGTTTTTCGGGATATTTTAAGTGTATTCCAAGAACAACATGTACTTACAGATAATGTACCATTTGCGGTTGTGTAGATTGCCTTATTTACCTGCAACAAAAAAAATAAAACATAAATGAAAGTGGAAAATTAATGTGTTCTTAAATGGGATGAGAAATAATTAAATTAAGAGTAATTTTAATAAGAATGGAAATTATAATCCGTGTAATTGTAATTGGAATAAGATATACATACAGGGTGTCCCATTATTAAGGAGCCATAGCGAAACTACAGATCCTTCGAATAAAAACATTATCATTTAACCAAACTTACCAAGTTATTGGTAACCAAGATACAGGGTTATATAATTTTATTTTCGATTTCCTTAAATAACTTCTTTAACAAGCAAAATTTTTTTCACAATTTGGTGATTGGAGTTTTTTGGGGAAAGGAATTTTGATATAATTGTAGGGGCGCTCTCTTTATCTTTTTTAGTAGCCACAAAAACAATTTATTAGTGGATATTCACTTCATAAACTGACGAGACTCCACCTCATGCACTTTTTTTGCGGTTCGATCAGAAAGTTTCGTTCAACACGTACTTCCTCAGACAGATAACGAACTATCCCGATACCGTCGCTCAAAACCGCTAGATATTTTCAACTGCGAGCAAGCAACAGAAAAAGAACACAACCCTTTCACGTAAGGAATAATCCAATCAAACTCGACCTACGCGAAGAATTCTCAGCGGCCGTTCCGTACGGGGAAAAGCCAAATCAAACGGCGCGAATCCAGACGGCCGTGACGGGGTGCCCGGCGGGGCGTCGGTGACTCATAGGGCACGCTCCGAGGGGGGTCTCGGGACACCCCGCTGCCCGAAAACGCCGGCGAACGGCGTTCGTTGAACTCCAACGGCGGCTGCCGAAATTTCAGAGCGTCAGATCGAAAACGGGGCCAAACCAATTTTTTTCAGACTTGTCACTGATCAACGGCCGTCAGATTCGCTGACATTTTCAGGTTTTTCAGGATAAGGGAATTTAAAGAACTCTCTGAATCTGGCAAGGGTAATTAATTTCTTCTACTTTATCTACTATCTAGTATCTACTTAATCTACTTTAGTTACTAACGCATCTATCAGATGTATAACATCATAGAATTGTGTTACCTAAAACTGAGGCAGGATACACCGTTGGCAAAGTCAGATCTTCTAATGGAAGTTGATGTACGTAATTCATCCACCGCGACTGTATATTCAAAATTATACACAGGGTGAAGTTGCAAATTGTCAGCGTATCCCCATTATTGTCGAAATGAAATGACTTGAGATTTTAAACACTACAAGAGTGCATAATAAAAATTAATTTCTGACTATTCATGAGACGTCATGAGCTGTCAACTCCTATTTTGTAAATGTAAATATATTTTTAAGAGCAACAAATGTTTCCAAATCATTTCTAGAATACGATTTAATACAGAAAACAATTTTAACCTCAAAATTTCGAAAGGATTAATACCATTTGGGATTCCAGAAGTAATTTGGAAACGTTTGTTACACTTCAAAAAAATCGACAGTTGACAGATGTGAAATTACGTTGCAAGAGTCACAGATAGACTAAGAAAAACGTTATCAACGCAAAACATTGGCATACCATATCGAACAACGACGAAAATACAAGGTCTTCACTTCAACAAGGATCCAGTCCCAAACTTCTGATAAAAGAACGAAAGAAATCGATCTTTGGCCTCCAAAACCGTGTCAAAAATTCTATTTTCAATCATTTGATTTAACCCCAATGCAGGCGATAGACAGAGTCTATCTACAAGTTAAAATTCCATTTAATTTTTGAGAGATGAGCAGAGCGACTGGAATATGTCAGTCAAGAATTATTGTTCCCATGGGTCTCAACAGCTGTAGAGTCGATTCCATTCACTATTTTTACTTGGAAATTTTATGGAGGACTGTTGCAATGTTAGTAAACATATTGTGAAAAAATCACGTTTGTGTATTTTCATGGTTCATAAAAAAAAGCTAAAAAAGAGGCAGTTCCAGTAGACGATCCCCTTGAGATTGAAAAAACGCCCCACCAAATTTTCGATAAGGATCAAACGTCACACGCCGTCAAAGATCGCTTTCACTCTGTTCCTAACTTTTGTCGTTTTTCATACCGTGGACATATATCATCGTAATGAACGACGTCTCGATATAGAAGAGTTTCTATACGCGGGTTTTGGGTCGGAAAATCGCATTGAAAAAAATAAAGAGTTATCAATCTGACCGGCATGCAGCCGGAAGGATGACAATTTCCCTCGTACGCTTCAGTTCTGGCAAAGATTTCGGAAGAATAGTTGCGTCTGTCGCAACTTAAGCGTATCTTACCGACCGATCGCTTACTACTATCGGGCTAGCTATGTAGGTGTAACCATGATTTACAAGACCGAACATACAGTCGGCAATGAAAGTAAAATTGCGATGTTTTCAAAAAAATCGCGAATATTAGATTCTTTTTAGAGGCATTTGACTTTTTGGAATTGTATTTTTACTAAACAATAGTAAGGATGGTAGAGTTGAATTTGTGATGGTGTTTTTGGCTAACCTTTAGAAATGTTTCATGTGCAGGAAACATTTTTACAAATTGGCCTAGTTTGATAGATACTCTGAAGGTTTCAATTTAATATGAATCCAGAAACGTTGAACAGTATTCAGTATTTTCGGAGTTATTCACGGGTTTTTGAAAACATCGCAATTTTACTTCTTTAGCGATATACATATTTCGTTGTTGCCTTGTTTTGCTATTAGGTATATTCTATGAAAAAGTGTACCAAAAAAAGTATCCTACCTTGTGTATAAGAGAAGTGTAAATTACGTAATGAGACTGGCAACCTAGCGCCCGATCTAGCAACACTGCGGAGACGGGACTTGGAAGGGCGGTAGGTTAACATGTGATGCACCTTAGGTACAAGTTTGAACTTGTTAGAGGCATTTGTTTGTTCTTTGTGACTGTTTTTGTAAACCAGTTTTTTCTAGTGCGTTTTTACATTAATTTTGAGCAATGGTATGCTTCAGACTTGGACACAAGGCAATGGATACTTTGGTACTTCTTCACACCTAAGCAAGTCGAAGATCAAATGCATGCTGATTTGCTTTTTGGTTGCTCCGGAATTTTTTCCTACAAAATTTTCCCCCCCCCCCCACAAACGATAATTGCGTATAATACAATATACACATATTATAAGTATTAAAGTTTAGCCGGTAAAACATTCTTACTTACTTAAATAAAAATCTATTATTCTTTGTAGTATGGCAAAATGTGAGTTCATTCTTATTTCACAGTATGGAAAGAAATGACAAGAGAAGGCCTTGTGCGTCACAAATCCTTAGGATTGTGTAGGAAAGTAGGATATTGTGAGTAAAAAGGCCCCTCTTGTCATTTCTTTTCAAACTGAAAAAATCTATTAATTTATGGAGTGCAATATTGAAGAACTGAATTCTAATAATGGTACAGACGTTTCGAAGTCTTGAACCATATTTATTTTTCTTAAGAGAAATAATTACCTTAATTAAAATACTTTAAAACTACAAGAAAACGACGAGGAATTACTGGAGTTCTTTACCAGAGGTCATATTTATCATCTTACACGGGTGTTCCAACTAAGGCAGAGTTATAGAATTATAACTCTTGTTATTGTAACTTTAATATTATAAAATATTTTTATCTGAAACATTTTTTCTCAAATTTACAATATAGAGGAAAACGTCTTAGATGGAACACCATGTATATTTATTCTGCACTCCCTTTGTTTCTAATTGTGAACAACAATTAATGAACCGTTCTCAGAAGTGAACGATACAGAAATTTTCCATCTGACTACTGTTGCTTTTTGATGCCACTGTTCGATGTCAATAAATTACAATTATCCAACAATGGTACATTGAATGGTTTTATATGACGCGTTCTACTCACAATTGTGCCTGTAACAAATGAGTATCGACGCGCCTTCGTGCGGACGATCATATATCAGAAGGTAAGAAGAATTGAGATGTCTAGGGTTCCCGATTTGATAAATATTTATATCGATCTGTCCGACGTTATTTTTAATGATGCATTCTTTTTTCTGGTTATCTATCATTCGAGTCCTTCGAGGGCAGGGGAGACGATCTTCAAGGACCTGCGTTTTAACGTTTACAGAATCAAAAAGAGATAATAAAACCAACGTATACGAAATTTGGAATGGTTTTTCTCGTCTAAAAGTAATCTAGCGAAGAAAAATGGGCGTCAAAACCTAAATATTCACTTGTGCCATTTCAACCGAACTTTTCGCGCCTCTACTCTCGACCGCATACTACGAGTTAAATGGCATTTCACATATACCTTTAATATTTAATTTATATATTCTACGCTACATCTGTTTCAAATTAGCTACTTGATACTTGTACTGAGTGTGCCATATCTTCCGCAATCATCCCATAATCCCGAATAATTATCTTTAATATTTAATTTCTCTATTTTGTTTCATTTGTTTTGCATTAGGAACTTTAATTTTTGTTGTGTTCATAATTAAACTTTTGCGGTTATTTAGATATGCCATCTCTCCCTAAACTACCTTATTGTCCTAACTTTTTTTCTGGAATAAGAAATTCTGGAGAATATTTTAAATCATTCATGGTTTTTTTCATAAATGTTACTTTTGCGGTTATACAGGTGTGCCATCTCTTCCGCAATTACCCTACCGGATACACAACAAGGCAAATTTTTTTTATAAAAAGGGTATTTTCTCGAGTGACTTTTTTAGATTATTCATATTTTTTTTCACAAATTTTACTTTTGCAGATAGAAATATGTGCCATCTCTCCCACAACTATCCTACTGTTCAGAAATTTTTCTCTAGAAGATTTTCTGGATATTATTTATTTAACTGATCATAATTTTTTTCATTAATGTTACTTTTACGGTTATAAAGATGTGCCATCTCTCCCGCAAGTGCCCTACTGCGCAGACGGTTTTCTATAAAAAAAGAATTTCTGAAGAGGATTTTTCCAGTTTATTCATATTTTTTACATTAGTGTTACTTTTGCAAATAGAAATATGTGCCATCTCTCCCACAACTATCCTACAATTCTGACATTTTTCTATGGAGAGATTTTCTAGATATGATTTATATAACTAATCATAATTGTTTTCATTAATGTTACTTTTACGGTTATAAAGGTGTGCTATCTCTCCCGCAAGTACCTTACTGCGCAGACATTTTCCTATAAAAGAAGGATTTTCTGAGGAGGATTTTTTTTAGATTATTCATGTTTTTTACATAAATGTTAATTTTGCAGATAGAAATATGTGCCATCTCTTCCACAACTATCCTACTGTTCAGATATTTTTGTCTGGAGAGACTTTCTGAGTATGATTTATTTAACTAATCACAATTTATTTCATTAAAGTTACTTTTACGATTATAAAGGCGTGCCATCTCTCCCGTACCCTTCTGCGCAGACCGTTTTCAATAAAAGGAGGATTTTCTGAAGAGGATTTTTCTAGATCACTCATATTTTTACATAAATGTTAGTGTTGCGGTTATAAAAGTGTGCCATCTCTCCCGTAAGTACTAAGCAGACATTTATCTATTAAAAAAGCATTTTCTGGATACGATTTTTGTAGGTTATTCAAATATTTTTACATACATGTTAGTTTTGCGGTTATGAAGGTGTGTCATCTCTCCCGCAATCCATGAAAATTTATCGGATATTTTCAATATACCGAGTATTACTTCTATCCATTCCCGACCTGCCGAAGTGAATGGCTCGCGGCCTGGGGAAAAATTATACGGATCTCAGGCATTACCCGAAATTATTTTAGAGATTTCCCAGCGGATCGGAGGCGGCGCCGAGCGCCGGATCCCGCTGATAATGACGCCTCGTTAGCGCCGCTCATCTTGGACCATTACTTTAAGTTACTTAAAACTGATTGCCCCCATAAATAAACGCGGGTTCGCCGCCGCCGCCTCGAGGGGGGCGGGGGGGCGGGGGGGGGGCCATCTGATAAATTAATGATTTCAATGGGAAATCGCGACGCGATTCCGAACGGCTAAGTAAATCGCGGTGAACGCGGCGGGAGCTCTAGAAAATAACTTTAGCTCGGTCGATTATTGAAAATTTTACGCTAAAAATCTTACTAGAAGTCAGGAAATATTAAAATTAGTTTTTTGAGCATATAGAGGACGATAGAGTCGAGGTCTATTGGATTCAAATCAGGTGACGTGAGAGGTCATTTCATTCTTTCGACACACCTACGTTAGAAAAAAAATTGATCTATAATTTCAATCGGACACGTCAAAGTTTTCAATACATCAACCCTCGTTTCCAAGTCAATAATGGCTACTATACGTAAACGACTATCGGCCTGCAAAGTTCGCCGTTCTAGACAACACTCTGTACCGTTAACGACGCAGCGTTTAATTCCGTTCGGGGGCAAGAAAGTTTTAATGTCTTCCAGAGAAGAAATCAGCGTTCATTTATATTAACTTTGTATCACTTCGTCGCATAAAATACAGTAGTATCGAAGGAGGTTAACGATATCTCTCTGACTTGGTTGTTTTCGAAGTCTCGAGATAGCCGACGAGATAGCTGTCCCAGTATTTCGTGCTACTTGGACGGCCACTGCCATTAAAACGGCAATTAATCGGGTATTATATAGGTCATTAGAATTTACTAAAATACAGGAGCATTTCTTGTTAAAAGATATAAATATTTGCCTTGTTATCTGATTTTAAATAGGGAATCAAAATACGTATAAGCTCGGGATGATTCACTGTGCCCCATGGAATGAAAATTAAATTTTCTTTCTATTTTGAATTAAATATTTTTCAAACTATCAATGGTTACTTTTAAATATAGAATGCTATGGTGGAATACAGAAAAAAAAATCAAGTAATCCTAATTCTAAAAATGTTAAAAATACTTTTTCATTAACACTTTAAATTAGGAGCATTCAGGGCGATTTTTTCAAATGGTAATCCTGGTAATATCTTGGGTATATAATGTATGTATTAGGGTGTCCGTTATTTACCAACTTGGTTTTTTCTTCGTAGCGCCCCCTAAATTTTTAGTTTAGAACCCAAAAAATAATTATCGGACCCATATAAGCCCTAAATATTCAAATTAAACCCTGCCACAAAGACGATACATTTCCAATTTAAATAACATGGGGTTTCGGCACGTTTTACATTTAATTTTTTTCTCCTGAGCACGTTAATATACAGCGATGAGAGACACATATTTTTGTAGGAAATTGAACGCTCTACAAAAAAGTTCTCTTATGATTTTTCGATAAATTCAATTTTTTAAAAGTTATTCAAGGTTGAAATTGAACTTATAGTAATTTTTTAGATTTTTTTATTGTAGCTCTCTTGCAGTATCATTGACCACTCGTAGGTGTTTAACAATTTTTAATCCTCTCAAATAATCTGGATTATTTGGCCATGTACTATCATCTAATTGAAGAAAGTTTGTATCAACACCAAATCTTTCAAAAAATTTAACAGAGAATTAATAAAACAATCAACGTTTTTGGTGAGAAACCATTTAAAATCATCTGAATTGAAAATAAAGCGTTTAGGAAAGTCAAACTGATCCTCATCACTTGATCTCAAAACCTCCACCATTTTTCGCTTTATGTCAGAAGAGATATTTTCATCGAAAAAAAGATAAAGTCGCTGCTCCAGAACTCAAATACCATAAATGGGTTCTAAATTTTGCTAAAACTGCTTCCGATAACCGTTGATCGATTGTTCGATATGTGTATACTGCTTTAATGAATTCAAGATCTTGATTCGGAGCAGTTGCGGCTAAAGGTGCAGTATACTAAAATGGAACGTATATAAACACAATAAATAAGGTAATTTCTCGTAAACTCTTTTTATCTTCCCGAGTTAACTCAAAACAGTCTCGAAAAATATAAATTTTTAAACAATAAATTGCTTTGGACATCCATCGAGCATGATGGAATGCTCCAGGTTTATAAAATTTGATATTTTCAAGTCCATTTTTTTATTTATTTTATTTGTTTATTTATTAATTCATATTTATTTATTTATTTATTCATTCATATTTATTTATTTATTTATTCATTGTTTATTTATTTTACGGAAATAAATAAATTATGTAAAAAAAGTAATCGTACTAGAAGTGAGTAATACTAGTACCAGATTCGTGCAATGTAATACAAAATTTTAAATTTATCGGAATCTCTTGTCAATAATTTTTACTTATCTCTTTTCAATAATTTTTACTTTTTGAATAATACAATGAAAATCACATATTTTTTTAAATAAACAATTTACTTTTATATAAATAATGATAATTTTGCGGTCAAAGTAAAAAAAATCTAAAAAATTACTATAAGTTCAATTTTAACCTTGAATAACTTTTAAACAATTGAATTTATCGAAAAATCATAAGAGAGCTTTTTTTGTAGAGCATTCAATTTCCTACAAAAATAGGAAAAAGGAGCAAAAAATATGTGCTCTCATCGCTGTATATGTATTAACTTGCTCAGGAGAAAAAAAAAATTAATGTAAAACGTGCCGAAATCTCATGTTCTTTATATGGGAAATGCCTCGTCCTTATGTCAGGGTTTAATATGAATATTAAGGGCTTACATGGGTCGGATAATTTTTTTTAGGTCATAAACTAAAAATATAGGGGGGCGCTGCGAAAAAAAAACCAAGTTGGTAAATAACGGACACCCTAATACATACATTATATACCCAAGATATTACCAGGATTACCATTTGAAAAAATCGCCCAGAATGCTCCTAATTTAAAGTGTTAATGAAAAAGTATTTTTAACATTTTTAGAATTAGGATTACTTGATTTTTTTTCTGTATTCCACCATAGCATTCTATATTTAAAAGTAACTATTGATAGTTTGAAAAATATTTAATTCAAAATAGAAAGAAAATTTAATTTTCATTCCATGGGGCACAGTGAATCATCCCGAGCTTGACGTATTTTGATTCGCGTGTGAAAAAATTTCAAAATTGGACTGATGACGTCCTTGATCCGTTCCTGGTATTGACGTCATGTACACCTGACTTCCGGCCTCTGCATTGATTACCTTAACACTACATTTTCTTCTCCTGGAAGTATATTCGGATATCCCACGGGTATTTTCGGTCTCGGAAGCTGGTGGAGGAAAAGTATTTATTTTAAAACAGAAAGCCTTTAATTCTCACCAATTTAAAATGCTAATGGCGCGTAACATTCCATGGAGCACAGCGAATCATCCCGAGTTTGTACTTATTTTGATTCGCGTGTGAAAAAAATTTCAAAATTGGACTGATGACGTCCTTGATCCGTCCCTGGTATTGACGTCATGTACCTCTGACTTCCCACCTCTGCATTGATTACTTTAAAATCACATTTTTCTTCTGGGATTATATTCCGATATCCTACGAATATGGCGAGTCTCGAAAGCTGGTGCGCGTACCCCTTAACGAGTAAGCGACTATTTTTAAAGCCCGGCTTAATTTGTCGGAATATTTATTAGGTTTTCGGCCGTTTAAGTCGTTTTTAATGCATACGTACCCGGCGTCGCTAATTTGAAATGTAGATCGTTATTGTTAACACACGAGCGGGGCTCCCACGTTCAGTACCGAGTACACGCATATTTATGGCATTCCCACGTGTAAATTCGTTTATAAATCGGAACGGTGAGCGCGGTACATATCAAAAACGTATTTAGATCGTCGTTACGTCGTGCAGATTAGTCGATAACGCAGACCGGATGCGGCACAAGGACAATATGGCACATGCGACGTCGTACGATGGTCAGAAATCAAAATACTGTGTGCAAAAAGACAATTTTATTGAGGCAGCTGCTGTTGCAATTGCTGTTAGAAGCTCCCAAGATCTTTTATCGACCAACCCAAAGTCGGATTCAGTTTTTCCTGTAGTTTATAATAAGTTTTTTGCAACTTTCAAATAAAAAGCGTAGTGTGGCGAGGAAGATAGTAGGATGTATTATTATTACGTTGGGGTAAATACGAGCCAATCCTTCTTGTGCCCCCACAGGCTAATCATTCCATTAGTCCTGTTTCCTATAAGAAATTTAATGACAGTTTCTAGTGTTACGTAGGCCTGTTCCAGTGAGACGTCTCCTACCGCTTCTACACTTATTATGGGCTATTAAAATTTAGGTGTTATCTACTAAACCAAGATTACTTAAAAAATTGTACTTTTTCTTTCACATTTCTTACATCATTATTAAAGTATCTCTGAATCTAGTTGCCTGCTTTCATTTATTTACCTCCTGTCATTTCTGTAACTGTACATCCAACTTTCAGATTGCCGACAGTGTACTAATTATTCCAGTTTAAACTTCGAGAGAGCGCTAAAAACTTCCGAATAAAGTTGATTATACTCGGGCGGACTCTCCCAAAGCGGGAAACAAAAAGTCGGCCGCGAGATACGCGGCCCACTACGCGAGCAAGAAGCGAAAAAAAGAAACAAATGGGAGCCTGTATATTTTTCGAGCAACTGCCGAAACTTTTTAACGGCCCAACTTCCCGGCGGATGTTTATTTACCGAATAGGGAAAAAATCGAACTGGCCAGTGACGGTCTTAAAAATGTATCGATAACACAGGCCTACAAGAAATATTCTGTGCTCGAGTAAAACCCCACTATTCCAAAGTATTTCGACGTGCTAAAACAGAATTTGATAATAAAAAAATGTCAATTTTTTCCCATAATCTCCTTTACACCGCTGAGGTGTACATTTTTCAACAAAATTTTATTACAATCTATCGTTTGAGGTTTTCGGTGTCGCTGATCAAGAATGTGATGTCAAGATTGAGATCTGAAGTAATGACAGCTGTCAACAAACTGCCAAAATTCCTAAAAAAAAGTTAAAGGTTGATTGAATTTTGACATAAACAAGTAATCAAGTTTTCACGGTTGCTGACTACGAATCTGATGTCAAAAATGAACTTTGACATAATGCTAGCAATCTAAATTGAATTTTGACATAATGACAGCTGTCAAAATTCCAGAAAAATTGTACGTCAAGATGTTATTAAAGGTTACAACAAATTTTGGTGAATTAGATTTTTTAATCGTTCGTATTAGATATTGAAGTGTCTCCTTCTATGACTTGCACCTCCCATATTTAGCCTCCCCTTTAGGGACACCTCTGTCCATCCATTTGTATCGTCACTGCGGCTCGCGAAACAAATCGTTCCGTGGGTTCGTTCCTTGAACAAACAGCCCCGAGCAACCGGTAAAAAGTTACTTTATCGCCCACCGCCAAGGAGGTTTACTGGGAAAATATGAAAAATTCCCGCCATACATTAAGGAGACTTTTTATTGTGGAACTTTCGGCTTAAGCGGTGTCCTACGAACAAGTCCTATAAACCAAGTGAACAACGCGTAATAAATTGTATTTGTCTTCCCCGCGACAATTTGTAAACGCCGCAGCGCCGTCTGGATGCGTGCGGACGAGCGTCAATTATCCTTGCAAGGTCCAGAAAGGACCATAGATAAACAAAACATGCAATACTAGTTTTCTTTTTAATTCTCATTATTACTACTTATCCTCGCCTAATTCAGGAAGTAACCAAAAGTCCTTCAAACAGAATATTAACTGGTCCTTCGACCCGGTGATCATTTGGTCCTTCGATCCGGATTCAATTGGTCATCCATTTTCTTTACCAACTACGTAACAAGCCATTAAAATAACGTAATAAAGTCTGGTTATGAACGAGAGAGATGGAAATAGTCGTTACGTCGAAACCTGTGTTGTTGTCAAATCTTATTTCACCTGAAATGTATTTTAGAAATGGCGGTAGAATCATTGAAAACTGGATATACTCGACGAAAGCTGTTTAT